>BROG01000643.1:0-427719 GCA_030159075.1 Atrina japonica
GAGAGAGAGTGTGTATGTGTATGTGTATGTACGTGTCTATGTAATAAATGTATAATATTTTACAAGATTTAGGTCATTATTAGTTTTACACTAGTGTATTTATTCTAAGGTTTTTAAATACTACGAATTTCAATAAGATAATAGTTGTCACAATATTTGTAATTATTATGACAGATAATGTGACTCTAATTATAGGTCGAGGCACTTCAATCTTTAACAGTTGTAATTTTCATCAATAATATTTTAAGTGGTCGCAATCCGACTGCATACCGTAATTCTTATCATGTTAATAATTGTTATAAACATAATAGCCAAAGTGATAGGGACAAGACGCTAGTTTCTGTTAATTAGACTTCATCAGTTAAATTTAAAATATATTTCCTACAGGGAAAGTGGTATCATACAAGGCCAAATAATAAATCCAAATACATAGCCAAATCCAGATGCAGAGGTCCGTGTCGGTCCAAGATTCATCAGTTTTGTATATTGTATTTTCGGCATCCTGAAGATTAATACTTTGGTATCTGAGATTTTTATATTATTAATTCGTATCAACTCCAATCTTTTGATGAAAATGTTTCAGTTTGTGACGATAATTCACCGAAAACTATATTTAACTTTAATCCTGGCAGTTTACAGAAACGGAATACCGATTCTCTTAAATTTCTTCAAGTAATTCATCTGTAGGATTCAAGTTCGATATTCCGTGGATTTATCTTGATCAATTAAGCAAAAAAGGAAACAAGTTAGGATCAGCATAAATCGCCTGTCACAGTTTTATTTGTGTTTATTTTCGTTGAATAAATATCGTACATAAATATGTCGGGTACATGCTGTATACTTGGGTTAATTTGCTATCCTTCATAATTGAACTCTGGACATTAACCAAAGTTTTTACTTCAGGGGCAAACGAATATATTAACTTTTAAATGTTATGTAAATGACGCAAATCAGCGATCGATCATTTCATATACACATCATACAAAACGTAAGAAAATATTTTTTCTGTTACAGTAAAACCTGCTTTAACAACTACGTATGTATAAAGGCCACTTGGTAACAAAGACCATTTTTTGCTGTCCCCAATAGTACCATTTGTGTCCAAATCAATCTCTATATAAAGACCACGTCCCTATAATAACCGGTTTTCTTGTGTACCTAAGAGTGTCTCTATATACAAGTTTCACTGTATCTCAAATAGATTTATTGACGTGATAAAGGTTCTTACTGAGATTTAATTCCAGTACTCCCAAACATAACCTTATTGTACATCAATTTGAAAACAGTGAAAGTTATTAGGAAATGCGTAATTTATCTTTCACAGTTGTCACAATGAAAATAATATATCAGAAAGCAAAATCAACAGTCATAAATAAATATAATACAAGTGTTGTAAAATATAATGAACTACTCAGAACATCGAGATGAACATATATTGTATTGTACGAGTACATCAACTCCAATTTATAATTACGTCACATTAAACGAGATGTTTGACCGGACATAAATGTGTGCAGCTCGAAATGGCGAAAAGTGTAAGCGAAAGCTGGTAAATGATAACACTAAATATACGATTTGTCCGTCTATGTGTCATTCTTATTTACACGTAATCTTACTGAGTTGTTATTTTAAGATATATATTGAGACAATATTGGAATAACAGGACCTTAAGATAGTTCAATAGAGCAGCTTTGGTCTACCAATTATTATAACGCCCCATTGATATAATTATCAATAGATTATTCACATATTTAAACTCAGTTTCCTTGCCAAATGGAAATAAAAATGATATTATTTATTAAAATGATATTATTATTAAGTATTCCGTAACATTTGAAACATGGTTGTAAAATCGGTGACAGTGGGTTCAATCATTTTATTATTATTATTACTGTTATTATATCTATAAACATCATATCAATCGTACAACTTATCAATTTCTTACCGGTTGGTGAGAAGTGATTGTTCAAGTTTTGGAAAGTTAAATGTTGGTCCGGGGATGGTTGTGTCTACTTACATGTAGTTGTAAATACAGCCTCTTTTTATCATAGGATTTCAATTTTCAATAACAGTTGCAGAACATATTTACCATTACATGTAATTATATAGAGCATTTAGGACAAATTTCATTGGAATCAATTTTATCAAGCAATTTTGAAAAGCTTGTACTAAACCATCTTTAGTGGAATCAATCTCCTTTAAATGAGTTTTTGATGGATTTTACATTTTGCAATATTATTTGCAGACATACATTTGTCTTTTATTATATTACTTTGTGATAAATTCCAGGATATGAAATAGTTTTTGATTTTATTATAAATGTAACAATTTTTGTGTAATCTTCATTTTTAAACAAGTTTCTATGAGACTTAATTATCCTTTAAAATTAATTATCGATAGACCATTGCATCGATTATCCAACCTTTTATTACCATTGTGACAAAAAAATCTATTTTGTAAAAGAATCTTCCTAGAGTTGTAAAACAGTATATAATAATATCTACATAAATCAACGAGAAATATTACATTATGTAATGTTTTATTTCAAATGATGATATTATTGATTACTGATATCGATTGGGCTAAAGTTTTCGATAATCATTGTATTAATGTAAGGAAAAAAGTTTTTGAAAACTCCACTTTTTTAGAGTCTTCTGTAAACAAGATTTGTCACTTAGGTTAAGATGTAACGAATCAGACTTCTGTGTTTGATTTGCATTACATTGGAGCTCAATTGAAGAAGTCCTATTGACAGAAACGACCGTCTTGAGTATTTGTTTTGGTTTCTTTTCAAATTTATAACTTTGGTATTATGTTTATGATATTTTTAAGCACAATGTTTATAAATCTTACCATTCTTTACTGTTGTTTTAATTCTTAACATTATAATCCAAAATATTCAGTAGCTATTGATGGCGTTAGAATGATACTGAAGAATTTTAAAGTATAAGAATTATAATAACAATAATGATAATAATGAAAATAATAATAATAATAATAATAATAATAATAATAATAATAATAATAATAATAATAATAATAATAATATAATAATAATAATAATAATAATAATAATAATAATTTTAATAATAATAATTTCAATAATAATAATAATAATAATAATAATAATAATATATGATGATGATGATGATGATGATGATGATGATGATGATGATGATGATGATGATGAATACACAATTAAACACATTGCAATAAATGGTTTTGAAGCTCACAGAGTTAACTATCGACCAACGTTGTCTCTCTGGGGCTTCTATCTGCTATGAGAACATTTAATTCAATAACGAATAATAAAATTAAAATAAAAATGAAATTGCTAAATTGATCAAACTAGTAATTAGACAATTGATATACAGATCCCCATGTTAATCTAAGTTCTTTTTACTTTAATCCATATTCGCAAATGAAACCTGAATAACAATTATTTACGATGGCAACTCATTTTTTGTCTGTTGAGTCTGATTTTGAGGTGGACTGAAATCTGTAAAATGTTTTATGTACATGTATATAGAAGTGATTTATATTGTAAACTATTTCAACCTTAACATTGAAAATATTATTGACAGTTTAGAGTTGTTGAGAATGTTGCTGGGTTCTATGGATCGCACATTACTCATAAAGTATTTTGTATTTTATAGGTAGTTTAAACATCAAAGAAATAGATCAAAACAATATAACAATTTCCATTGGATGTTATTTCAAAAGGATATGCCATCTTTTTTCGAACTGATTTTGATTCATTTTGTTGCTATGGTGAAATTTAATGTGTATATTATTATAAATATAATACCAAAGTTTAGTTCTGAAAAAGAGGGACGCAGACAAATAGCCAAGATGGTGGTTTCTGTCATTTTGAAAGACTACATTAGTTAAACTTGAATCTTTGATTCGTGTAGAACTCCAAAAAGTGGTATCATACAAGACCAAAAAAAATGTATAACGAAACCTGTCTTAAAGTGACCATAGTAACAGATAACTGTCTAAGAAACTTCGCGTTTGAAGAGTTTAGAATTTAAACGGTGATATCTAATCGAAATATAAATTAATATAAAATAATAAGCCGTACCGAAGTACGACGTACTTGGTTTATGTATGATGTATGACCTTGGGTACGCATACAGTCCACATAACGACGCAACACTAATATTATCATTCAAATCAAGTGAACTTTATTTCTGAAACTGTAATAGTGTCATCTTAAATTTGATAATTTTATTTGTGTATGTGTTGTTTTATCACTTAAGGTATCATTATAGGAGAAAACACAAACGGCTAGATTTTCATTATTTCTTAACAAATATCTTTGGTTTATTATATACATTTTCCTCTTCATTATACCATTTTATGTACATATTTATCAAAAACCTCAGAGAAAAATTGTGGGAAACAAGATTTCTGTAGTTTGTTTACCTTGATTTCAATCATATTGGCCAGTATTAATGTCGTTGTTCTATTTTACAGACGACAAACGGCAGAGGAAAGAGAGGCAGAGAGACAAGCCGCAAACAGACTTATGCTTAGTCTTCAAAACGAGGCTAATAAAACAATATATGATATAAGAGATCCTTTGTGTATGAGCAATTCTTCCCTTCATGCTTTACAAAATTTACAACCGTGGGTGGAGGAAAACTCTCAAGGACAACGATGAGGATATTGTATTTATGTTTCAACATTCCTTTCATAATAAATGTTACGACAAACGCGTTTGAAGATGCCGATAAATACATGTGTAAAAAAAGAAATATCAACATTTGTTTCCCACCTGTACGTTTAGCTGTTTATGTTATTGCAACTAACACTGTGAATTATAACAATCCCGTAGTGTAATATATTCTGATTGTAAATGTTTGTAACAATATATATATATATATATATATATATATATATATATATATATATATATATATATATATATATATATATATATATATATATATATATATATATATATATATATATATGACAAGTGTGTAGCTTATTAAATCTTTCATTTATTAAAAAGACAATGGATTGATTCTAAATATATATCTAGACAAGGGTTTGTAACCTGAATAAAGTTAAATTCTTATTACAAATTGGAATCTATTTTACCACATTGTGTACACGATCGTCCGCCTTATAGTGAGCAATAGCAAATTTATTTATATAACTAGAACAACAACAAGGCACTAAGAGTATATACAACTACCATACTACTTTCATTTTTGTGATACAGTTTTTTATAGAAAAAAGAATCTAAATAAAATGAAGACGGTTTCAGAGTTCAAAACTCTGTGGTCGAGTGGTTAGAGCATCGCGTTTTGAACCACGACGTCTCTCAATTCTGGTCAGCGCAGGTTCTTTCCGCTGGAACCTAGGCTGATTTTTGTGAGAATGTTTTCCAGTTTACTTGCAGAAGGTCGGTGGTCTCTTCCCGGATACATTGTAAACTGGTTCTCTCTCATCATTTAAACTGGCTGCCACCATATAACTGAAAAATTGTGTGGTGTAAAACACTATTCAAAATTCTATTAAAATTCAGAGTCTGAGTTGATATGATGCGTCGTTGTCTCTTTATCATAGTTTAACTAATCACATCAATATTCTAGAATGTTCCACCAAACATTTTGATAAATTTATATTACTATTAAATCCATCGTAATCGACGATAAAATTGCAAAATTTCTCATAATAGAAAAAGGAAAGCTACAATGTCAGTAGATACGAATGGTATATATTTTATAAAGTATATGGTCATGCTGACTTCCTCACAGTGACTTCTGTTTATAATGTTGAAAATGCCAGACGGACAGTCATGTCTGAGCCATAATATATAAACTTACATCTGGTGCATTATCCGGGGGTCTTTTGTAGCAAAGTCGTCCATCTGTATATTTATAGGTATTACATCGTTTGTGGTGATTTGTAGAGTCGGGCTTCATTTAAAATTTAAACATTTATACATGTATCATGCGATGCCAATATAAATATGCTACACGTGGTATTCCTAGGTACTGTAGATATTCAGATATAAGTGTGACACAAAACCATCCACTAGATATATATTTTGTCAATGATTTCTGTTTAATGAACATTGGTAACAGTTTGTATTTTTCCTACTAACCTTGACCTTATTCGTCAATATTTCAACTCTTGACAACTCTTGATAGTCTATGTGTAGAAAATCCCCGCCTTTAAAGCAGGCAATTAGGGGTTCGAAAGACATAGGGATTTTTACATAGGCTGTGAAATGTTCCCTTGCCAAACGCTTGTTAGATAATTCATTTGAATGGAACTTGAAGGCGATCATCCACCGATTTCCCTCTATTTACGATGCCCGGGGATTAAATAGTTACACCGTCTAAAACGCTTTAAGTTTTCCTTATATAAATAATCTGATATAATTGCAGATAATTGTCAAATTTCAATTATCTGTAGTTATCTGTATAGTTTTAAAAGTCGTTGCTATTATGTTCAACTAATCAAGTATTAACAAAAAATGCGTTTTAGCAAACTAAAATTTTGATCATACACACGACAGTCTGTTGAAGAGCACTTTTAAAAACGAGGTTCTGCATCAAGTCTCATATGAAAGATTTTTTTCGCTTATCGTTTGGCGATAATCTTCTTTTACAAAAAACCTAAAAAACCAAAAAAAAAAAAAAAAAAAAAAAAAAAAAAAAAAAACCAAATCTAAGATTTTGGACCCCAAACCTATTTCTCTACCTCCCCCATCCCGGAAATCTGTAAGTTGTCGAGTTTAGTTTAGATGTGGATGCAGTTTAATTTAGACAGAAAATCGTCTTCAAGAACAATCAATGAATTGATATAGTCCATAGAACAGGTCAAATGTTGTGGAATATTATCTACATGATTAAGTGAATTATTTTTACTTGAAATACAAAAGTTAAATTGGTAATCTATGAATTGAATTTAAAAGAAACATTAAGAAAAATATGTTAAAATGGTTATAATGCATATGGAGACTACTCGTAAAGACTTCACGAGATATTTTACGTTATAACATCTTTCTAGACAATCCTCATGTATCCGGATTTAATGACAACAGATAACATTCTTCTGTGATTATTTATCATTGCTGTTTCCTGTACTGAAATTATATTTCTTCAAATATCCGGAATTAATCAGCTAGGAGAATAATGATTATAAAGACGTGACAAGTGATGCACCATGGGTATTCCACCGATATAACACCTGCAATGTATAAAAAAAATCAGAAAGATAGTAACCCATTATAATACCAATAGCTGTTTCAGGAAGAAGCATATCAATGTTTTACGTCAAAATACGTGATTTTCTGATCAAATCGAAAATTGAATATTGCCTTATTTTATCAAATATATTGTACATATGTAGCGCTTGTCACCTAACTTATCCTGTGGTAAAATAAATATAACACGTCTTTATTAGCTATATTTGGTTTTACTTCAATACTTTGTATATATGTAATTTTTCATTCATTGCTTTTAAAATGTGGCGTGTATAAAGTCACACCAAGCAGCTTATTCGAAAACCCAGAGATGTCCGTCAACCCTGTTACCGCGAACGGTTTACATCGAATCCGGATCAAGCCCTGTGTCTGTTTGGATATTACACATCTATAATATTATTTACATCACACCCTTCATTGACAATTTAATCATATGCTTAATTACCAGCTATGTCATTTAAATTTTGAAACAATAATATGTCATATTACTGTGTAACTTGCAAAATGTTATAGTTACATCATATTTTGCAATATTTGCAAACTTCAAATAAACGAAATGATATTTAGAACATGTATTGGTTTGCGTATAAATCTGGAGTTTAATTTTAACATATCCAATTTTCTGTTCATGATACACTAAGCATATATATCTATCTCGCTTTCTGCACTTGTAGTGGGCTGGACAAAGTTCAAATACATCATGGATATAAATGTAGTCAATTTGTTACTGAATATATATTTATTCCATGAATGACTTTTCAATTGTGACGGCAAATCCGGCTCGAAATAATGTATTAAGTGAAAAAGCCATCATTTGTTTTCCGAAAATAACATAACTCACAATGGAGTCTGATGATACCAAATCAATTCCATATTTAAGCTGAAGTTTCTCGTTTGTTTGATGTTAACATCAGTTTTATTCTTTCCGGCTCAGCATGTGCTTTTCAGCAATCATTCTAATACCAGGCAATTAAATTCAATCTATTTGAAATGATGTTATGTCGTTATTTGGCGACAAATGAGATTCTTCCAAACCTTAAGGACTAAGGATGGCTGCTTTGCTAATTAATCTTCCGTATTGGAAATGGGTTATAAATATTTTATCGGATAAGATTCATAAATCTACATATACTGGATAATTAGGAGGTAAGTAGCGGCAGGTTGCCATCTGATGTTTCATCCATCTCGTTTGCACCAAGATGAGACAACATCAACATGACGAAGCAATTCGGAAGAAATAATTGAAATATATTGACAATACAGGATTGCAATTAGTGAAATGTATTAGTGCTGTATAAGAATGTAAACAATTTAAAAAGAAAATTCAACATTTAACAGTAGAAAGAAAAATACGCGAAAATATTTTGAATATTAAATAGTTATAAAGTGACAATGACCTCATTTTTAAAGTGAATATATGCTTCCACACAATAAATTGTTCAGATCGCGTCGAACCCGTCCTAAAAACATTTAAGGAAAATACGTGTGTAGATAGATATTTTGATTTAAAATTTGAAATGAAGAAGTCAGTAGTCCTCTTGAGAATTATCCTGTTCTTGTTGTGGTCGAACATCTGTCAGCAGAGCTAATTTGTTTTTGCCATGATGTTTATTGCCAGCAAAGTATTACAAATGGCAACTTCAGTGAAACATATTGGTCTGGGTAAACACAAAGTGTATATATAACATACAATGCAGTGAACAACGGCATAGGTATAAAACAAAATCAGCTGTTTTATTTTAACTCTCTATGTAACAAAATGTTTCACTTTCTATTCTCTTGTCTATTATCAAACAAACATCTACTATTATTACTACTATTACTACTGCTGCTGCTGCTACTACTACAACTACTACTATTACTACTAACTAAAATTGAAAAATGTTTATAAAATAGATAAATAAATAAATAAATATAAACAAATAAATAAATAACAAATTAAATAATAATAACAATAATAACAATAATAATAATAAAAATAATAATAATAATAATAATAATAATAATAATAATAATAATTATAGAAATAATTATGATAATGATGTTAATAATAATGAAAATAATATCAATGAAAGTGATAATGAATATAATAAAAACAACAACAATATCAACAACAACAACAACAACAATAATAATAATAATAATAATAATAATAATAGTAATAGTTATTATAATAATAATAATAATAATAATAATAATAATAATAATTATAATAATAATAATAATAATTATAATAATAATAATAATAATGATAATAATAATAATAATAATAATAATAACAATAAAAATAATCAATAAGTAGAGCTGAACTTACCGGGTGCAACTGAAAATATGTGCTTGTAAAATAGCTGTGACTGTAACCTTTAATTCGATTGACTTGAAACTTCACACAATTTGCTTACGTGTTGATAATATAAGAATTTTGCTTGTATGTGAAAAGTGGAGAGCATGCCTATGGCATCAACATATCAATATAAAATTTTTCTACGATATTTTAGCTGATTTGAGTTGAAATACTCAAAGGGAACTACTCTTCAGCATATTTCCTACAAGTTGTTTATATTTATATATTTACATTAAAATCTAAACGTTTTAGAGATACGTAGATTTGAAATTTTCATTTCCTATGACCTTGACCTTGTATTATTTGACATTGGAACTTTTTGAGATCACATAACTATTGAAAGTGAACAACCTTCTCATGCAAAATGTATATCCTAATAGTGCTTAGTTTTGAGTATACACATTTGATTCCGCACTTTTCAGTCCCTCAGCGAGCTTTTTCTTTGGGACTCCCAGAGAAAAATTAAAACTAACGTGCACAACCACATACTTTGGATTTTCAGAAAATCCAAACAGATTTATTCTGACTTCAGTTTTCATGGGTGATATAATTATTATCTAACTACATATTAATGAAAAGGTCAAATTTGTCTTCACATTTATTTCGGTCTTTTAATATAAAAAATCTCAGATACCAAAGTATAAATCAATAGAATGTCCAGGACATAGATGATACAAATCCGGTAAAAATTGGACAAACACGGACCTCTGGAAACCAAGAGGTGGGATCAGGTGCCATGGAGGAGTAAGCATCATCTGTCGACCGGTCACACCCGCCGTGAGTCCACAGTCAAGTCCAATGAAATACGTGAGGAGTGTACCCTCGTCACAATTGGTACAGACGTCTCAACAACCGCCAAAGAAAAGGCAACTCAACATTTCACTTAGTGAAACAGAGTAGTCGCAAACAAGACTATTATACCGACCGTAGAATTTGCAGAACGTTGACATTAAACGCGGTTTTCGATATCCCTGTGTCAATAATTTGTCAGTGAGTAGTTTACCTCTGTATATGAAATCTTCATATGTTGTAAACGCCCTAGCATATCGGATCATTTGTGAAATATAAACTCCATATGCGGGTGACTGAGGGATATTACTACTTAAATGTGTAAAATTTACGATGGGAAAGCCGAAATTGTCGCGTTTGTCGTATAGCATAGTTGTTAATTTCCCGTCTGTGTTTATATTAAGTAAAATGTCTAAGTATGACGCGTGTGTACTTGATTCTGTTGTATCTTTAATTTCTAGTTTGCTGGCATATATCGCATTGACATATGTATGACAATTGTCATTATTAATTGACAAAACGTCGTCGATATATATTAATGTCAAATCAAAGGTCATCACTAACTTTTTCTTCGTTTGATTCAGCAGTTTCTGAATGAAGTCTGGTTCTGATGCATTGACTTTCTGACTGAATTTCATTTTCCGATATCAACACTGTTTAAAACAATTGTAAAATAATTTAAAAGTGTTTACTCATGCGGTATGATAATATACGATTTATTGCATGGATTCAATTTGGCTATGGACTCACGGGTCATAGGGGATGCTTATTGCTCCATGACACCTGATCCCACCTCTGGATTAGTAGAGGGTTGTGTTTGTCATGTGTTCTTACGATTTGTATGTTTTCTCCTGAAACTCATCCTTTGCTTAAATTGGTATCCGATTTTTTTTTTCATATTTAAAGATTAGATACCCAATTAAGGTCGGAGACATCTATATATCCGGAAAATTGATTTGTTGAAAAAGTGTAGGTAGTGAGTAAAATTGAACAATTACCAATCCATAATCAAAACTCAAAGCCATTATAACACGACGGATTCGATGTGTAAAAGGTCTCAATATGAAGAAAAATGGCGAATCCCAAACGGGATAAGACCAGGTGTCCAGAAGGAGTCAGCGTCTTCTGCTGGAATGTCACACCTGTCGCAAACGTTCCAAGGAAACCTTTCTGATCAAATTCGGTGAAAAGGTCAAGTTTGGTGATAAGGTCAAGTTCGGTTGGTGAAAGTTAGTCACTGTCTGTGGACGTGCTCCAGAATACTATATAATATTTCTGAGAGGGGACTTCATAATGTTTAACAAGATCCCCGTATCGACCATAAAACTTCTTAAACGACGATTCCAAGCGTTCAACAACGTAACCATGTGTAAGTAGTTTATTGGCTAGTCGTTTTGGTCTCAGAGTAAAGCTGAAGTTCTATAATTTTAATCAAATTACGTGTTTGATTTGTATAAATTGTATATATGAACATAATTTTATGTCTTTACACCGTGAAACAATGTATTAAGAATTGAAACTCTGAATCAACATAATTTTTTCTGGTACTTTGATGCGATAAGAGCCATTTTCCTGAAAAAGCATCTAATGTTTTCACTGTCCATGCACAGCGAAATTACTGGGGTGTTGAATTGTGACAAGCAAACAAGAAACATTTGCCCATGTTTTGTGAACATTGTCTAATTTGGGATATGACACCAAAGATATTCATCCTGTCCTTCAGTTTAGACAGTAAAAACCGAGCGCCCAAGTCAACAATTCAACAACAACAACAACAACCGAAGATATTCATGTATGGTTTATAGGTCAACACTCGCTCGAAGGATGAGTTACACAGGACAACGTTAACATTGCCTCCTTTGGAAAACAATTTAGTTGTCCCTGAACTGAAGACGCATAAAAGCGAAAACCCGTCTAAGATGCTGTGTGGGTTGCTTATATAAACCATATACAACACATACAGCTGACTTTCAATCTTAAGTTTCGGGTTAACTACATTGTTTTAGTGTATATGATTATTTCAACTTATCATCTATGTATGTTTTATAAAATTATTTTTGAGAAATGATATGTTGTCCCTTTACCTTTGAAACAACGGAAATGGTTTAATATTTTAATAACATTTGATTTTAATGCAACTTTTTAACTTTATAGGATAGGTCTAAACATGTCATGTAGATGAAGATACATTAATCATAATGTAAACTAATCTAACCGTGACCATAAGTGAGCAATTCGCATCAAGTGCCAGTTTTGTTCGAGTTATTCCTCTTATAATAAGAAACACAACGCTGAACCAGTATGCCAGCATCAAAAGTCGAGCGATCAGATCACCACAGTATAAAGAACGAAATAGCTTGCCTCTGTTGAACCCTTAGCTAACTAAGTGGAAAAATAGACTGTGTACAGTGTAAAATTTATCCACATCATATGACTGAAAATAGGTGATTGTACAAAATGCAACACACACACATACACACACACACACAAACACACACAAACATATATATATATATATATATATATATATATATTTTATATATATATATATATATATATATATATATATATATATATATATATATATATATATATATATATATATATATATATATATATATATATACAAAGCACAAAAACCAACATCACAATATATCCTAGTGTGTCGGATCTAAGCAAATAGATATATGTCATGAAACGAATTATATAAAGCACTAAAATGACTAACGACACGGACATTTATTATTATTATTATTATTATTATTATTATTATTATTATTATTATTATTATTATTATTATTATTTAACATTTCATCATCATGTGATTAGAACGTAAAGAACATCATATACCAAATTCAATATAATCTTACGTAACATAGATAATCTTACGTAACACAGAGATAATTTGATGTGTCAATTTTGCACAAATGAAATAGATGAATCTACATGAGAATCGTGTATGACTTTGGAGCACTTGAGTTTTATCAGACCACGAGACAATTAACTCGATAAATTAGATCAAATGTCACGATAACTTCACAGCAATTCGTAGTTCATATTAACTTAATGTGATACTTAGCACGTCTAGTTTATCGGAAACTATCAACAAACGCGATGTCTTTAGTTAAATTTTGTAACATTTTGAAACTGTATTACTTTGAAAAAAAATTAATCTTTTAAATCGATATTTAAAGCTTGTTAGGTTGCTTCAAACTCTTGCAATCACACTTATCAAATGGATGTGGGTTGATGGGTGAAATAATTTGGTTTTGTGGAGCTGAATATTTTATTCATCTTCAAATTGATAATTTATATAAGAGATTAGATAGCTCTTCCATTCAGTAAATTCAGTTTGTACACAATTTATTTGTTATACGGTGGAACGTTAATGGGAAAAAATTGTTACAACATTGCTGTCCCCCTCTTCGAATTTACAACATGTGAATATGTCAGAGATGGCGACATAGATACTGATATATAGAAATATGAAAAAAAAAGTTAAAATGAAGAAGTACCATTGGAAATTCGAAATTCCAAGTCCATTAGAATACGACAAATCGGGGCTCAACTGATGAAAACTTATTGAAAAAACGATCGTCTTAAGCATTTGCTTTGGACTCTATTGTAGAACTATAACTATGGTATTGTTAGTAATATATAATACTGGCCTCAACATGATGGGGACAGGTATCCGGAAAGGGTCAGTAAGAAGGATAAGATGGGGTGTTTCGTTTTACTAAAATGGCGAAATATGTTTTATTTATCAAAAACGTTAACTCTCTTTAATGAAGTCTTGCACTGCTAATATTATTTGTTCATAATCTCGTGCTGTAATGTTCTCATTCCCAAAATGACAACAAAAATCACAGATGGACACATCTTCCGGGGAAACGTGCTAACCCAATTTTCACCAGATTTTTATTCTGTCTTGTAGACCATCTGATAAGTATACCTCTATATCTGTGGGTTTTTTTTATACTTTGAACTATACATCGCATACTCTACCCAAAATTTTATTTTATTTGAACATTTTGTTGCTTACAAATATTTCAGAAAAAAAATGATATATCGATTTAATTTGACGCAGTTTTAATTTAGCGATTTGAACACAGGTGATCAAATGCCGAGTACTTCCGTACACAACTCTGT
Organism: Atrina japonica; assembly: GCA_030159075.1. Taxonomy (NCBI): domain Eukaryota; kingdom Metazoa; phylum Mollusca; class Bivalvia; order Pterioida; family Pinnidae; genus Atrina; species Atrina japonica. The sequence goes on from BROG01000643.1 coordinate 14,511, forward strand.
GTTCACTATCACTTTTTTGTCCCCTCAAATTAAATGTGCACTCAAATTTCTCGTTTTACATTAAGGATTCGAAGAACATGAAACTTAATTTTACCAGAACGTAAGATGATAAAATGTTAATCAATATGCCACTTTGACCTATTGCTAAATTACTTTGCTTACATTCTAAAAGTTTAAAGCAACTAAGAATTACACCTCGTTTATTTTGTTTGTTTATTTATTGTTGTTTAACGTCCCACTCAAGAACATTTCACTCATATGGAGACGTCATCAAATGCCGGTGAAGGGCTTCAAATTTTGGCCCATGCTCGGCACTTACGGCCATTGAGCAGTGAGGGTTCTTTAACGTGCCGACACGTACTGTGACACGGGACCTCCAGTTTTTACTCTCTCATCCGAAAGACAGGAAACCAACCTGTCACCGGCGGGACTCGAACTCACGACCTCAAGATCCAGAGTCAAGCGCGCTACCGACTGAGCCAGGCCGGCTCCACCTTGTTTAAGTTACGGATTTCTTGAATAGATTTGAATAAGGTAGTATGGTTCAAACTGTGGCGTAAGGCCCACACTTCATTCGCTGCATTTCTCCAATTAAGTATTTACTCACAGGATTTAGATAATTTCTTGTAATTTCGGTAAAATCGTGTCGATATCATGGACATTTTTATTTCACCCTAGAGGTAAGCTTAACATAATATGACGCACTTCAACCATATGCAACATACACTTTTATCTTTTAAGTCTGGGATATGAAATACTTAATATCGAAGGCGTGCTGTAATAAAGCCAAGTTAACTGACCCTTAATTCTACCGTAGGAGGCGAAGGTTTCCCATGCTTAAATTTCTTCTAGTATCTCACTCCTTGTTGACAGAAATCAAAATAAATCAAATCTTGATATACAAATATTCTTTTCTGAATGTGCTTTATTATTTAAGACATGATTATGAGTTAAATTCATTATACGTTTGATGATAAATAACTATTTTATTCACTGTCCGTTCTTATATATCATTAATATCCAGGGGCCCGTTTTACGAAAGGTCGTAAGTCCTAAATCCTAAGTCTTATTCCTAATTTTCATTGGACTGACCAATCAGCCATGCGTTGCCATGGCAGTTAGGACTAAAAGTTAGGATTTAGGACCGAGGACCTTTCGTAAAACGGATCCCAGATTACTACAATATCATCCAAATGATTGTTGCCTTTTATAAAATCCTTAAGATATTGAATACCAAAAGGTATTTGTTCTCAGATTAATGTTTATAGGGCCAAAGTGTCAAAATTTCATTTATAAATTAATTTTTGGAGGGGGGGTTACGGTCGGTGTAATTACCTAGTTTGCAATTACAGTGTTTCAGTGAGTGATCGCCTTGCCTGTCCGATATTGTCTTAAATCGTCTTTATTGATGGTGACGAGTATTCTTCCTCACTTATTTCATTTGAGTTTTACTGTGGACTAGCAGTGGGTGTGACCGGTTGACAGACGATACTTACTACTCTACACGATACCACCTCTGTTTTTTCAGAAGTCCGTGTTTGATGAATATTCACCTGATTTGTATAGTGTCCCCTCGACCTCCTGACGATGGACACTTTGGTATCTGTGATTTTTATATCGAAGTGTAATAAATAATTACAACGACATAGAATAAGATTCATCAAATAATCGTGTACAGATCTGTTACTGCATTGGTTTTATATAACTAGTATACATGTATTTATAATCACTCGGTCGTTGTCCCCGAGAGTATACATAAACCTAGTACTGGTATTTAGGTACCAGCTGAAAATCTTATACAAAAGTAATATTTCGCACTGATAACATCATTTAAATTTTAGATTCTTCTAAATCTAAGATAGTCATCTCTTTAAAGTGGTTACTTTGACTATACATTTAGACTTATTATTTGGCCTTTTATGATACCACTTTCTCGTTAGAAAATAAAACATCTATTTTAAATTGGAGTTCAACTGATAAAGTCTAATTGACAAAAACGATCGTCTTGAGAATTATAAGTTTGGTATTGTGTTTATAATATATATATATATATATATATATATATATATATATATATATATATATATATATATATATATATATATATATATATATATATATATATATATATATATATTGTCTTACATGGAAGATATATTATGCATCCTTTAGATCGTAATTGGAGATACAAAAACGAATTATATTTTTTCAATTGAATTAGGAATTATAGTGATTTCGATAAGCTAATAGAATAGGACAAATCGAAAAAAGATATAAGTATTGATTAGAAAGTGCATATTATTTTTATTTTACATACTTTATTATGTTTTTCTTACAATAATTAAGTATGGAAGACTGATAGAGATCGTCCAAATTAAAATTTGAATATACTTACCCAACTAAAGTATATTTTAATTGAACCCTTTCATGATAATCTTACCAATCGATATATATCCGTTTCCTAGACTATACAAAGATGGCGGTTACGACATTCCATACTTAGTTCACCTTTTGAGTTAAACCAGATCATATCAACGCCTGACAATGTATACGAAAAAAAAGAAATTTGCTGTGTTTATATATTTTATTTCACAGCCATAATTATCATTTCAGTGCCATAATCGTATTACAGGTATGAATGAATCACTGCATAAAAACGCGAATGAGTATTTAAAAATTTGCAAGTAGATGATGTCATCTTGAACAATAGCAACCCCGTGTTATCTGTACTTTGGAAAACCTCCATGTTGGACGTAGAACTTGTGGAACTAACGGATCCGTACATCCATCTGTCTTACGCTTAAGCACTCTGATACTCATATACTGAGGTTTACATCTATAAAATTCATAAAAGCAAGGTCTTTCTGGTATACATTTAACTTCTAGAACATGACGTGGATAAATATTTTCACCTAGATCCCTCCATTGAAATGTCTCACTGCAGCTCCACGGCGTGTGATTCATGTTTTGACTGCTAGGTGTTGCAGCTTGCTGTGAACCATTGTCCTCACATATCAACTGTGTTTCAATTTGCGCCGAAAGGCAAATCACAATTACAAATGGTTGATAAAGATTCTGCAAAAAATACGTCAAAAGTATTATATTATTGGAAAGTCGATAGCAAATTACAGATAAAGAGAACTGATGAAGTTATATATGCCCATTTCCGGTTTGACAGTCTGATCTATATCCTATCCGTTATTCATTTTGACAAATACGATAGCAGAACTTTCCTAGAGACGTGTAATTATCCAATGCGTAGCAATAAGAAATGTTATTACAAAGAAAGGTTAATATGTCTTTATTAAAAAAAATAATATAACAAATGATTACTCTGATGGATAAGTAATATTACAAATGATAACTGGGGAATACGTAACAGTACAACAGTAACAGTAAATTATTACAGGGGCGAATGAGTAGCATTACACACTGATACTCAAAAACTAAGACTTAGTTACATCTATAAAATTCATAAAAGCAAGGCATTTCTGATGAACATTTAACTTTTAGAACATTACGTCAATTAATTGATTCAAGAATATGAATTCAATTAATCAACTGATAACTTCAATAAATACTTAACGTTACAATATAAAAACTTCAGATACCAAAGTGTAAATCAATAGAACGTCCAGGACACAGAGACAAATCCGATAAAAAATGGACAAACACGGACCTCTGGAAACCAAGAGGTGGGATCAGGTGCCATGGAGGAGTAAGCATACAAATGATTATTGGGGAATATGTAACATTGCAAAAGATAACTACGGCGAAGAAGTAACAATACAAGTGATTAATTGGGTGAATATTTAACATTACAAATGATTGCTGGGGAATACGTAACATTGCATTATTATCATTGGGGTGAAAAAGTAAAAATACAAGTGATTATCTGGGTGAATACTTAACGTTACAAGTTATTGTGGAATACGTAACATTGCAAATGATAACTACGGCGACTAATTACAAGTGATTACTTGGGTGAATACTTAATATTACAGATGATTTCTAAGGAATACATGACATTTCAAATGATTATAAATTTGTTCGAATAAGTAGCATTATACAATTACTGACTTTGGTTGAGGGTGACATAAGGATTTATCAGTCCAAAGAAGGATGATATTGACCGAGGCGAAGCCGAGGTCAATATCATGTTTTTGGACTAATAAATCTTTATGTCACCCGAAACTAAAGTCAGTAATTGTTTTATTATATGATTAGTTCAAAATTTCAATTCTAACTCCTGCACAGAACGATTTTCAAAATCTTTAGGCTGTTCTTTTTCATGAAGGACTAAACTAATAGCTAAAGTTAAATGAGAGCCGGTGTTTTCATTGGTTTATGCATTTGATTCATCCAGTCAAATCGGAAATGAATGGAAGCACGTGGGGGCGACATAACAATCCTTGGCTCTCAAGATTGTCGAATAAATGAAAGTAGCGCTTCTACTATCCATATTCGTAATTATCAATACAAATTGTCATAGTTACAACCAATCAGCGGACGGAAGGTCCACGAGTCATATAATAAACAAATGATTACTTGGGTGAAGCCTTAACATTACAAATGATAGCTCGAACAAATACGTGACATTTCACGTTACTATAAAGGTAAATTTGTAATATAAAAAGCATTATTCGATCTATAGGTAATATCACAAATGTTACTGCAGTGAATTTACATTTTGACGGGCCTTAACTATGGTCAGTTGTCTCGATAAATCCTAGTAGTAACCAATGAATCACTGCTTCGGTCCTTGGATTGTTAATGAGTCGTGGATTGTTATATTACACTCTCAAGCTTCCATACTTTTTTACCGTGTAAGTGTTGGTCCCATATAATTTAATGATTTGCATTTATGTGTCCAATTAAATACACGTTTTCAACAGCTTCACGCTTTACATTGTTTTCATAATGATAAACGTGCAGGGTGTTCAGGGGACACATCGGTTTGTTACTGGTAAATGTACCTCTAAGTTTGAAATAGTCATATGAGTAAAGATTTACTCAATTTGGATTTGGGTTGATCTCGGCAAATATAATGTTTTTTATTGATAAAGTCGTATTGCCTCCCTCGACCAAAGTCAATAATTGTTATATCATACCTTATAACCAATATATAACCATTACTTAATGGCGCGTGGCTAACTTTACAAAACTCCATGTCGCCCGTGAATTTCCTCGTCAAATCTTTCATCTTCGGAACCTAAACGTTTTACTGTGAAGAGTAATGGTTCTTTGCCTATGATACTCGTTGAGGCGTTCCGATCACCTTGCAATATTTCATGCTAGCTTTTCAGATAACCACTTGCATTAATTTCTTCCATAGCCACCACCACGGATAATTGTAGAATTATGGTTGATTATGTTACATGTATAATGAACAAACTATTTCCATGGTTATCTGTTGACATCATCAGGTGGTATAACTGGTCATGGATGGACTAATCTTTATGTCGACCCATAACCGGGTCAATAATTGTATATTATTACTCCATACATAAAGTAATGTTACAATGTATGATTTAATTAACTTAATAAAACACTACCACTAAATCGCTAAAAGCAATGTTTTAAATCAATACTCGGGTAAATATGTAATACTGTAAATTCTTAAATAGGTGAATAAGTAAATAGACTAAGTACGAAATAATAATAATAGGCTAAATAGCAATATTTGTGTGGTGTATAAGTAATGTTACAATTCTTTCATCGGTTACTTAGTAATGTAACAAATTAATACTAGGGTAAATATTACTACTAGTAGTGGGAATAAGTAATATTGCAAATTATTACATAAGTGAATTACTCAAAATCATTACAAATATTACTAAGTTAACATGTATTGCAAGATGTATTGCTCGATATGTTTCAAGTTCCGCAAAATTCAAAATATTACGGAGATAAATAAATATTATCACAATTTATTTCTTTGCTGAATATAAAGATAAAACATTATTACTCATGTAAAAAAGTAATTTGACATTTAAGTATTCTAGTAAATTAGTAATAGTACAAGTCATAACAAAGATAAAAAAGTATGAAAATTGTTAACCGAAAGTAACTTTGTAATGTACATAAATATTCATAAAAGGCGGAAATACTAGTAAAACAGAAAAATAATTGAGAAAACATACCATCATCAGATTCATCTTTTTTATCCAATCTTATTGATTCACTGCTTTGATTTGGACAATAGTGATGACAAATTCATTGCTTTTATAGCTGTTGTTTTTAATGTAGGTGTGAATGTATGACTATAATGCTGAATCAGCTACTTTTATCGGTGACGTTTTATTCGAAGGAAAATAAACTAGGTTACATTTTTGTCGGAATTCTTTTAATTATCTATACAATCTTTTTAACTATAAAAATATGATACTTCCACAATATGTTAAAGGAAAGGTATTTAAAAATTTGGTTAAACCAATATCAAACATGCATTTACATCATTGTTAGAGCCAACACAGATTTTTTTTTTTCAGAACGTTCAACATATTGGTGTTTTCACAAAAATTGTTTATTTTCAAAATCAATAATTTGAGCTACTTAATTGAATCAATTATTTGCTGATTTGTATTATCGCGCGATGTTATTTATTTATTACGACCAAACTCTGTCTACATGCATGGCAATAAAATCTGAAAACAGACAAAAATTAGCTGAACGCTTAGTAAACAATAATAAGACTTCAGCAGGGATTAAATACAAGACTTGCGCTTATTAATGGCAACAATTTGTTTTTTCTTTCTTCGATCGTATAAATATCGCAAATATTTCTGGAGATTGTTCATTGAGGCCTCCGCGATGGATGTACTTATGTGTGTTTCTTTTTTGTGTATATGTTTGTTTGTTTGTTTATTGTTGTTTAACGTCCCACTCAAGAATCTTTCACTCATACGGAGACGTCACGAAATGCCGGTGAAGGGCTTCAAATTTTGGCCTATGCTCGGCACTTACGACCATTGAGCAGTGAGGGTTCTTTAATGTGCCGACAACCAACAGCGACACGGGATTTCGAGTTTTACTGTCTCATCCGAAGGACAGGGAACCAACCTGCCACCGGCTTGACTCGAATTCACGATCAAGAGTCGAACGCGCTACTACAGACTGAGCCAGGCCGGCTCTTGTGTATTTGCATTACATACATGTAAAATCGAAGAGTTGGTATTTCAGGTTGAATTGTAAAATCTTTGAAGAAGATAATGATCCATAACCAAGCTGTACATATCGTCTTTAACTCAAATATTGTTAGGATTGTCGCGGTATCCGTATTAATGCTGCATCCGGTACAAAAATGACCGGAAGATCAAAATACGTGGGTTGTACCGGTAATCAAATTGATAAAGAAAGTAATTTTAAGACAATAATTGTTTTGTGGAATATAAAATCTCAAGATGTCTTGTGTATGTATTGGAAATATTTTGTTATACAGCTAAAAACTTTGACATATGTTTATGGTGATGTATTATTCTTGGCTTCAATTCCGTATCAACTAAAGTTAGTATTCAATGGTTTTTGTCCCTTTTATCAGGTGACATGGTGTTCAAATTATTGATTTGAAAGTTTGAATTTATATTTGACTATCATACCGCATGACAGTGACGTCAGTGACGAAGTTTAGTGAGATTTTATAAATGTAAAAATCCTCATGATAAAGGTAATGATAACTATTAATTATTCGACTGTCCTGCCATCGTAATTAAACAAAACAATAACAGCTTTTGAAGTAATTAAAGTACATTCAATCTTAAAAAATACATGTATATATTCAAACTCACATAATTTTCATTATTGACTGGCCATACCCGCTCGGAATCCATGGTCCAATAGACCTTATCCAAATTGTTCCGTTCCGACATGGTTCATAATATAATGCACCTTTAAGGGAAAATGTATCCTACATGACTTCCGTTTAATCAGTTGATCGCATAGATGACTGGAAATATATATTATGCACAGTGCAAGGAGCCAAATTTGAGAAGTAGCCTTAAGGAAAGAAATGACACTTGTCAACTTTACAAGAATGACCATTTAGTTTAATGTTCCCCCTCTCAAATGACCTGAAATAAAATATCATTCTATGTCGTCAATGTAGACATTATGAAACCGGAAATTAGCTAGGTCACATTTCTGTTGACGTCATGTGATCTGAGTACAAACTATTCCACAAAACTGAACAGAATGAGACAACTATAAACAAAGCCTATTCAAATGAAATAACCGAGGAATAAATCTTCGTCACAGTCATTATAGACGACACAACAACCACGTTCGAACAGGTAACTAAACATTTCATTTAGTTAAACACAGTGATTGAAAACGAGTTCATTATACCAACCGTAATATTTGCAAAAACGTTTTCATTAAATGCAATTCCTAATATCCTTCTGACAACAACTTATATGTTAGTAGCCTCTGTTTTTGAAATGCTCGTATGGTGCATATTGGATCGTGCTCGAGATTTAACCCGTATGCAGGCGAAAAAGGAAAAGTACTACTTAAATGTGGAAAGCTGACGATGTCAAAGCCACAGGCATCATATAAAATGATCGTATATAAAGCAGGCCCCGTATATCTGCTAACATATGAAACACAACAGATCTAGGAGTAATTACTTACTACCTGTATATTTGATATAATGGGTAGCTGGCGATTGGGAATTCTTCGCATTTTGTTGTAAAGCGCATTTGAATCTGTGTCAAACTACGATTTGAATCTGTCGTTTTAATCGCTACAGACACGAATAATACTTAATACAAACTAGAACGAAACACCTACTAGCAAATGATTACGTCAGATATATGTCCATATGGTTTTAATAGATACACTCGTAATGATCATCACAGCTTATTACCCGACAATAATACTATAATTCTGAAACAATAAATGGCCCACGCTCTTCTGTGGCGATTTCTATATCATCTTGAAAATTGTGCTGTGGAGTATATGCACCGTGAGCAATGTATAGACATTGCCATTAACACGCTCGCGTTTATAACATTTGTGCGTGTGTTACAACGTGAACAGTAAGCTGTCTAAAATGATTATGATTCATGTTGAGTTTAGTACTAAATATGTCCCTTGTATGCTCTCAGATTTTTAATCCTATATTAGAAAAAAACTTTAGCAGAAAGAAAATACAGATGCCTATGCACATACAATAACATTTACCATCAAATGCAAAAAGACAACTTTCAAAAGTCGATTAATAAAATGCTATCGATCAGATCTATATCCCTTCTGTAATAAGTAATAATTACAATTGTAATAGTCATGGATATAGGCAGATTGGCTGTCTAGTCCATCAGCTAGCTTTTGTAGCTAGACGGTTAGCGTTTATATCCATGTACTGAAGTTAAGCAACGGCAAGCATGGTCAGCATCTAGATGGGTGACAATATGATGTGATGCACTCGGCACGTTATACAACGTACAATGGCGACAATAAACATAAAAAGCTATAAAAATCTAGATTATATTTGGTGTTCAATGACAGATCATTCAGGCATTAGACATCTCTGCGTGTTGCCATTGTATAAAAGAACACAAAACATAAATGTGACGTGACCTGTTATCGCTACTAATACATAATACAGGCAGCGTGTACTTTAAAGAATGGCTCATGCCCGTGATAGATGGAAAAATATGCTATGAAGATTTATAATTTTATTGTATATGTATATGTGTACATAAAAATCTGCTTTAACGACCACCTGTGTAGAAAGACCACTTGGTCACAAAGACCTTTTTGCTGTCGCAATAGTACCATTTGTGTACAAATCAACCTCTTTATAAAGACCACCTCCCTATAAAGACCAGTTTTGTTGTGTCCCTGGGGGTGTATGTATATACAAGTTTCATTGTTTTTGTATGTGTGTAATACATTTACCTGTTAATCAACAAATCATCAAAATAATTTTAAAAAACAAAATCATGTATAATGTTTCTTATGTCATTACTGTAAAATCACTAATCCAGTAGCTTATGTTAGCATACTAGTGCAGTTACAGTATTCCGATAACAGTGGAACCATTTTTACTCTCTTTACATATAAATATTTTCGTATAGTTAGCCTGTAGCTGTAGATTACACGTGGAATTTTTCATTCAGTGTTAATTTGTCTGATATTATTACGCATGTTTGCTAAAATGATAAATACCTTGGTCCATTTGCTGAAAATTTGAGTATTTCTCAAGTCAGAGAATTTTTCTTAACTTCAGTCAATCCTAAATCTAATTGGTTATGCTGGCAAACGTTAAGGATAGTCTTTATTCTTCAGTTTAATGAAAATAAGCCCTGGACCCATTGTTTAAAAGAGCCGAAAGTCCAAATTATAAAAGTCCTTAAATCAAAGATTTGAATCAGTGCATTAACTGCCATAAGTCTGTAGTAATTTCGGCAAAACTTAACTAAAATTGTAAGTTTATACATTTACATAGATAATTATGTTAGACAAAACAATTACTTTAGAATTCTTGTTAGATTTTAGTAATCGTAAAGTCAGGGAACCATTGTACATGAGGTCATAAGTACCAATGGATAATCGAAACTTCCAAGTCCATTACAATATGACAAACTAGACATAAATAAGATCAAATACGAATCCAAAACGCGATGGGACCAGGTGTCCAACATGAGTCAGCGTCCTCTGCCAACATGCCACATCCGTCGCAAAGGTTACTTGGAAACAAGACTTGGCCGTACTAATCAACAACTAGAACTATAATGAATGTTTACAAAGAATTAAGACTTTCGACTTATGAGCACAAACCACATTGTTGCTATAAGTGCCATGATTTGCCCATGTACACGAAGAAACAAAAAGATCTTCAGAAATCACGACGATTTTGTTTGATGGTGAGAGAAGTTTGAACACTATGAACCAAGATAGGCTTGATAAAGTACACTTCAAACTAAGATTTACGGTTTAGAACTTATGACATTTTGATAAAACGCAACCCTGGATCTGTTGTTTTGGTCCCAAGTAGCAAGTCCCAATACTTTGTGAAATGCTCCTAAAGCGTATGATGATCTTTGTAAATTTCTATGACTGTTGCAAATGGTTAAAAGAAGATTTATTTATTATTCAAGATAAAAAAAATAAAGTTTATAATTAGCGATGATAAATCCTTTTAAAGGTTTGGTTGCTTTTTCTGATTTTCTGAAGCACGAGTCGCAAAAACATGGCTTCCAAATGTGAATTAACCATTAAAATAAAATGCAAAGTTTAATTGATAAAGGTCAAATGTGTGAAGATGTATTATTATAATCCCCACTTCGTGATTTGTTTGTTAAAAGTAACATGTAAAAAATATCGTTTGATAACAGAAAAGGCCGAATTTCTCATTTTCATTTCAAATTTAGTTATACTTCAACACAACATTAACCTACACACACACCTAATTACATTCAAACAAATTTCTGTACACTAATCATTCAATAAATATCATGCACTATTTTTACAGAATATTTAAGACAATTGTCTCTTTCATGTCTCAGAGGATATGAACTGTGGTTTTATATCATCTCTATGTAGTTATGTTTTGTGCGTTTTCGTATAATTTTGGTCCCTTCTATTCTGATCATTTTTACTATCACTAAATATTAACATAATATTAATTGACGTGAATGACAAATCTATAATATTATCTTCATGAAATGCAAATTTTATCAATCCAAACAATATTCAATGTATAACATCCGTACATGTATGTGAAAACATGGTTCATACAGATTTCGATCATTTACAATTACATCTAAATGACGTCTTTGAGATGTTCAGGACGTGAGTACTAGTCTAAGAATTGGTCATAAGACCACACTTACGATTTGTTACCTTGTCTCCGCTGTAGTGTGCTCGATTGGCAACTGGAGGATCGCGGGTTCGAGCATCGGCGGAGGCGACTGGCGTTTCCTGTCCTTCGGATGATACAATAAAAACAGAGGTACCGTGTCACAGTATGTGTCGGGATATTAAAGAACTCTCACTGCTCTATGGCCGTAAGTGCCGAGCATAGGTCAAACTTTGAAACCCTTCACCGGCATTGGTGACGTCTCCAAATGAGTGAGAGATTCTTAAATGGGACTTTAAACAACAATTCAACAACAACAATGATTTGTAACCATTTTACAAAGAATTAGGACTTGCTACTTAATCAGATCCAGGATTGGTGACTTACACTGTTTTGTTATTGTAATTGTTTATATAGAGAAAGTAGCTATCACAGTAGCAAGTTTAGACATTCATAAACTCTATCAATATTTTAAGGGGGATTAGCTGTGTTTTTTTCCCTAAATTGTATCCCTTCTTTTACTACTTGGGTTGATATACAATGAAAAAAGAGATATATACAGACACAAATATTCTTAATCTCTATATATTTTGTGACAATTGCTCAAGAAACCCAGGTTTGGCACCTTTTCACTTGCAACCTTATTGTTTACACCACACTGGACTTGACTATTTTCACAAAATGTATAGGAATATAATTTTTTATGCCTATGTTAAGCTCTTAACAGTATCATACTCAACGTATTTTTCTATTTTAAGAGAAATTCATAAATTTGGCCCAATGTTTTGATTTGAATGAAATAAAAGATAAAAATCTTATTCCTATTCGGTCACATGCGAAAGTTAACAAACAACTATAGCCTTTATAATGAAATAAAAGAGGTTTTACCGTTGTTTAACGTCCCATTTAAGAATATTTCACTCATACGGAGACGTCATCAAATGCCGGTGAAGGGCTTCATATTTTGGCCTATGCTCGACACTTACGGCCATTGAGCAGTGGGGGTTCTTTAACATGCCGACACCTACTGTGACACGGGATTTTTAGAAATTATCTGAAACCATTGCATAGGTAAACGTATTGTTTTAATATTAATTTTGATACTGAAATATATCTAGCAGACATGTTTATTTCATAATCCGGAAATATTCCTGACTAGAATTTACATGACCGTTTAAATTATGTAAAGTTCAAATTGATGAGCATAAAAATGTATCAAACTTTGACCATTCCAGATCATTGATCGATTTTCAGAATAATAACACTCCTTAACCAATACTCCTCTCTCACACCGAGAACGACTTTGACGACGTATCTAGAGATAATTAGGTTATTGGCAGCAATTAATTAGTCAATGTCTTCGAGATAAGACCTCAAAATACTGAATAGTTCGACATATCAATAACTGTACAAGATAATGTCAGCTATGTTATGATGTTATATAATATCAGTGACAGGACGTGGGGGGAATCACCGGTCCCTGAAAAGACGATAGAAAAGTACAGAATAGTACAGGCATCATACATGTTAACTGTACGCCATTCTACATTACATACATAGTTAATATTGGTCAGCCACAGGCTATTCCAAGATTCAGTTAGATCAGGTACAATGGAGAAGTTTAGTATCCCATGCCAACCGGTCACAGATACAGGTCTACCAAGGTAAATTGGCACAAATACAACGAGTGTAAATCAAATCATAACAAAGGTGACAAGCCACTTGTGGTCACAAACGTATTAGATATTCAGTAATGCATGGAGTACGTGCAAGGCAATCATGTTTTACCTGTACAACCTATTTTTGGTATCGTTTTGGATTTTGACTCTACCCGGATGTGCCACTTTATCTTGGTAGACTTAAACAGGTGCGTGCGCGCGCACACACACACACACACACACAAGTCATTGAAGCCAAATTAAACCAAATTGGGAATAACCACTGGTCACATTCAAGAATTATTTATTAACACGTTTCATCATTAAAGATAGTGAAATGAGAATGTAGCAAACAAGGGAACTATAACGAAGGTAAAATTTGGCAAATGTTGACATTTAATCAAGAATACTTTTAATGCAAATCTTAATATCCCCGATATAGTGTTTCCATTGATAAATATTTCGTTTATTAAGTTCCTTATCGCCACGATATAACTAAAATATCGTTGAAAGTGGCGTTAAACAAAAACAAACAAATTTCCTCTCTTTTACAGCTTGAATAACTGTAAGTTAATCAAGCGAGTCTGCAATTCAGGTTATCAATCTATACTTGTTGAAAACGCTTACTCGAAATTATACTGTGGACAACCATTTCATGTTATCTTGCTTCTTTCTAAGCTTTTCTGAATCTTTAAAGGATTGGCACACCTGTTGGTTCAAAATTTTACTTTTGATGAACCTCAAACATTTTTGGGGTTGTTTGATAATGCTTGGTCAATTATGTTCTCTACATGTTCCATGTAAGCTTTTCTGCATTGTTTGTTGGGTGGCACATTTACGCTTGTGGTATCTTACGATGTCACTTTTTATATCTTCAAACTTTGTCGAAACTTCCTTTTTTGTCTTGCCAATCGATACGGAGAAACTTCAGCAATACTGTACAGTTGCTTATTCCAGAAGCGGTGTTAATCAGATGTGGATACTTAAAAATTATACAAAACTTGTAGAAAAATTTGAAGGCACACAATTTTTCTCAAATTCACAGCATCAAAACATACTCTACTCTTTACACAACAATACCACATACAAAATTAAAAGAACGACATTTTAGCATCATAGACAACTGTTTTTTTCACTAAAGGTGGTACCCAAAAATTTATATATCTAGGGACTGGTTATCAGGATACTTATTTTGTCCAACACCACTCTGATTCTACACATTAATACACTAAAGTTGATTTAAAAAACATACTGGAATTTCTTATAGACAATATATTTGTAATGTTTGGAGACTGGTCTTTCAACAAACTGTCAACATTTCTATGGGAACCAAATGTGCCCCTTTATTAGCAGACCTGTTCCTCTATTAATACAAAGACTTTATTCAGAAATGGCTAAATCAAAAGAAGAAAAGGCTAGCGGTTTTAACTTGACATTTAGACATATGGACGTTTTGTCAATTAATAACGATAATTTCCATACATATGTCAATGCGATATATCCCAGCAAACTAGAAATTAAATATACAACAGAACAAAGCACACACGCTTCATCCTTAAACATTTTACTTACAATAGACACAAACAAATGAAATTGGCAACTAAGCTATATCCAAACACAACGATTTCGGCTTTTGTATGGTAAATCTTCCACATTTAAGTACAGGTAGTAATATCCCAAAGTCACCTGCATATGGAGTTTATATTTCACAAATGATCCTATATGCCAGGTGTGTTCAACATATGAACATTTCATATACAGATGTAAACTACTCACTGAAAAATTATTGACAGAGGGATATCGAAAACAGTGTTTGATGTCAATTTTACGGTCGGTATAATAGTCTTATTTGCGATCACTCCATTTCACTAGGTTGAAATGTTGAGTGCCTTTTCGTTGGTGGTTGTTGAAACGTCTGTACAATTTGTGAAGAGGATTCATTCCTCACGTGTTTCATTTGGACTTGACTGTGGACTCACGGTGGGTGTGACCGGTCGACAGGTGATGCTTACTCCTCCATGGCAAATGATCCCACCTCTTGGTTTCTAGAGGTTTGTGTTTGTCCATTTTTACCAGATTTGTATCTATATCCTGGACATCTTAAGGATTTATACTTTGGTATCTGAGATGTTTTATATTTCATTTACAGAATATCCCAGGTTGACAAATGCTGAATGACATTTTAGATGGAACAGACACTTCTAGTATGTTTATAATGAGTGTTTTGAAAAAAAAACCACTTCTTGCGATCAGTTCTCTTGCTGTTCTCAATTTTTGATTTTCACTTAGATATTGGGGCAAATTACGTAACCATTATACTTCTGGGGAAAATATAGAGGCAAATCAACAAGCTTTGAACAATGGAGGAGATAACTTGTATCGAGAAACAAACAGACATGAATGTGAGGGAGGTTATCATCGTAAGTGGCATATTTCACACGTCTCTGAATACAGTGATTGACAAATGAATGTTAAAAAACATTTATCTTATTGACAATTTCTTAAACATACAGAGAACATGAAGTGTTTACATGCATTTCCTCATTTCAAATTGTTTTAACCAGTATTTTATTTTTTGGTAATTTTAGGAAACTAAGGTAGACATGGTAGATTTGGATAAACTTTAACCATTTTTTTATTATTATTATTTGCCAAGCTCCAAACTTAAATAGATTTAAAACTCTAATCTTAATACTCCTAGCTTGAACTTAAGGGAAATAGCTGCTTTAACTTTGATAAAAAATCATAACATTATACAATTATTGCCCTTGTTTTGAGTTGACATGAATATTTGTCAACCTGAGAGGCGTTATGTCACCTGAGGGCAGTTTAGCTGTGTTTATAGACATAAAAACACTTTCAATGGCATCAAAATTTGTTAAATTTATCCAATATGCAAATGAGAACGTTACCAAAAATAAATGCAACCCAGAATGTTTCTGCACACATATTATGAAGTCTGTTAAATCATGCATTTAACCCTCTCACCCTGAGTATCTGAGTGGTATGCTCTTTTCTATTGTTTAAGACTAGTCTATTATGGTCTGTAGAGTTGAAAGGGTTCAAATATCTACTACATTTTGCTCCTCTCTGACCTCCCATTTGAACAGCTTTTGGAGTGTTTTTTGTTCTGTTTGTTTTTTTCTCTCTTTGGAATGATTTTCTGATGAATTATCTCAATATATTGTAACTAAAAATGAGACCAGTAGCATTTATATCATTACTAAAAAAATAATTCCACCGAGACAAAATTTGAGCTATCTGGTGAAAACTTAGCTGGAAAGTTTTAGCAACAATGATTGTAATGTTTAGCATTTAGTTTCAGCTTCTGTGGCATTTTTCCACTGAAACATCAGATAACCCAAAGGTTCCTTGTGCTGGCTCAAACAAACAGACTTCACTATTACGAACTCCTGATATTTAAATATATACAGTCAATTCTCAAGTAATCGCCACATCCCCTTTCTCACAATAACTCCTCATTTTTTAAAGAACAGTTTTCCGCTATATACAATTCTCTTTCTAATACCAAATTCATTATCACCATCCGCCACTACAGTTTTAGAACGAATGTCCATTTCAATTTGTCATATATCACAATATACTGCCAAAGTGATCATGGTCAATAAAGCGACTAATTGATCGCTATAGATCACCGGTGTAAAGCCAGGCGACAGTAGTTAGACCAGGTAGTTGAAGAATTTAACAAACAAGGTAATTACACAATATGAACTGGTGTCCTGTTTTCTGTTCATTAAATATATGGCTATGATACCAAATAATGGTAACTCTATTTTCCCAATGATGCAGGAATTCAATTCATAACCAAACTCGAAATATCACCATAATTTCTAAATAGCAAAAGGTTGCAGTTTATCGAGATTTTCCATTTTTTGTTTTAAATTCAAAACCACATGACCTGTCACACTCTTGTCATGATAATTATTTCAGACAATAGTAGTTTCTTAAATAAAATAATAACTGTATCATAATTTTAAACACTTGTTTAATTTTGATACTCTTTAAAAACATTCTTTTTAAAGCAAAATCTTGTAAAAGAATTCCTTTTTCTCCTCTCACATGACCTGGAGTTGAACTCTTGTGTTTCTGATTCATCCATTCTGTACAAAGTCAAACAGATCAAAAGATTCCGTAGATCAATTACATGATCTGAGATGTTTGATTCTGACAAAAAGGTTTCAATGACTGCATTTCTTGCAGGGAGGAATCTCATTCATTCAACTACTGTAAATCCGGTTTTCTTTCCGAGAATTTAAAATATGTGTAATTTCACAAGAGGTCTACCTCGCAAAAATAAAATGGTCGTGTAATGGAGTAGGATAATTGTTTGAAGAGTGGGGCAATCAAAATCACAAAAATATAATCTCGCAAAATAATTTTAGAACTTGTGTTTTGCGAAAATAAAGTCCCACGAACATTTCCGGATTAACAGTGATTAGTGTCAATGTTTAACATAGATGAATGTCCAATATAAAGATGTCAGATGTGTGATGCTGAATCTTTCTTTGATTCCGTGTCACCATCTCCCTCTTCTTTGTTTTCCATGTTCTCAAGTTTTCTTTTCGGCCGATATCTATAAATAAATACAGTAAAACCTGCTTTAACAACCACCTGTGTATAAAGACCACCTGATCACAAACACTGTTTTTTGCTGTCTCCAATAGTACCATTTGTGTACAAATCAACCTCTATTTAACCCTTTCAATAACGCCCGCTAAATTTTATGTTCAATACTCATGATAACGTGAAGAAGTACAACTGCTGATTATGAGAATGTTTAAATCGCCACATGTTTCTCCTTCAGTGGCTTCACTTTCAACTGGGGTTTTTCCCACTTTCAGTTTATGACCAGAAATCACAATTATAATGGGTAAGATGACTTTAGTCTGTATTATCACATGTACATGTAATGGATGCCAGCGAAATTAAGCAAGTTACGATGAATATAAAAATGCTACAGTTTTAAAATTGGTGACTGAAAGTCATTAAAAAATGGTTGCTGCTTATGCATCTGAGATTTCCCCAATATGTTTTAGATATTTTCATTTTTGATTCCGACTCTAAAAATTAGTATCTCATTTGAATGTTGATTCTGCATATGAAAAACATGTAAACCCTATTTCTATGGAAACAGAATCTGAGATAGGTATCGATTCTGAATAAGATGTTAGCAGTGATGATTTTACGGACAATTTCAATGCAGAAACCTCCTTCGCGGAACATGTGTCAACAAATAATTTAAATCAAAGTGTTAAAGTGAACACATTTACAGCTGAAAACGTTGGTCCAACTTACAATTTGGATATTTTATCAAATCACAAGTGAGTAAGCATATTTTCAACTCCTTTTTCATGATGAGTGTACATGCAATTTTTTATATGAAACGCAAAGGAAAATTGTGTGTACAATAAAATCTATACATGTATTTAGAATGTGCATGTATTGATTTATCTGAGTTTTTCATTCAAAACTTGTCTGTACATTATTAAAATATAATCACATTCTTAAAACTTCTCTCACAAATTTATTCATTCCACACCCATAAATTAAAAATCAGACAGCACAGCAATACAACATCATGATGAAAATTGTTACAGTGAGCAGACTGCAGAAAATTTAAAACTGCTACTGTATATAACATCACTATACAGCTGTGATGTTGCAGTATTGAAAGGGATAAAGATCACGTCCCTATAAAGACCCGTTTTCCTGTGTCCCTAAGGAGGTTGTTATATATAAGTAACACAGTAAAAAGTGTTGTTAGACATCCATCCAACTGTACTTGTCCAAGAGTCAACATTGAGTTGCATATTCTTAGGTGTCTGGGTAGCACAGTGAAGTCTTGTTGTATCTTAGGTTTTAAAATGTTAGTTAGTGACCTTCCAGTTCTAGGTGTGTGTGTGTGTGCTACCTACCTATCCCATTTCCTATGATTCAACTCTGAAAAATCCTCTAATGCTGCAATATCTTTCAAATACTTAGAAAGTTTCAATAGTTCTCTGTCTTTGTCTCTGTTCATATGTGCTGCTCGGAAGGCTTTTATCTGTCACAAATAAGAAGATTTATGTTAGCTGTGTCAGCCCTAATTGAAATCTTCATCAATACAAATGAGATGTAGTTGAGAAATACTATGCCCCCCCGAGAGGTAAGACATTCATAAAGATTTTAACTTCTCTCATTTGTCCACCATTCAGGGTGCAAGAAGCCCATTCATTGAGTGCCTGAACAACATATTACTTTGGTTTGTTTAGAAACAAACATAGCATGAAGTCACTTTTTTATACTATAGTAAAACCTGATTTAGCAACCACCTGTGTATAAAGACCACCTGGTCCCCAATTGTACTATTTATGTACAAATATCTGTAACTCTATATAAAGACCACCTACGTATAAAGACCGGTTTTCTTGTGTCCCTAAGGAGGTCATTATATATAAGTTTCACTGTATTTAAACACGAAAAGCCAAACTCCACTTTGAGGGAGTAGTAGTGAAGTCCTAAGACCAACTCTAAAACTTAGGACCTTTAGTAAATCGGGTCCAGATACTTAAAATCTGGCGATTTCATCACAGATACAATTCATTTTAACATTGAATTTTTGTACTGAAATCACACACATTACAACAGAAAACTAGCGTCTCCCATCCAATATATTAATACTTTACCCGTAGTCCATTCTGTGGATTCATTATAAAATTTCTTCTAATATCATCAAACATTATTGTATTTTTGGCATTCCACTGTTGAAATTTACCCCATATGACGCCAAGAGGTTTTACCTTGAAAAGAAAATAATGAAATTAGTTTTCAAATATTGACGGCATTCTTCCCTTTATAAGGTATAATTCATTCTCAGTATAAATGATATCAAATCTCTTCTATATGCTGTCATTATATATATGTTTATC
Organism: Atrina japonica; assembly: GCA_030159075.1. Taxonomy (NCBI): domain Eukaryota; kingdom Metazoa; phylum Mollusca; class Bivalvia; order Pterioida; family Pinnidae; genus Atrina; species Atrina japonica. The sequence goes on from BROG01000643.1 coordinate 34,898, forward strand.
CCTCACAAAACCTCGTACATAGGGTTAATAAATAACTTTAATATGTTTTAACATTTTGTATATCCTCTCCTGTTTTGGTAGCCCATTCATTATATTCCAAATACATGTAGTCAAGATTCACTGCATCATCATTTTTCATAACAACATCACAGTAATTTACATCGTGTTCTATAAAAACTCCCTTCATTACAAAGTGTGGTGTATTAAATAAAAAACATACATGTAGAGTCTTAAATAAGGAATAGGGATTATGTTCTTCTGTTAGTTGTACTTGTTCTATTTTTTTCTACTGGTGACAAATTTTGACAACTGGAGATTTTTTGGCACCGCGAATTCTTCAACCAGCTCAACCCCTGATGTCCTCCCTACCTATAATTGTAGAACTTCATTTAAAACCTTAACCCAATATATACTGAGCCAAAAAGTAAAGTCCAAACCATGGGAAAATTTGTAAATAAAAATCGAACTTGTTTTCACTCAATAGTAAAGTAAAAAAAAAAAAAAGCAAGTACTTCCAAAAAGTATCTGTACAACATTCTAACATTATCATCAACCCAATGATAAGCAATCCCAAACCTTGAACTAGGCCTTAGCCAAAACCATATAAATCAGACAATATTCTTAAGTACCCCGATCCCAAATCAAAGTTTAAATGAAAATTATGTGCATCAGGATAAATCAGATATCACACACAAATGCATGCTGACTCTGGTGTACTTTTGTACTGTTTCAATTTGGCCATAAATGGGGGCATTTATGTTTCCCATACACATCTTGTTTAATTATGTCAATCATGCTGCTTTCTCTCGATAGTATACTTCTAGTCAACATGAATCATACAGTTACAAAACAAATTCTGATTTACATAAATCAATTATTCCAAATGCATAAGAAGTTGATTTCATTCTAAACTTTCTGTGACAAATCTTAATGAAATTTCACTTTCCTACAAATCATATTAAAGACAGAAATCAATTTCTCAGTGCAACTTTTGACTATGACGAAGATTTGTTTATGTCATTGTTTTAATCCTAAGAAACAGCTGTAGATGAAAATATTTAAAACTGAGACCTCTGTGACAAATGTGTCATCCCAATCCCAAGATTTATTCCAGATGATTTGAGTCTGTTAAATGGAGCCTGTCCCATGGGATATCAAATGTTCTTCCTACAATTTTTTTCCCAAACATTCAATATCATATGACTGACCCTAAAATATATCATGACCTTGGGTCAACTTCATCACATACCTTTGGGTAGTATAAAATATTTTTTGTGAAGTTTGATCAGAAGGACTTATAGCAAGGTGAAAAATTAAGGTACAAAATGTGTATACTGCAAACTTGAACTAAGGGATAAGAGTAATCTTGAAACATATACAGAGAACCCGCTTTACAACGACATTCATTATAATGGAATATCCGGTATCCGACAAGAATTGCCCGGGAACAAATGTACATGTACATAAAAAGTACTCATTACAACGGAATATTCGGTATCCGACTCCGACATTTGATTCAGGGAACAAATGTACAAAACTTAGTGTAAATAAACTCTTTACAACGACATAACATAGAACCCACCAGCTGATCTGGCTATTGTTATTATTCTTGATTTTGTTCATGGTTGAGTTCATAGGTAAAAATAATTGCCAATAAAACAATTACACCAGCAATTGTTATCTATTCTCCACTGATAGGTGATGGCCAAGGTGTCAACAATTAGCGCTTGAATCACCCTTACCTGTACATCAGTAGGCCTATATGTTTGTAAACCATCAGTAGGTTTCGTTTGAACTGAACTGACAGGGTGTGAAATACAAGCTGGGTACAAAGTGAAAAAATAAGATTGATAAATAAAGAATAAAAACTACACATAGTTGACAAGTTCCGTTAGGCTACATGTTCGTTCCGATGTGGTTACAATGGCGGATCTTTAAATTATTTCAGTACTTGTGATAGCAGTAGACATTTTACTAAAACTTTATTTATGAAATGCATTTTCAGAGAATTGTATCAGCAAGCTCTGCATTTTTTTATTTTAGCAATAAAGTGAGTAAATCGGAATCTTGAGATATACTATCACATTCAGGCATTTTGTACATGATTCATGCATTTTACGACATCACTGATTTATGACCGATTTAATGAAAAAATAATTGTGCATTGATGTTAACAAGATTACCTTGCATAAATTTTATTTATATATTTTCATAGAGATTTTAATATTGTTTTAAGTTTATTTATTTACACGTACAAATATATGCATAAGTGATACTCAAGGGAGCTAACTATGAAATGCTCACCACATCAAATTCATTACATTGACAAATTTGATAAAATGTCATTCCTACATGGGAACAAACATGGTCGTTGTAAAGAGGGTTGACTGTACTTTGGTGTATGGACCTCAATAACGCCATACTTTGGTGCAAGTACCTCCATACTTTGGTGTATGGACCTCAATGACTCCATACTTTGGTGTATGGACCTCAATGACTCCATACTTTGGTGTAAGTACCTCAATGACTCCATACTTTGGTGTATGGACCTCAATGACCCCATACTTTGGTGTATGAACATTTATCATGGCTGAACATATCAATATACTCTCTTGTATGATATACAAACCTCAATGACTCCATACTTTGGTGTATGGACCTTAATGACTTCATTCTTTGGTGTATGTACCTCAATGACTCCATATTTGGTGTATGTACCTCACTGACTCATACTTTGGTGTATGGACCTTAATGACTCTATATTTTGGTGTATGGACACTTATTATGGCTGACCTTATCAATATACTCTCTTGTATTATATACAAACCTCAATGACTCCATACTTTGGTGTATGAACACTTATCATGGCTGAACTATCCAACATAAAACAGAGTTTATAAGCTGTATTTGATGTAACTCCCAACTCCTTCATCTTGATTTCTATCCACTTCATACCTGTTGCAGCTGAAATGTAAGGTAACAACTCAAAGCTTTGTAAACTCACTAATATTTTCGAGATATATTCATTCTCATATAAACATTCATGTAACAAATCACTCCAAAAACTCAAGTGATCTGAAATTTTGTAAGTTTTAAGGTGCTCTATAACAGATAGTTCTGTGTGGGCTCAAAATTCTATTTTCACTTAAACATGTCTTCAGTTATCAAGTGATGAGATGAAGATATATATAATAAATAACAAAATGCCTATACTTGGAGATCCCTTGCATGCGTGTGTTTAGTATAGCTTACAATATGAACTCGCAAAATGTCTTGGACGGCATAGATTGTTTACCAACTTTTAAACCAATGTGCAATGAAACTTGCATATAAAGACACCCTACAGGACACATCTAAACCAGTCTTTATAGGAAGGTGGTCTTTTGATAGAGGTTGATTTGTACACAAATATTACTACTGGGGACAGCAAAAAACGATCTTCATGACCAGATGGTCTTTAGACACAGGTGTCTGCTAAATCTGGTTTTACTGCAATGAATAATATCATTTCAGTTGATAAAGACATTTTATCATAGTAAAAGTTATAAATAAAACTGAATGGATTTCAGTGAAAAAGCATCTTTAATAGGGATGAAACAGATCAACAAACATACTTCATCTAAATGGTTGTTGAGATGTTTTGTATACTTACACCATATCACAATATCATAGTCTTCATACGCAGACTGTAAAAACTCATGTAGAAATGGTCGCATTAATTCTCCAGCCGTTTCTGCAACTGATCTGTGGTCTGAAACAGTATAAAAAAATATTTTCATTGCATCTATTTACAGTAACCTTTTTTTTTTTTTGGGGGGGGGGGGGGTATGAATTTGTGATGTCACCTTACATGACATCATGCTACTCTGGCTTTCATTAAAAATAATTTTGGACTGTCCATGGTTTCTTGGTGGTGGTCAGTATACAGGTAGATTATTTATTAAATTCTTAAGTGTATAGAACAAATACAAGTTCAAATTAAAAACTTTTAAAAGGGCATTAGCTGTGCTTTTTCAAAATTTGTTTGTCCTTTTTTACTGCTTAGATTGATACACAATAACAAAAAAGAAGTATACAGAGGCATGAACGTTTTTACATTCCTATATATTCTGTTACAATTGCTTGAGAAACCCAGGTTTGGCACTTTTTCAATTGCAATTAATTAACCCAACCTTACTATTTGTATATGAATACCACACCGGACCTGACCTTATTTTCACAAAATATATGGAAATTTAACATTTATTATGTCTATGTATAGCTCTTAATTGTTTTTATACATCAATTACAAGTAATAAAATTTTAAAAAATCAAAATAATATATTTTTGTGGTAAACACAGTTAATGCTCCTTTTAAACAAATGCAATGGTATAGAAAAAAAAAACCAGTCAATAGTATTTGTTTTTGCATATTCAGTCAAAATGCTGGTATGATAAGTGACTGCCTACAACAGAAATCTGTAATGAACTTTTGTTGATCTCACCAAACAATGTGTAGTCTATATCAAGCACTAGCAGTTTCTTCCCTGGTCTTGGTTCATTCAAAATATCTATTTTGTAACTCTGAACTCTCTTATCAATCTTTGCCAAATACTCTTCCCTGAAAAATAAGGAAAATACAGAATATACCAAAACAGATACACAAAAAAGGCCAAAAACAAAAAGAAAAAAAAGGGGGGCATAATGCTAATCTAAGCAGTATTGACAACAACAGATTTCTGATTAGAAAAACTTACTTTATACTTTGGTTCAGATGAACTAACAAGAAAACGTGATTGGGGAATAGGGTCCTAAAAAGTTTTGAAAAACCTTAACCACTTCTGAAATGTTAGACCCAAAATCATTCCCAGAGATATCGGCTATATAACAATTATCTTGTCCCGGAACACAAAGATAATTGGTTTTGGGATAGAAATATCTATAAATTTCAAGATATCTTAGAAAGGTGGGGTCAAGGATGACCCACAAGGTTTTCTCCTGTACACCATTCCATTTGTATTGACACAGGAAACATGAAAATGCATGGATGGGGGTAGGAGCCTCAACAATATTCATGTACATGTATATAAGAAAAAATGACATTGTATATTAACCGCTTCATTGCATATTATGATGTGGTGGTATCTTTATGACGTTGCATAATTAATGTTACTAGGAACATGTAAACAAACATTATGGAATGTCCTTGCTTGTTTTCAGTGACAGGAAGCAGGCGACAACAGTACAGAAAATAAACAAATAAAAAAACCTATGCAGTATGGTTTCTATATTTTATTTACTGATCAAAAGCATGGACATGATGTTCTGATATTTGACTTCTTGATGACAGATATATCCAACTTATGCATTCAGGGAAAGTTGTACGTTGTGACGGATATATCCGTCATGCACACTGAAGTGTTTAACAATTCACTGCATTAATATATTTCCATACATCGTCATAAAACCAGTCCGGAATCATAATGCTCTTTCCTACCTGTGGTCTCATGCGACCGAAATCTCTTGTAACTAACAAACATTTATAAGATGTAGGCGTTTTCCAATTTATCCAAACACAGCAGTTTTGATTGGCAACAGAAGTTATCACATAGTCATTTGATTCAATACAATTCCAAACATGTTAAAAACCTCGATCTGATTTATACAAGCACTGTTTACTCAAAATGGTTGGTTCTTCATAAATAATAAAAATATGTAAGAGAGATTTCGGTCACGAGACTATGGGCAGGAAAGAACATAGCAATTCCAGACCATGGCTTTACAACAATGATGTCCATAATGCAGGTAAAAAGTGTAGTACTTCATAAATAGCTGGTGAAATCGCTATATAAATGGCGACAATGTTTCAGGACAATAGTAATTATTATGCTCATCCAACAGGTAAAAATGGCTAAATAGCCGCATGTCATTTGTTCTTTACCAGCGCTAGACTTGTAGTATGCTTACCTATTTTCTATTGCAATCTCATCTTCCTCTATGTCAAAATCATCTATAACTTCAGGAATGTCAGTGGGGGGTTCCTTTACTTTTTCCTACAGTAAAAAAGTAAAAACTATCATTTGTGTTTATACATGTTATATAAAAGACATTGGACTATCTACAAAAGGTGTCTCAAAATAATTTTGCTGATGGAAAATCACAAAACATAATAGAAAAAAAATATTCATCCTCAGATTTGACCAACTGTAAATTGCTGTTGCTAAAACTGTATACAAACTTAATGTAATCTATATCTAAATACACATACGATAAAAACAAAAGACCCAATACGTTGTTTCCAAATTCCTGAATGGTTCAGAAATTACAACGCACTGATCATCAGACTTCGAGAAAATTTAGGGCTCTTGGTTGCGGTGAATACGAATTAACTATGGAGGGTAGAGGAAATCAATATAAATCAAAAAGCAAATGCTGATATGTGGTGTCATGTTGTAAATCTGATTCCAGAGAGAAAAATAAGCCAGATAACTATCCATGGACGACAATTCATTTAAACAATTTTCGCAAAAAAAAATATGAACCTACAACTGATGCATAGTAGGTCTATGGTATGCCGTCACTGACACTGATGTAAACTTTGAGTCAAATCAGGAGTATACACCTAACCAACAACTCTAAAATATAGGAGAATATTTATAAGTAAAAATATTAATTATAGGACCTTTTGTATAAATCTGAACTTTATCATTTATCAGCTGATAGGAAGACTACTGTACATGCCAGTCATTTTGTCTAAAATATGCCTTAAATTTTGTCACGTGGTGATGAAAGTCACATGACAGAGAGTGATCTGTCGAGGGATCTCGAAAATGACGTATTGGCCTTATCGATTACCTGAGTAGAACATGAATACAAGGAAAATAGACTGATTTCTGGCTAATTGTATTTTTTTTAAAATAAAACTGTACAAACTTTTGGCCCTTTGGTGCCTAGCCCCCTTTCATTTGGTATCCAAAGATTATTCCGAACAGCTTCTTAATACAGCTTTTCAATTTACAGATGTAGAGAAGATTTTCTAAGATCAAGTATAGTCACTATTTAGCTAAATTGGCACTGCCCCACATTCTGGTCCCCTGCTTCCTTGATAATAATTTTTTTTATTTTAGTACTGGGTTCTATAATAAAGTAAATAATCACTATAAGACCATATTGGCCCCACCCCAAACCTGAAACCCTTACTCCCAGGGTCATAAATTTCATAATTTTGATAGAGGGTTTTATACTCTATCTAGTCATGTATTCAGGTTTTTTCTTTGATGTGCAGGGGTGAAGTAGAAGATTTTTAAAAATTGGACCCAGGGGGTACCGGGATTACAAAATTCACAATATGTGTTCCCCTTAACCTAATGAAGCTTCTTACCAAATTTGAATGATTGGCAAAGTAGTTTTCAAGAAGTTAAAAAAATATTCAATTGTTTATGAACCACGGATGACATAAGATGGATGACGACCCATGACATAGGGTCACCTGAGTGACTTACGTATCCTAACATATCGTCTTACCAGTTCTGTTTCTCTAGTTCCCATCATCATTATTTTTGTGTTTGGTTTCAAATTTAACAAGGACAGCTGAACATCATCATCTGGAACCTTACCTATCAATGAAAAGAAATGTGTTCAGTAATTAGATTCACACAGTAATCATAGATAACTAATGTGCCCATTACAGTTTCATATAAAGTGAAACTTGTATATAAAGAACCCCTAACGGACTCAAGAAAATCAGTCTTTATAGGGAGGTAGTCTTTATATAGAGGTTGATTTGTACATAAATAGTACTATTGGGGAAAGCAAAAAATGGTCTTTGTGACCAGGTGGTCTTTATACACAGGTCGTCACAAAAGCAAGTTTTACTGTAATAATATAGTGGTACACTGGCTTTATATAAATGACCCTCACAACTAGTGGATAGATCGGAAGTGTAACTTTATGATCTCGCATACATATGGCCAACAAGGTAAGTCTGTTCTTTGCCATCTGCAGTAAACCATATTACAATGTAGACTGCTATTGGTCATGATGGCTGGAATCTAACAGGGCTTGACAATAATGTTTGTCCGATTGTCCGCGTCCAGGTGAAAATTGGCTTGGACAAGTAAATCTTTCTAAGCACTTGTCCGAGAGGACAAGTTAAAATAATCAACAATATTTATAATTTGTGATTTCAAACCTCAGCTAAATTGATGTGTATCCATTTAATGTGTAATTCAAAAGTGAAAATTGAATTACTAAGATAAACATTGTGGTAGTTTTATCTTCCTATGCATAAACATAGATAGACGTTGACTTCCGATGAAATCATAATAAAGTAGGTGCAGATGTAGAGTCATGAGGCTTTCCGAGTAATAATAATCACTAAAATGCTTGTCACCTATTAGAAATTAATAGCTTTTAAGGCTGCAGTGACATTGACTTGATACGAGATTTGCTAGATGTTATATATGGTAAACATGGGTTTGACAGTTTAATGGACAATGGCTAAAAACAATTCATTAACAAAAATAATACTGAAAAACTGAGTTGCAAAAAAACAAAAGAAATGATGAAAGACAAGATTAAACTGAGAGCAGTTTAAAAGCATTCTACAGTCAATCAACTACCCAAGATCAAGCTTCCAACAATAAGGGTTTGTTTATTTTAACAGTGTAATTTGAAAAGTGGCAAGTTCTAGTAGGCATTATCGTAGTGTGTGCATACACATATATTTCAGTGTCTTATTTACTTTTTGGTAACATGTCTTTTGTTGTTATTGCTTTTATTTTCTGTTGTCTGATGAATATTCTCTTACTTATGTCACGGAGTGTTAAATTTAGGTAAAACTAAATTATTAGATCTGCCTAAATTTTAAATAGTTGTAAAGAGTCATTGTCTTGTAGGTATTCTGTTTATTGTCCATGCGTGTAAAATGTATTGTCCAGTCTTATGTCCAGTGTTTAGTACATGAGTAAAGTGTGAGTGAGTAGAAGTATGTGGTATGATTGGCTGGAAGTTTTTATATTCCTTATATGGAACTGTATAAAAGTGGTAAAACAGGTTTTATATAGAATCGAACCTTTAACCATTTCCACCCTATAGCGCTGATTCTTATCAAAACTTACGTAGAGATAAGACATCAAGTATAATCGAGAGATTTACACTAGATAGGATATACATCTTATTACTTTGATGTAATATCAAAATCCCAAGTGGTGAGTAATATTCTACTCCAAATTATTAATCGGAAATATTTCAATTAAGTATAAATTATAAATTAAATATTCCGCGTAGTAAATATATTTTTTACTATTATCAAATTTCTAGAATGTGAGTAAGTATATTTTATTATATTGAGTGGATAATTTTATATAATTGTAGGCTGTATATGTGGAATAACCAACTGTATTGAATAAATACATTCAACCAGTCATAGCCGTATTCTCTTGTAGTAACGGACCCCGTGACACTTAAAAGGCCCAATTTTTTTGTGTGGATATTTTTAATCCTATATGACGCCTATGAATTTTTTCTATGTAAATTATGGACAAGTGGATTTGGGATTTGGACTTTTAGAATAATTAACCTGTAAATAGGTTACGATGATTTCTACTATTTTGCGGCCTGTTTAACAGCATATCCACTTTCTGGCACCACCAGTGATTTTTGGCAACAAAAATGCATTTTACTTGTAGAATTGACTTTTTATAATGCAGGGTTTAATCCAGGTTTTAAAAGTAGAGTCCTTATTTGAAAACTTCTAAATTTTTTGGTTGGGGTCCAGGGGCCGCCTAGGCCCCAGAAGCTCTAGTGTGTCTGATGCTCTCAGCCTTTTCCTGGCTTTAAAAACATGTCAGAAAATGCCCTGTTTTTTAACACACTAAGAAGAAATTTTGTAGCCAAGCTAGAATGTAGCAGTTACACCCCTCTCCCTTCAGAAAGACATTCATCAGATACCAATATCAAAAATTTTTATATTGAATTTTAAATTACTTAATTCTGAATAATCTAATATAACAGGTGCATTAGAATACAGAAAATAAATAACTACACTTACCTGGGAGAAACATAATCTTAGTTTAATTGAAAAATATTTGAAAATATGATAATTTTTAAAGTCAAAGCTTGAATTTTTTTTCTTGAGGATTTTAACATTTATCAGCTATATTTAAAGCTTTATATATATATATATATATATATATATATATATATATATACATACAGTGAACCCTCTTTACAACGACCATGTTTGTTCCCATGTAGGAATGACGTTATATCTAATTTGTCACTGTAATGAATTTGATGTGTTGGGCATTTCATAGTTAGCTCCCTTGAGTATCATTTACGCATCTATTTGTACATGTAAATAAATAAACTTAAAACAATAATAAAATATATAAATAAAGTTTATGCAAGTTAATCTTGTTAACATCGATGCACAATTATTTTTTCATTAAATCGGTCATAAATCGGTGATGTCGTAAAATGCATGAATCATGTACAAAATGCACGAACGTAGTAGTATATCTCCAGATTCCGATTTAGACACTTTAATGCTAAAATAAAAAAAAAATGCAGAGATTGCTGATACAATTCTCTTAAAAATGCGTTTCATAAATAAAGTTTTAGTAAAATGTCTACTGCTATCGCAAGCAATGAAATAATCTAAAGATCCGCCATTGTAACCACATTGGAACGAACATGTAGCCTAACGGAACTTGTTACTATGTGTATTTTTTATTCTTTATTTATCAATCTTATTTTTTCAATTTGTACCCAGCTTGTATTTCACTTCCTGGCGGTTCAGTTGAAACGAAACCTACTGATGGTTTATAAACATTAGGCCTACTGACGTACAGGTAAGGGTGATTCAAGCGCTAATTGTTGACACCTACGCCATCACCTATCGGTGGAGATTAGAAAACAATTGACGGTGTAATTGTTTTATTGGCAATTATTTTTACCTATGAACTCAACCGTGAAGTAAATCAAGAATGATAACAATAGCCAGATCAGCTGGTGGGTTCTATGTTACGTCGTTGTAAAGAGTTTATTTACACTGAGTTTTGTTTATTTGTTCCCGGAATCTAATGTCGGAGTCGGATACCAAATATTCCGTTGTAATGAGTACTTTTTATGTACATGTACGTTTGTTCCCGAGCAATTCTTGTCGGATACCGAATATTCCGTTATAATGAATGTCCTTGTAAAGTGGGTTCACTGTATATATATATATATATATATATATATATATATATATATATATATATATATATATATATATATATATATATATATATATATATATATATATATATACATACATATATATATATATACATACATATATATATATATATACATACATATATATATATATATATATATATATATATATACATATATATATATATATACATATATATATATATATATATATATACACACATATATATATATATATATATACACACACAAGCTGCATGAAATTAATATAACATTAATTATGTTAATCTATCATGTCTGTATATAGGACAGAACAGACATCAAAGATTATCATAATTAATGTTACATTAATTTCATGATTATAGGTGTAGAGGTTTAAGAAAACAGGTAATCAATCCGCATTATACAGTGTATAGGTACCTGACCATAGTACAGATCTTTGTGTAATTACCCCCAGCAGACGTCAGATAATTACACCTCTGAATGGTCTAATGCGATTACCGTAATTAATAAACAAGGTTATTAGTCTATGCTCTGGATGACTATATGGAATATGGAAGGGACTTATGTAACATAGAGGGCTTATTACTTCAAAGAAATGGGAGCGCCAGAAATATCGCCAGAAGATATTTTTGTTGCCATTTAATAGACTGACAATTATGATTAAAAACATTTAATGTTGAAAAAATGACTGCTCGTCTAGCGGTTGATGTTGGATTTATTTTATGTATTATTTTTTTAAATTTGATTTTTTAAAGTAGAATCATTTGATTATTTTTCAAATAAAAATCATTTGATTTTTTTTAGTATCTGTTCTTGGACGCCTAGATATCCTGTATCAAACCCTATAATGGCAAAGCATCAAAAACAAAAAATTGTTGTCATTATTTATTAACCTGATAGAATGAAAATAACAATAAAAGAATTTTATTTCTTGTAGTCATTTTATAGCATTCGTGCAATCATATTGAATTGAGGTTTAACATTTAATCATGCAATCTTATTTTGGCACCAGGCCTGGGAATTTGATCTAACAGCTTAATATATACACTACTTTCGTTTTTACATTAGATGAAAAGATGCAATATTATTCCATATAGGCTTGGAACTGGTTTGAGGGTGGTGTGACGTCATGTTATGAGTATTAGTTACCCCCCAAAAAGTGTTGGTTATGTTAATATGATACACAATGGACGGGTGCATAATTTCACGAGGGGCGCAGCCCCCAAGTGAAGTTATGCAACTGGCTATGGTGTATCACAACATAACCAACACTTTTCTAAGGGGTAATTTACTTATACCATACTACTGAAAAAAACATTTTTGAATGAATATAAAGACTAACTGCGAAACATAAAGTTTTTTAAAAAATAAAAAAAGAAATCCAGGAATAATTATTTGCATATCGATTGTGGTCTACACTGAATAATCCAACGATAAAGCTAGGCCTACAAGTAAAGGGCGTTTGCACCTAATTTGGACGCCAATGTATAGATGTATGCCATACAGTAAAAATCAACTCAAAAGCGCAGTTGACAAAAATTGTTTAAAACCTGTATACATTGTATTTTAAATAAAAAATTGGAAAATTAATAATAAAGAAACAAAAATACCAAAATATTTGTGCCTCCCTACGATCAGCGTAACAATTATACATAGTTTTCCTTCCCTGTATCATGAAATCCTGGATCCACCCTGGTGTTGTTTGAATATTTTGGATTTTATGGCTTTTGACCACTATTTCAGTTTCTTTGTAAGTGTTTGCATTATATATTGGTACAGAAATTTTCGTTTGCATTTTCTCATGTATGGATATGAAAATGTATTTCACTGAAAACAAAATTCACATTGCATCAAAATGTATATGATTTTCCGTTTCGTTATTATCAGCCGAAGATGTGAAAAGTAAACAATCCATGATATCCAATTCTTTACACAGAATGAACGAACAAAATTTTCACATGTACAATGTCTTGTCCTTCCCCCTCCCCCCATAAAACAAACTTTACACCCCTCTTTCAAAATTCCTGAATCCGCACCAGAATAATGGCCCGATACAGACCTAACCAAGTTATCCGGTTTCCAGTACTGGAAATATGTGCATCATTTCAAACTGATCTTACAATGTTAAACTTTAAATTTTTGTTATTTATATATTCCATTCATTTCTATTTGTAGATCAAATAACTACATAAATGTTTGTTTAATCTTTAAAATTTCTCTATATTTACACTGTTTTTCAAATGACATTTGCTTTGTTTATTAAAAGAAATGAATTTGATACATCATGTTTATTTACAATGTATACATACCTGTCAAGTCTACCGATTTTTCTATTCATCTACTGCTTGTCTACCGCCGAGAAAAAAATCTACCACTTTTTACTGATTTTTCTAATTTTCAACCTATTTCCCTATATTTCTACCACTTCTTGTCTGTTGTGGCTAGATGTTTTTGTCAGCATTAAATGTTCTAAATTGTAATTTTCAGTCTATTAATTGGCGACAAAAAATACCTTGAAATTTCTGGCGCCTCCATATCACTGAAGTATTAAGACATCTATTCTAGGTTATACAAGTCCCCTATATCTTCCAGATAGTCATGAAGAACAAGGACTAATAACGCTGTTTATTAATTAAGTTCCTTATTTGTAGGTTAAATGGGTTGCTAAATGCCAGTTAGAAATTAAAATAATTATTTTATTGACAAGTAAATACGTTAGTCTTTATCTCGTGGTAAAAAATATCACAGAAAACATCGTGTGTTGACTATTGTTGCTTGCAGTTTATGGAGGAAATGGAAGTTGGGTGTGTGTAATAAAAGAACCGATACTGAACGGAACTGAATTTCAGGATGTGTTAAAATGATGATACATGTACATGTAATACATGTACTATACATTGTATAAAAGTTATAAAATCTTAATAAAATGTAGATGAATGATAAAAGGAAAATTAGTTGTTGTGAATAAAAGTTATAATGAGATACTTAAAATGGATAGATATTGTTTTAAAAAATGAAAACTTTTGTAAGTTGCATCAATTTAAACACACAGTAGTTACATTGTAAAATAGTAATAATAATGATTGATAGAAATGATATTGACAATACAGAATGTATTTACAATTAATTTACTTGCAAATACAATGTATATCATTCAGAGACAATTTACATTGGATATATTTATTAAAATAACAATAAATTAATAAAACACAAAATTGACTCAAATATTTTTTTCTTTGCGGGCAACCAAATTTTCATGGCAGGCAAGCACAATATCAGTACAGCACTTGCCCGGCTAAGCAAGTTGTTAAAAATATTAAGGTCACAAACTGGCTAAAGTTTTTTCAAGTAAATATCATGGGCCCCTTAGTTTAAATCTGGGCTCCCAGAATTTAAAACTCAGGAGCCACACAGATTTTTTTCTTAATTTCCACCCCTGTAAATATATATACAGTAGAACTTCGATGAGTCGAACTTCAATGAGTCGAATTTCTCGTTGTTTCAAACTTTTTACACAAGTCCAGATTAATTTCATTATATATCCTTACTAAAAAACAATTTATAAATTGAACTTTCATGAGTGGAATTTCTCGGTGTGTCGATCAAAACTGGCAGTCCCATCGCTGTAAAAACATCGAAAATTCATACAAATGAATCGAAGTCGAAGTTTACCTGTATACAAGATGTAAATTACCCGTGGCGATTTTCACACCTATCCGACTACGTTGAACAATGGACACGTGTTTATTGATAAACACCCAGGACAGTATAAAAATAACAACATGATTTAAGTAATTAAAAGTAATAAGCAGACGCTAATTGATTATTGATTGTTTGCGACTTTGTCAGACTCAAATATGCAAATTACCGGCGGTTGTGTTGGTTGTTACCATCTCGTAGCTTGGGTCATGATAAGTTACCGATTTTAAAAAACAAAACGAAATGACCCGATAATATACAGTAAACATTTTCTACTCAAACTCAAAGTGTCACTTGTAAAGAAAAAAACGACATGAAATGAACGGTATCGGCAATTTGATGTGAAAAAAATTTTTTAATGTGTAATGACTAGTGCTGCATGATACATCTATTGACTTTTGTTTTGTGTTGATAATTAAATTGGTGACAAAATATTTAGCTTCTCTGTTTTTTTCTTAACTCTGAGTCAACGTTGTGTTTATCGTATAGGCGCTTGGATTACGATTTTTCTGCAGAATGTTTGGATTTATTCTCTGAGTACAAAATAAATACACTGTATCTACATTAAATAAGCCATAAATGATTTTAGTGGATTCGATTCTAAGTCATGATCCCAGCACCTATACAGTTACACAGTCACGTACAATAGATTTTTTGTGTGACATGTCGTTATGGAGTAAATTTTAGATTTCTCGATCACCATTCATGAGTCGAAGTCCCGATGTTTCGAACTTTTTAGACGGTCCCTTGAACTTCGACTCATCGAAGTTCTACTGTATATATATATCATCAGTATTATTGACAATAATTCCATTTTAGATGCAGAAAATGGCAGATATTGAAGTTTAAAATTATAATTTTTTCTTGTTACTTTGGAAGGGGGACACCCCACCCCCCTTTCACTTATTTCGACCTATACATGCATATATATGAGACTGACAACGCATTCGTAAAGAGTTCGACCACTTTATGCATTTTCTACCCCAGACAATTTTCCTAATGTTGACAGGTATGTATATAATATCTGTATACACCATAGGAAGCTACATGTAGATACACCACAGCACACCTACCTACCTTACATCCCTAATATATGCACCAGTCCAAATGCTACGGTGTATGTAGAGATCGCTACACACTTTATAATGAGAAAAAGTGGTACAGATGGAGTTACATCATTGCATGACATCATAGGAGTAACTTCATTCATAGTTAAAATATAGGTAACAGGTCGATCCGGCCTCAAACGCCAGCGGCCCCAGTATGATCCGGCCTCAGCTCGTTACCGGTCCCAGTCGATCCGGCCTCAGTTCTTATTCGACGTAAAACAAAACATTTCAAATTAATAATGTTGATCTACAAACAACACATGGATAACTCATGATGAATTGTGATACATGTCTGGTGAGACAGGCATTTTATATACATTGGCATTGACACTGAGCAAGAGTTGAACACTTTTTAGCTTGGATGCTGAACATTGTTTTCTTCAACTCTGACAAGTGACATTTGTTCAGCTTGTGGTGTTAACTTTTGGACAACAACTTAATTACCGCAGTAACTGGGACGATTTGTCAGACAATTATAAAAATTATAAATTGTCATATTATTCATGATTTTGACACCAGCTGATGCTAATATTTTTATAATTTTTTTTTCTTGTTTTTTTTTAAATTTATTCAAGCTTTCAACTTAGATCTATCTATCGAAAGTAGTGTCCCGTTTCTTGCTTAAAATTTAAAACAAAAATTGATAAATCAGAAAAAAACGACATGTGTTTATAATGTAAACATTTTTTATTCAAAACGGGGCCAAGAAACTTGTCAATAGTTTACCGAAAACTGATCAACTCTGAGGCCGGATCGACTAGGGCCGCTCACGTACTGGGGCCGGAACGACTTGAGGCCGGATCGACTAGGGCCGCTCACGTACTGGGGCCGGAACGACCATAAATCTAAAATATACATGCCATCTAGATTAACAATATCATCGAGTCTACGGGTGATTGCTTTTCATGTTAAAATATTTAATATTATTGTGAATTAAATAAAATGTTTTATTATGATTATTGATAAGGATATATAATAAAAATGTTATTCATTGTATGTGTTGAAATATTGACACCCTTGTCCTTTGCCGTGCCAGGAACTCAGGCGTCAATATTTCAACATATACAGTCAATAACCTATACATATTTAATATAACAGCAATTTTACTGGATTCTAATCTGGTAGTTATAACAATGGGTCTTTTGTTTTCACGTGTAGATATTTTGAGAATGAGAAACAATTCAGATTTTCGTATTTCCAATGCGAGCTGGGCAGACTTTAACCTAATTAGCCAGTACACATATTTTGTTCTCGTGTCTCGCGTTTGATTTTAATTTTCATGACTGTCAGTTTGTGGCTGTATGTGGAACTGCTGTGATATATATATATATATATTAATATATATATATAATATATATATATATATATATATTTATATATATATATATATATATATATATATATCACAGCAGTATATAATAATATATATATATATATATATATATAGTACGTGGAACTGCTGTACCTTTATACTTCAGTCCAAGTAATTTTTGCCTCTCAGGCAAAACACCTGTCGCTTTGCTTATTGCAGATTTGAGATCTTTAACAAGAGAGCTGTCAGGCAGAGAAATGTCATATCCCTGACCACTCCACTTCACAGTTAGTGACACTTCTCCCGCCATCTTTCAACAAAACAGTTTTATGTAGAGCTAAAATTTTAGTTTCGGATAAAATTCTATTAGTTGAAACCAATACTGCTAATAGCGACACGGTGTCGTATAAAAAATCGGTCCGGAGAAGATAAAGTTAAATAGGGTGAAACATTATGCATCATAGACCTATAACCGTTGAATTCTACTGAAAGTGCTGAGATTATGAATTTTTTTAATTGGTGCCGCATCCACGACTATGTTTACTGATTGGGAAAAAGACTTCTACAGACCCCCACTATTCCGGACCAAACAGTACTGATATGAGACAAAATTGCAACAGAATAATTATATGATATCAGAGGGACTGAGTTATTACAACTCATTATAAAACAAAATTCCACACGTGCTCTAGATCGAGTTCTTATGTAAATCGGCAATTATAGGCACTGATCGAGACTTTATACATGTACCTGGAAATTGTCGCCCCTGTTTCCCCTGTACGCCATGGAACATATTCCCACCGCCATAGATCACTATAGTTGCATGGATGTCGAGTCACTGATATCTTGAATTTTTCGCTTTCATTTTAAATTCATCCTCTCATCTAATGGCGAAAATTAAATATCAGCGAAAAAATAATTATCAACACGTAAGCAAATTCCCCTTTTTGGTTTGCTCCCTACGCCACTGTACTTAAGTTTTTTTTAACAATTAGGGGCCTGGCTCGGATCTATTTCAGAAAGTGTACATTCTTTATTATAGCACAAAATGAACAAATTCATCAGATCATTTCAGTTAGTTTTATTCAAAATATACAGGTAATAATACAACTTCAGGTTTCCAGAATATTATTTTGAATCCTGGCGGGTGAATGAGTAAATATAACTAGGGCTTAAATATAAACAGCACTGGGTAAGTAAACAAAAATTAACTGTGGCGACTTATATTATTTTTCCCCACTATCAATCATTATACAATCACTAAACTTACATAGATTCTGTAACAATTCGGTGTTATCGGTTTTTCGGTACAATTATTTTTTGATATTTCAATACATTTGGACGCGTTATCTTTTGTACATGTAGATAAATACAAATTCCGGTCATTGCGAAAAAGTACATTAAAAACGACGTGATAATCATTAGCAACAACGTGTTGGTTATATAACCAGCGATATATAAAGCTAATAGCTGATATAACTGATCTAATTCTGTACATGTACCAGCTGAAGCTCATTGAAATGCATAATGTAGCAGGAATTTCCGTCAAGCAAAAACGAGACTCTCTGTGTAATGATTCACGGATGCCTTTGGGGAAATGAAACTAAATATCCCAGTAGTCCTATAATATAGATGCCTTTGTTTGTTCAAATCGTTTGCTTTTAACGGGTTTTATCTTATTCTCTTTTCGTGGTTCAGCATCAGTCGAGAACAAATCATATGAAGGAACGAATTTCTTTCCCCAATCACGGGTACATGTGGACAGGACCGTCTAAGTGTACCTTGCACGTAACCCCTTGATTTTTAAGTATATTTTATTTATTCATTTCATCCAAACATGGTAATTTTGGGATATACCACATAGGCGTCGGAACCGGGGGGGGGGGGTGGCTAGGGGGGCTTAGCCCCCACTCTTTTTTTTAAAGATAGGCATAGGTGTTGAAAATTGGGGCTTAGCCCCCAGACGTTCCTGGCTTGTGTGTGTTTTAAGTCGATTTAGCCACCCCACTTTCAATTTGCTTCCGATGCCTATGTACCAGGAAATATGGCCAAACTATATATAGCCTTCTGCCAAATGCGGTTACATCCTATATATCCCCAAATTACCACGTTTTGATGAAAAGAATAGATAAAATTGACTGAAAAATCAAGGGGTTATGGGATATCAGAAATTATATTTTTTTATCATAATTTTTATATATTATATATTTTGTTAATATTCTTTTGGCCTGTGAATGTATAAACGAAAGCCTCTTTAATTACTTATGTCAAATGGCACATCCGATATATGTTATAAGCCTATATGAATTTTATACAAAATATTGAAATGATGACGACATATTTTATAAATCATCGAGTTGGGGTTGAAGTGATATATTAATAGTATGTTATGTTATACTCCATAAATAGTTCTAAAGTATTTAAATGCATGCAGTTTGTTTAAACGGAAATTATTTTTAGTAGTATCAGCGATATATAAAGCCTGATAAAGCTTTATATATCGCTGGTATTATCACCTTGAGTGCAGTGTATAAATTGAAAGAAAAAAAATGAAAAATAGGATGTCGTATTAAAACATAACTTAAATTATAACTGTTTCACCCAACAAAAATTTTTCAACCTTGGTTAGATGTCAATTGTTAACATACAACCAAGGTTAAAAATTGGAACGAAAAGCGAAACACAGAAATACGAAACTAACGCCAGAGAATCTACATTTTGCTCACGTGACATTTTTGCATTAGCTTCCGCCGCTGCTGAAGAGGAAACTTCACAGAGAAGTAAATGATAACGACGTTGTAGTGAAACAATGTATGTTTGCGCACATCGATTTTTCATTTTTGAGACATTTAAGGGAAAATTCTGGGTGATAAACACATGACATCATTTAAATACAGAGCCACAAACGTTGCTGCCCAGGGTAGAAACAATAGCAAATCGTCACATTTTGCCAGTTTTGGCTTCTCTGTGAGTCTGTCAGTACTACTGTGTCAGTCATTGTCAACACATGGACTTGTTGAAATTGATGCCAATGGTTGTACAGTAGATAAATACCTTTGGGCTTCTGTCATGTTGCCCCGCCAGAATCCCTTGTCAAGCCTTCATAGTTTTCTTCAGCTAAATGTGTGCTTCGATGACCAGTTCTCTTCAAGAGAACTTTAAATAATAAATATCGGGGTGGCAGCCAATCAGGGGCTCAACAAATTACCCCATATGAACACATACTACCCCATAATACCACGTACTACCCCATACTACCCCATACTACCACATATAAATAATACATAGGTAAACCTATGGAGAGGGCGAAGGCATTCATCATCAGTTTACATGTTCAGTTAATCCCTTTGGACATTCCGTCGTGTTGCCCCCACGACAGAATCACCAAAGAGATTAATAATCAGTGTTTTTATCATGTAAATGTCCCGGTCATTCACTCATTGTTTTATTACTTTTAAATAAAATATTGAGTGGCAGACTGTTTCTTTGGTGCTAAAACTTAAATAGAATCTATGAGTCCTGAATTAAATGCACAAACATGTTTTTTATGCAATATATTTTTCTCTATCCCAGCGTATCCATCATTTCGTGCAGTTCACATTACCAGAATAATGGAGGCCGCTTCGTGATCGGGTTCGATGTATAACCCTAGTCGTTATGGGAAAGTCTCGGTCTACAAAACGTTTCTTACTCTTAGTGTGGTAGTTTATTACTTCGTTTGCAATGCGCTTTTAAGTAATGACTTCGCATTTCCGACATTTTGTTTATGTCACGCGCAAATTCCCGATGTGAGCAAAATTTTTACCATTAGTAGTACGGGTCCCCGGATGTAGTAGGAATAAAAAATGTGAGCTTCTCTACATATATGAGGGCTTCGCCCTCTATTACTACTTTATAAGTCATTTTGACACAAATTATCAAATTGTTTACAAAAAAAGTTTATTTTTTAGCAATAAAACCTAGTCAGATACTAGTGAAATTGTAATCCCGAATTGTTTGTTTTTGTATACAATGTGTAGCCTACCGTGTGCTATCCCATACTACTGCATACAACCCAATAATACCAGATACTATCCCGTAATACTAGGTAATACTACTAACTAAGTAATTTTGACACAAATTAAATTATTTACGATAAAAATTGATTTTTAGCAATAAAGCCAAGCCCGATAATAGTGAAACCATAACTGGTTAACCTGGCTTGAATGTGCCTATCTGACTCGGATTTATTGCTAAAAATCTATGTTTTTATTGTAAATAATTTGATAGTTTGTATCAAAATGACTTAGTAGGTAGTAATATGTAGTAATATTGGGTGGTTTGTGGTATTTTTGAGGTAGTATGGGGTAAACTGATGTGTTGGTCATTAAGTAGGTCATCTGTCGTTTCTAGCCATATCTTTCTTTGAATCCAAAATTTTTTGTTTAAAATAGAAAATGAAATATCACGTGTGTCACATGATCGGCGACCCAATCGATAATTTTGGTCATTTCTAAGTAGAGCATTGGATTTGCAGTTGTAAATAAAATTACAGGAAAATTTTCTCTTCATAAGCAAAAATGCTTATTACCAAAAAGAAACCAAATTCACGATGGACTAAACACTGGAATAGTGCGAGTTGGAAACGGTTGATATGTTGACTATTGCGGTTAGAGAAGTTTGAGAATCACAGTACCATTAAGGGACCACCAGTGTCTTTTGAGACCACATTTTAAAAGCCACTAGTTTAAATCTCAAGATAAGTTCCCTGAACTCAAGTTTTGTGCAAGTGGGCCTTAGGTCATATTCATAATCTGCTCAACCCTTATATTTTCCTGATAATGGCTTTAAATATTGAATGTCAGCTCTATATATGGTGAAAAGTTGCATTCAATTTATCCTTGTGAGATCATTCATTATAATATTTGAATATATTCCAAACAATTTTGAACAGAACTTGTTTATAGCCAGAAATGCACAAAGTAATACTCATTCATTGTTATAAGCAGAAATAGACTGGGGATTATCTATTTCATTTGATAATAATTATGGTATGATGTTACCAGTTCAAGTACTTCTGGAAATATTCACAAACTGAATAAAGAGTAAAAGCATAATTATTCATTGTAGTTTATTGATGAGTCATTCCTATCAGGCCTTTTTCTATAGCTTCCATGGTGCCGATATTCGGCCCCATTCCCAAAGCAAAATGTGGTTTTTTTCACAATTTGATTAAAAAAAATCCTTATGTTGCATATAGATCATAACCATAATGAAAAATCAATGGAAGCAGGGAAAAACTAATTTGGAAAAGAGATTCCATTACATTAGATCTATATTTGAGGAAACTTTTTTTTCCAGTTTGACACAAATTCACTTTAGAATTCCCTGGCATTCTGGTATTTTCTCAAAATTGGCAAAAAAAAAAAATAAATAAATAAATGGCCTGCATATGTACAGGAAACTTTGCTAAATTCCCAGTTCTGTGTAAGTAGTAAAATTAATGGAACTCGGCTAACTTCATGTTAAACATTGTGCAATAGAAAATGGCTGTGGTATATGATTCTGTGAAATAACTTGTGTTTTAAATGTTTATTTTCAGATTAAAATACTAGCATGGCTACCATTGAGAAATTGATAAAAGCTTTTGAAGTGTTACGAGTGTTTCAGCCGTCAGGAACACTGATTGACGATACGGCTAAGTATGATAATGTTTTTAAGGTCACAGAATTCTTATAACTTAATGAAATTGATTTTAAATTGTTCATTAAGTGTACAAACATGTATTATTAGCTCTTTTTTGTTTAATCTTTGATATTTAATCATAATAGACAAAAAGACAAGTGTATATATGTAGATATTATTTTTTGATATTGATTGTAAATGTGAATAAAAATAAAATAGTAATATTAGGAATGTAGGATTAAGATATATACAGTGAAACTTAACAGGTATATTCAGCGACTTTCTTAAGGACACAAGAAAACCAATCTTTATAGGGAGGTGGTCTCTTTATAGAGGTTGATTTGTACACAGATGGTAGTATTGGGGACAGCAAAAATGGTCTTGTGACCAGGTGATCTTTATACATGGGTGGTCGTTAAAGCAGGTTTTACAATACTTGGTATGTAGATTGAGAAAAAATATAATGACAGAATACTCCGACATAGTTGCAGTTGACCTGAAATTATTATTTTATCATATTCTAGGAAAAAAGAGCAGCCAGTGAGCAGAAAAGATAAAATGACAAATTGTAACATTGTAGCAGATTGTATCTGTGCTACAAACATGAGGTATGTTGGATTACTTGTTTGTTTCTTGGTGGTTTAATTAGCAGTGAAATATCAATTATGAAAAACAAACATTATACGTATATTGAGATAACTTGTTTGTTCCAATGCGGTTTGTTGAACAGCTGGTACATGATGTACCCATCATAAGACTTGATAGGTTCTTGGGTAATTGGATTCCTTGTTTGTTTCTTGGTGGTTTGATTAGCAGTGAATATCAAAACATGATAGGTTCTTATAAAGTATATTGAGATAACTTGTTTGTTCCAATGTGGTTTGTTGAACAGCTGGTACATACGTACCCATCTTGAAAAAACTTGATAGGTTTTTAGGTTAATTGGATTACTTGTTTGTTCATATCAAGGTTGTTTGTGTAGCAACCGGTATAGATTGTTAAAAAAAAACTTTGATAATTACTTGATGAGGTGAAGATGTTAACATCAATTTAATACAATATGAATAACCAGAAGGCCTGTGCTAATGTTCTATTTTTGGTCAGTATTGGTTTTCAGGTCAATATTACAGTGTATTCATCCACTCAAAAGTCTGTAAATGTGTGATATTCTCCTACAACACTACATTAGAAGAATAATAGTCTAGAATTGCCTGCTGAAATTTCTAGTTCATGAAATCAAATATTCAGTATGCATACGTAATTTATTTTAAAGCATAATTTGTAACTTTATGTGTGAAAAAAAATTGCCATCTTATTTTTATGATCTACATATATTTCTGATCATGTCTATGAGGTAATTTTTTTCAGGGGTATTGTTGATTTTCCAAAATTTCTTGGAATTGCTATGGAGACATTTCTAACCTTTTGTGATGATGCTGATGCAGATATAAGAATGGTCGCAGATGAATGCCTCAACAGATCCATAAAGGTATTGAATCACAATCATTGCATAAATATACTTATAATCTTAATCTACAAGTTTTTTATTCTTTCATTTTCATTCTGTATCTGAACCTATTCTCAGTGGTGTTAAGATTTCATTTCCTGTTTGCAGAGTTCTCAATACTGATGAAGAAACTCAGTAATTTGCTAATATATTAAATTCATTGACAAACTGTAAATTCACTTGATAAACTCCAGTTTTACTATCCAGACCCCAAACTTACTGTACAAATCCCAAACTTACAGTACAAATCCCAAACTTACTGTACAAATCCCAAACTTACTGTACAAACCCCAAACTTTCTGCACAGACCCTGAACATACTGTACAGATCTTTACTGTACAAATCCCAAACTTATTGTACAAACCCCCAAATTACTGTACAAATCCCAAACATGCTGTATAGATCTTTACTGTACAAACCTGAAACTTACTGTACAAATCCCAAATTTACTCTGTATAAACCCTAAATTTACTGTACAAATCCCAAACTTACTATACATACCCAAAATATTACTCTGCAAATCCAAAAATTCCTGTAAAAACCCCATACTTACTGTACACACCATAAATTTACTGTACAAACCTTAAATTCACTGTACAAACCTCACACTCACTTGATAGACCCCAAATTTACTGTACAAACCCAAAATTTGATAAACCCTAAATTTACTGAACATAATATTAACTGTAATATCTGCCAGTAAGTTTGTACCCGGAATGTCAAGCTAAAATGTATACTTTATATAATTGCAATCTTTATTTTATTATATAACCAATTTTCATTAATTAAGAGCATTATGTTAATTTCTTGTACTACCTAGCCTGGTGACCTAAACCATTCTTCACTCATGTTGGGCTTAACAGATGGTGGGCTATTCATATGGACCTGCATCCGTGGTCCATCCATCTGTCCATCGTCAACGATTCTTGTTACCATTATTTCTCAGAAGGGACTGAAGGGATCTCCTTGAAATTTGACAGGAAGGTTCCCCTTGAGGTCTAGTTGTGCATATTACATTTTCAGAGAGATCGGAATCCATCATGGCCTACAGGGGGCCATCTTAGATTTTTACCGAAGGAAGTTTGTTACTGCTATTTTTTCAGAAGGTACAGAAGGAATCTTCTTGAAATTGGACATGAAGGTTCCTCGTGAGGTCTAGTTATGCATATGACATTTTCAGAGATTCCAACATGGCTGACAGGTGGCCGTCTTGGATTTTGACAATAGAAGTATGTATTTCTCAGAATGTACTGAAGGAATCTTTTTGAAATTGATTATGGAGGTTACCCCTGAGGTCTAAATGTGAGTATTACATTTTCAGAGAGATCAAAATCCAAGATGAACACCTGTCAGCCATGTTGAATTTCGTTTTCTCTTAAAATGTAAAATGTTCAGTTCAAGTTCAGTTTCACTATAATTTTGTGAAAAAAGTATTTTACAGAAATATGGATTTAAGTTCAAATTCAATGTTGAGACACAAAATAAGAAAAAAGAAGAGAAAAGTACAGTCTGTCATAGATCAGACATAGAACATTGCATGATGGGTGCCAAGATCCCTCTGGGATCTCTTGTCTTGTAGAGGGACATGTGAAAGTTTCTTAGCTTTTGTCAGATGGAACATGTTAAAGTCTTCAGACAACAGCAATCCATTCATAAAATTACTGATTTCAAAGTTGGAAATTTCTAAAATGAAAGCTGTTTGTATCACTTTTCCTGTGTGTTGTCATACATCAAGTGTAGTAACTTAGTTTTTTTCAGAGGATCAAATTTTCCAGAGTGTTATTGAAAAACTACAACATAGTATTCAGACAGGTGATATTATCATTCAGACATGTAGATTTGCAGACCCCTTTCCAATGAGGACAAGTGACCATTTTTAGGATTGCTGATCCCTGATTCTGTCTTTTCTGTTTTGGAAATTGAGAGAAAATTGTTGCTATTGAATTTATGGAACAAGACAGGATGCAGTTCTGGGAGAAAAATCCCCTTTGTTATTCTAATCAAGATGCAACAATTCCAAACAATGGAAACATGTTTAATGGACTGGTTCCTCTGCAATTTGCAGACTTCTCAAGCATCAGGTTTTGAAATCATAGATTCCAGAGTGTTTTGAACTAATCTCTTATTTCAATACTTGTTAGAAGCATAAAAATGTAATTATCCCCCTAAGATCAGAGATTGGAGGATGTATTGTTGTTGTTCAGTTTACATCAATCTGTCAAATAACTTTTTTACCAAAATTTGATATATTTTCAATGAAACCTAGGTTTATGGATACTTGATTTATATTCTAAAACCTAATGTTGACTTTACAATTTAGATTCTCTTGGAGACAAACTTAGGGAGACTTCAGGTTGAGCTGTATAAAGAAATTAAAAAGAACGGTTCCGGCAGGACATTAAGGGCAGCATTATGGAGATTTGCAGAAATGGCACATTTAATCAGACCACAGAAATGCAGGTTTGTTTCAAATGATGAGAACTGGGAAAGGTTTATGTGTTGAGGTCTTTAGATTGTTTACTGATATACATATTGCCAAATGCTTTTGTAATGTATTTCTGGGTGTATAAAGCGGCACCTTAAATACTGTAAATTAGGATATTTTGGCTATTGTTTAATTTTGGCCAATTTGGCCAACCTATTAAAACTGCCAAAATTAAACCATCCAAAATATGTTTATATTGTTTTTACTGTTTTTTTTATTTTAAAAAAATACTTCAAAAAGAGTTTTATAGATTAACAAACAAGGGATTTTTAAAATAACACTGTTTGGACATTAATCTTAATTTTGAAAAAGTACCATGTGACGCATCAATTCTAATTATTCTATCAACACTTTAATATTTTGATATTTCAAACACCTGGAATATTCTTAACAACAAGACTGAGATCTGATAGTAGGCCAAATTAAACATGATATAAAAATAAATGGCCAATATTCAACCGACCAAAAAGTAACTCTTCATTTTATGACCAAAGTGGCCAAATTTTAGCAATGCTAAAATATGCCAATTTACAGTATATTACATGCTTTTGTAATGTACTATTATGCATTTCTGGGTTGTATATTCATCAAAGTTATAGTGTATAAAGCTGAACCTTCAATATAATATGGTATGAGACACAGGGATACTTGTGGCATCAAGTCATGTAAAAGAATACAGAATAATAGAAAAGCATACAGATGAATGGCTTGAATGGCTGAATGGCTGATGGAATATGGCACCTCAAGACATGTGACATGGGTGGTCACTTAAGACAGATGTCACATGGTTGGTAACTCAAGATAGGTATCACACCTGCTGTCTCGATCACACCATATATCTCTCAAAACAAAGATCACACCAGGTATCTCTCAAGACAGGTATCACACCAGATATCATTCAAGACAGGTATCACACCAGATATCTTTCAAGACAGGTATCACACATGATATCTCTCAAGACAGGTATCACACCATGTTTTTCTTTAGATATCTCAAGACAGGTGTAACAATAGATGTCTCTCAAGACAGGTATTACACCAGATGTCATTTGAGACAGGTATCACACCCAACTGTCTCAAGACAGATCACACCAATGTCTCTCAACACAGGTATCACACCAGTTGTTTCAAGACAGGTATTACACCAAATATCTCTCAAGAGAGGTATCATACCAGCTGTCCCAAGAGAGGTATCACACCAGCTGTCTCAAGACAGGTATCACACCAGCTGTTTCAAGACAGGTATTACACCAGCTGTCTCACGACAGGTATAACACCAGCTGTCTCAATACAGGTAATACACCAGATATCTCTGAAGACAGGTATCACACCAGATATTTCTCAAGACAGGTATCACACCAGATATTTCTCAAGGCAGGTATCACACCACCTGTTTTCTCAAGACAAATATAACACCATAGGTTTCAAGACAGGTATCACACCAGCTGTCTCAAGACTTCATTGTATTCTGTTTCATTCAGATTGAACCCTAATACTCTCTGCATTAATATAAAACGTGGTAATATTTCCGTTTTTCTCCAAATAAAACATTGTTATTCTATTTTAGGCCATATATTGTCAACTTGCTTCCATGTTTAGCACGGATATGTAAACGAGATGAGGAGTCTATCCAAGAAACATTGTCTCTAGCGATGCAGAAACTATGTCCCTCATTGATGGGATTCGCCAATGAAGCCGAAGTAAAAGTAAGCAGTCTCAATTGTTTTCATCATCATTATTTTAAACATTATTTTTGAATATCAGTAAAGATTGTTTTTTTAATTCACTACCATTAAAAATAAAATGTTTTAATGGATTCATATCAGCATACCGAGATCTATTCTTGTGTGTATGTATTTTAATTTGTTTTGAAATTCCTGTACTCTACCAAGGAAACATAAATGTCTTTAAGTGAAATACACATTATTTTTACTTTAAATCTAGGCACTTTTGAAAGCATTCCTACCAAATTTGAAGTCAAGCTCAGCACCTAGTCGTCGGACAGCGGCCAGTAGTTTAGTACTCATTTGTCAACATTCAAGAAGTCCAGCATCTCTCTTTAATTATCTTTTAACAGTTTTACTAGGTAAGTGATTTTATGCATTTCATTTTGGGTTCTATACCAGTTATACATTACCTGCATTCTGAATACCTGAACTTATGTTTGATTAAATAGAAAAAACTTTTCTGTTTACCTTCTATCATAATCATTACATTCTTAGTAACATTACCAATGAAATGGAAAGCATATTGTTCAGCTAAAAATAAAGATAAATTAGTTTTATGTTACCAGTAGTTACCAACCTACAGGACTGATCCTTCCCCCTCCCTCTTTTTATGCAGGCTTCTGTCAGTTTTTTCTTTCCTTGTGAAATTTGGATTTGTGTTATTTATCATATAAAGGTAAAGAAAATTATCTGCCTACCAACCCACTTTTGGGAACCTGGTTTTGGGATTCATCAAACATTGTTACCCTAAGCTTATACATGTCAAGTCAATGTCAAGATCAGATATCAGGGTGGCGTTTTTTATCTGACGGTTTGTCTTCTTGTTGCAACATTCTATCAAATAACCTCAATTTTAAGCAAATTTGGAAAGTTGTGTTAAGTCACAGGGGTTCAGAATTCTTTTTTAGATACTCAAGTCCAGGACTTAAAGAGTAAATTTCTGGCAAGTCCAATTAAAAAATTTCAAAGTCCATGCTCATTTGTGATAATAAGTAATACAGTAAAATTAAATGAATACCGATGAGGCAAGTCCTTTGGACTTTGAGTATTTTTAAATGCCAAGTCTGAACCTGAATTAACCATGTCCCGGACTTGGGACTTGGGGAATTTTGAACCCGTGTGTCGGTGAAGCATAGGATACGTTCGATTTTGGTCAACATTCAGCAACATTTGCCAGAGTTATGGGACTTTAGAATATTTATTAACAACAAATGTCTTAGCTGTCAAGGTTGGTGTTCTCCACAAACACATCCTGTTTTCCAGATATGATATTACCCATTGATGAGTCAACAGATCTACACACCTTGATAGGTGTAATTCTATGTATTCGTTCTTTAATACCTCGTCTGTGCGAGTCCGGGAAAGGTAATCAAGGAATGAAGGGAAGTTTTGGTCAAATGATGAAAGAAAAAGAACAGCCTGTCAACAAAGATCAGTTTCTAAAGGTCAGAATATTTTTATCTTATTTTTAATATAAAATATCATAGATGTGCGCCCAATTAAATTTTTCCTTTGATTTACCGATGTTGTATGTCAAAGTGAACAATTTGTTACCAGTGTCTTATTTTATTTTTATTGGGTTGACCTGTAAAACTTGTAAACAAAATTCTTTTTAGAATATGACCATTTAACATGTTAAGTTTATTATTAAATATTCATCTGATGATTAACAAATTCTACATATTGTAATTAAAAATCGAAAATTTGACCTGATAGGGCATTTTTCTGTAAATTTGGCTCTGATAATTCATTACTCGTAAATAATGCAAGTGTTATGTGATTACATTTGCCAGATGGCATCCGTCATCCATCCATCATCCGTCCGTCCTGAACAATTCTTGTTACTGCTATTTCTCAGAAAGTACTGAAGGGATCTCCTTGAAATTTGACATGAAGGTTCCTTTTGAGGTGTAGTTGTGCATATTACATTTTCAGAGAGATAGAATCCATCATGGCCTACAGGGGGCCATCTTAGATTTTTACCAAAGGAAGTTTGTTACCGCTATTTCTCAGAATGTACTGAAGGGATCTACTTGAAATTTGATATGAAGGTTCCCCTTGAGGTGTAGCGCATATGACATTTTCAGAGAAATTGGATTCCAAAATGGCTGACAGGTGGCCATCTTGGATTTTGACAATAGAAATATGTATTTCTCAGAATGTACAGAAGGAGTCTTTTCGAAATTGATTATGGAGGTTAACCCTGAGGTCTAAATGTGCGTATTACATTTTCAGAGAGATCAAAATCCAAGATGGACACCTGTTGGCCATGTTGAATTCCATTCTCTCTTAAAATATTATATGTTCAGTTCGAGTTCAGTTTTGCTATAATCTTGTGAAAATATGGATTTAAGTTCAAATTCAATGTTGAGACACAAAATAAGAGAAAAGAAGAGAAAAGAACAGTCTGTCATAGGTCAGACATAGAACATTTCATGGTGGGCGCCAAGATTCCTCTGGGATCTCTTGTTTGACTGTATTACTGTGTTAGTTTAAATTCATTACCTGAATAAATCCCGGGACCATCATGTTTTGATAGTCACATTTCAATGCTATTGTAATTATCTAGATCTAGCAGGCGATGCTCAGTGATTTAATGAAGCATTATTATTTACATTATTACATGCCACCGGTCACTAAAATAATATTGTTGTTGGAAAAAAAGAAGAAATGTTCTGGCTTTGTGAAAACATCTCTGCGGAGATACATGTACCTGTAAGAGTCGGTCAAGATCTAGGTCATTGAGTGTAGAACATTTTTCCTAACAGTTGAGTGGTTCCATAGGTAAATGCGCCATTAATGGGTTTTGTTTCAACACCTATCGCTCCATAATCCTGTCAGTAAACAAACCAAACATGTAACCGATATTTATAATTGATGGGGTATGTTTGTGTCATTGTATCACGGGATCTTTCGACTGACAATGCATGTTTGTTCTGAATATTCACTGTGGGTGTTTGAAGCTGTAAATTCCATTACATCGATGGTAAATAACGTTATTTAGTTTTGTTCTAGGGAAAAGTGTGTCGGTAGGTGGAATTGTCAGATTAACGACGATCGTTATAAAGCAGTCTGACTGTATCCTTTTAATTAGTTTGTGTGCTACCTCAGTATGTTTCTGATTTATTTTTTCTTTGCCTTACTCATAACCTAAGTATAATATAATCATTTGAAGGGGCATTAGCTTTGTTTATCCAAAACATTTATTACATTTTTTCTTCTTTTACTTCTTGTACTTGATGTACAATAACAAATAAGAGCTATACACAGGCTTAAAAATCTTGTATTCCTATTTATCTTGTAAATATAAGGTCAGGTCCAGTGTGGTTTTAATATACAAATAGTAAGGTTGAATTAATCAATTGCAAGTGAAGAATTGACAAACTCTAGCAATTTCCCCAAAATAAATAGGAATTGAAGAATGCTTATGCTTGTGTATATATCTTTTTTTATCATTGTACTAGTATATCAATCTAAGTAGTAAAAATGGAAAGAATTTGTTTTGAAAAAAAAAACCAGCTAATGACCCTTTAATCTTTCCTTGGAAATATAGAGAATGGTTGAAATGTGTTTAAATCTTTTTCAGATGTTCCAAGTTCTCCTGTACTTGTTGGGACATCAGGACCACAATGTGGTGACTGGTTCCTTGGAGGCATTCCAGCAACTGTTACGATATTCTCCGGTACAAATGATTACAATACTTACAACACCAGGAAGCATTACAAAGTCCCTAATATTTCAAGATGACCAGGAAGAAACGCTTCCTGTTGAAGGTTTGGTCTTTATTTCTATTCAGAAAATAACTTTTTAAAATATTTTCAACCAACAGACCTTTGCATTATAACTGCGGTCCTGAAACTTTGGAGGACAAAATAATACTGATTTCTGGAAAATGATCAGTTACTGTGGCAACATTTATGCTTTTATGGATATCCGTATTTTTTTTTATTCAAAGTTACGGGACAACTGTAATAATGAAAATGGCTTCTCTCTTTGGTATGTTGTATTGTAATGGTAACATTAACTGTTTGGCCATGTGTTTAGTGGTTATGACTGTTAATACCCCATTTGGTCTGTTGTTACAAATATCTTGAAATATTTTTAAGTAATGCTCACTCATTTTTGAGAGAAAAAATGCAAAATCTAAAACCACATGATGTGAATGAAGGGGTTAGAAGCTGCATATTGTCCACACATTTATATGACTTGGTTGCTTTACAAATTTATTCTGTTTTCAGTGTTATCAGAAGCTTCCTCTTTTTCAAAACTTTCTGAGGATACTGGGTTGGAAGAGGATATTGATGTGTCTGAGTCAATTCCCGAACAGTCGGAAATGTTGTCCAAGGAAACATCTGATATAGGGTCAGACTATCAGTCGTCAATGTCGGAGAGAACCGATGAAGATCAGAGTCAGGTTGACACTATGACCTCTGACGAGGCTGAATTACCACACGATGTTGAGGGAGGAGACCCCTCCATTGTCATTACGACATCAGATACCCTGTATTCCAGTATAGAAATCGGAGACCTGAACGAGGAGAGATCCGACAGGTCTAATTTATCTCAGGTCTGCAGTAGCAGTCAGGAAACATTGCTGAGCATACAGAGTCTGAGTCCATCAAGGCAGCCATTGTCACATAAAGTTGTCAGTCAGGATATGAATGGAAATCCGGAGGAAGACCCAGAAATAACTGTCGGAACAGACAGGAGAGAGAGTGTTGTACCAGTGGCAAATATTACAGAGAATGTGATGGAACACCTTGGAAAACTAACTGATAATGACATTCCTTTGAATTATTGTCTCCGAGTAATCTGTCGGAGATTTTTATTGGCTGGGAGTAAAGATCAGATGATTCCAGATCGAGCTGTTAGAGTTAGTGTAAAGACCCTAGCTTTGAGCTGTGTCAGCAGTATAGTGACTCTCAAACCTCAACTTTTGTTTTTTAATCTTTTTAAAGAACACACAACAGGTACATATGATTACAGTATAACTTTTTATAAACAGTATAAGCATGTGTATGATTGTTTGTTCGTTTATTGTTGTTTAGCATACCACTCAAGAATCTTTCACTCATATGGAGACGTCACCAAATGCGGGTGAAGGGCTTTAAATTTTGGTTTATGCTCGGCACTTACGGCCATTGAGCAGTGAGGGTTCTTTAATGTGCTGACACCAATTCTGACACAGTACCTCTCATGGTACAGTCTCATCCGAAGGACAGGAAACCAACCTGTCACCGGCTAGACTCGAACTCACGATCAAGAGTCGAGCGCGCTACCAACCAAAGCCAGGCCGACTCAGCATGTGTATGATAATTTAAAGCATTTTCTTAAATAATATAAGATTAATGTAAAAAGTGAACATTATCTCTTCTTTTTCACTTAGACAACATATTTTGTACAATTCAATCAGATATATATTCCTATTTTCTTTTCTTTTACCTATATAGGTTCATCAGTCATGATGTAATTGTTGTTTTTCTTAGTTCTGGATTTAGAGCACAGATTATTAATTTTTCATCATATGAGATTTGAAATATTAAAGGACATATGGCTTAGTTAATTCCTAACATAGTTGTCTTATCTTATTGTTGATTTTTCAGGCTATGACCAACACATCAAGGATGTCTTACTATTTAGCAGTCACTTAGACCCACAGCTAAAAGGAAATACTGCTCTCATAATTGGAAACCTGATAAAATCAGCACTAAAGGAAGGCAAAGGTAACATGACAAAGTGGATGACACAGTTTGGTTCAGGTAAACATCATATATAAATGTTACAGTAATTTTTGGTATTGCATGAAGATGGCTAAAATATTTATGTTCTGCATTTGTTCGTCAGCATTTTTATGTAATTGATAATCTTACAAGATCATTGGTCGAAAATGAAATACATCATTGTACATATCCAGTTAACTTGTCACAACATTATAACATGATCCTCCGAAATTGTCTTCGTAAGTTGTTGACTCATTAAACAACAATTACTCTTTTGTTTTAGGGCTATAATAAGTTCCTCGCAAATACGCCTATATACACAATTTGCTGTTTGTGAATGAATGTTTGTCACCAACTCTGCATTCAAAATATATTCCCCATTGATTATTACCTGTTTGGAAATATGAAATAAATTTGAATGAAATTGATTTTTCTGATGATGACACTGATGATTAACTCATGACTTCCTCTGGGGCATGGTTTAAGAGTGGAACTACTAAAAACTGTGTGATGGAAAAAGTGGGCAAGGATCATCGAAAATCCGGAAGCTTGTTTTGTAAAATGATGAATCAGTCCTGTCATACTATATACTTCATTTTTTGACCATCTCTTGTTCATCTTATCACCTGTAAAATGTCAGGTGATGATATACACGTAAGATAATAAAGACTTACTTCAGCAATCCTATTGAACTGTTACTGAAAACTTTGGTTTGTCCTTCATTTTTAGGTTTAGATCTTCGGATAGAGTACTTGGTAGACATTATCCTGAGCATAGTAGAAGATGAATCATCTGTAGCAGTCAGGATGGCTTTGACGAGCATGCAGATTTGTTTGACTCCCCTTCTGTTTAGTGTTCACAGTGATGTAGGACTCCGTGCTTTGTTGATACTTTTAGATGTAAAAGACAATCCATATTGGCTTGTAAAGGTAAACATGTTGTTGAGGAGATACCGTCTGTAGACAATAATTATAGTTCAATATTGTGAAACTTGAAATTTGTGGACTTACTGGTGAACATAAAACAACTGATGCACTGATAATTATTTCCTGATAGAAATTATGTCTCATAAACCATGAACTATACCTGTTAACAAAAATAATTATGATCTATCCGGTCAACGGTTATAGATATGTAATGATAACCTAAGAACTGTACTTGTCAGAAATTTTAATTATGTAAAAATAACCCATCAACTATACTTGTCAACAGTTTGAGATATGTAAAAATAGCCCATCAACTGTACTTGTCAGCAGTTTGAGATATGTAAAAATAACCCATTAACTATACTTGTCAACAATTCAAGATATGTTAAAATAACCCATGAACTGTACTTGTCAACAGTTTGAGATATGTAAAAATAACCCATGAACTATACTTGTCAACAGTTTGAGATACATAAAAATAACCCATGAACTATACTTGTCAACAGTTTGAGATATGTAAAAATTACCCATCAGCTATACTTGTCAACAGTTTGAGTTATGAAAAATTACCCATGAACTATACTTGTCAACAGTTTGAGATATGTAAAAATTACCCATCAGCTATACTTGTCAACAGTTTGAGTTATGAAAAATTACCCATGAACTATACTTGTCAACAGTTTGAGATATGTAAAAATTACCCATCAGCTATACTTGTCAACAGTTTGAGTTATGAAAAATTACCCATGAACTATACTTGTCAACAGTTTGAGATATGTAAAAATAACCCATGAACTATACTTGTCAACAGTTTGAGATGTGTAAAAATTACCCATCAGCTATACTTGTCAACAGTTTGAGATATGTAAAAATAACCTATGAATTAAACCTAGCTTTTATGTAAAAATAACCTATCAAATGTACTTGTCAACAGTTTGAGATATGTAAAAATAACACATGAACAATACTTGTCAACAGTTTGAAATATGTAAAAGTAATCCATCAACTGTACTTGTCAGCAGTTTGAGATATGTAAATGTAACCCATCAGCTATATTTATCAACAGTTTGAGATATGTAAAAATAACCCATCAACAGTTTGAGATATGTAAAAATAATTCCTGAACTATAACTGTCAACTTTGCACTCTGATCTTGATTTCTTTGATGGGGCAAAATAGGTTTCAGGAGTTAACCCTCTTTAAAAATCTTCTCCAGAAGTACTGCATAGATTGAAAAAATAATTGCATCTGAGTGATCTACATAGGTGTATGATTCAAGTTTGTTAATTTTGTAGAAATATTACAAAGTTACTTATATTGCTTTAAGTCACTGTTATTATAATCAACTCATCAAGTAATGACCCAAAGCATAAGATTAGGTAAAAATAAACAACAGACTTAAATTTGGAATTGTAATTGGAATATTTATGTTCATTTTATAGACATAAACGTTCCAGTTGTCTTGTTTTCACTGTAGGTGGAGCTTTTAGAGATTCTGAGTAACATCAATTTCAACATCATCAACCACTTGGAAACATGTTGTACAGATACAAGAAGAGGAACTCATCATTATCTTGGGGTAAACTTTTTATTGATTTCTTTGTACTTTGTATACAGTGAAACTTAAAAGTATATAATGACCTTCTTATGGACACAAGAAAACCAGTCTTTATAGGGAGGTGGTCTTTATACAGAGGTTGTATTGGGGACAGGTAGTCTTTATACACTGGTGTTCACTAAAGCAAGTTAGTAATCTAAATTTATTTCTACTTTGTATCAGGGATTTAATATTGGATTACATATATAAAATGTCATATATTTTTTGTCACTAAGGTCAGGGGTTATATCGCTTTTGGTCAGTTTGCCACATTCTATCAAATAATTTTTTCTTTTATCAATTTTGTCCAAATTGATATCTCATTTACAGTGGAACCTTGTTATCTCAATATTATTGGGACCACCTAAATTACTTGGCCATATCCAGAATTCAAGATTACAAAAACGTTAATTTACATATTTTTCTAGCCATTTAATTGGGACTGGCTGTTCCACTTTGACATATCAGGATTGTCAATACATCCGATTTCAACATAATAAGATTTAACTGTATGTAAATCAATGAAATCAAGGTTCAGTTTGAAAATGGTCAACATTCAGCTTTATTTGTCAAGAGTTATGAAGCTGGATTAGTTCTTGGGAACATTGTGTTTCTGAAACTTATCTTGTTACAAATTGATCAAAATATTTGATAAAAATTGCATTAGTTTCATTCATGTAAAACTTTTTAGCTCACCTGAACCAAAGGTTCAAGTGAGCTTTTCTGGTCGTCTTTTGTACGTCATCTGTCACTTTTCACATTTTTGACTTCTTCTCCGAAACTCCAAAAGCTGAATTGATTTTGATGAAACTTTTCTGTTCATTAGATACAAAACCTAATTATGTGAATTTCTATCGTTAATTATTGTATAATTGTAAGAAAATAGTGATAAAATTCCCAATTACAACATCATGGGGCATCTTCCCAAACAGATGAAAAAAGCCCTGTACTAATCTGTATGTGATAAACCATAGTTTTGAAATTTTATCAAATCTAAATACAAATTTTTATGTGTGACATTCAGTGTAAACTCACAATACTTTGCTTCCATTATTTTACAGAAATTAGGAGTTCAAGAAAAGATCGTGAATATTGTTTTGACATTGTTGGAAAGTGACGATCCAAGAGTGAGACACTGTGCCGCTCAGACATTAGTGAAGTAAGTCACATGTAAAACACTGAGAGTAAGACACTGTGCCACTCAGACATTAGTGAAGTAAGTCACATGTAAAACACTGAGTAAGACATTGTGCCACTCAGACATTAGTTAAGTAAGTCACATGTAAAACACTGAGAGTAAGACATTGTGCCACTCAGACATTAGTGAAGTAAGTCACATGTAAAACACTGAGAGTAAGACACTGTGCCACTGAGACATTAGTGAAGTAAGTCACATGTAAAACACTGAGTAAGACATTGTGCCACTCAGACATTAGTGAAGTAAGTCACATGTAAAACACTGGGAGTAAGACATTGTGCCACTCAGACATTAGTGAAGTAAGTCACATGTAAAACACTGAGTAAGACATTGTGCCACTCAGACATTAGTTAAGTAAGTCACATGTAAAACACTGAGAGTAAGACACTGTGCCACTCAGACATTAGTGAAGTAAGTCACAGTAAAACATTGTGCCACTCAGACATTAGTGAAGTAAGTCACATGTAAAACACTGAGAGTAAGACATTGTGCCACTCAGACATTAGTGAAGTAAGTCACATGTAAAACACTGAGTAAGACATTGTGCCACTCAGACATTAGTGAAGTAAGTCACATGTAAAACACTGAGAGTAAGACACTGTGCCACTTAGACATTAGTGAAGTAAGTCAGATGTAAAACACTGAGAGTAAGACACTGTGCCACTCAGACACTAGTGAAGTAAGTCACATGTAAAACACTGAGAGTAAGACATTGTGCCACTCAGACATTAGTGAAGTAAGTCACATGTAAAACACTGAGAGTAAGACACTGTGCCACTCAGACATTAGTGAAGTAAGTCACATGTAAAACACTGAGTAAGACATTGTGCCACTCAGACATCAGTGAAGTAAGTCACATGTAAAACACTGAGAGTAAGACATTGTGCCACTCAGACATTAGTGAAGTAAGTCACATGTAAAACACTGAGAGTAAGACACTGTGCCACTCAGACATTAGTGAAGTAAGTCACAGTAAAACACTGAGTAAGACATTGTGCCACTCAGATATTAGTGAAGTAAGTCACATGTAAAACACTGAGAGTAAGACACTGTGCTACTCAGACATTAGTGAAGTAAGTCACATGTAAAACACTGAGAGTAAGACATTGTGCCACTCAGACATTAGTGAAGTAAGTCACATGTAAAACACTGAGAGTAAGACACTGTGCCACTTAGACATTAGTGAAGTAAGTCACATGTAAAACACTGAGAGTAAGACACTGTGCCACTCAGACACTAGTGAAGTAAGTCAGATGTAAAACACTGAGAGTAAGACATTGTGCCACTCAGACATTAGTGAAGTAAGTCACAGTAAAACACTGAGAGTAAGACACTGTGCCACTCAGACATTAGTGAAGTAAGTCACATGTAAAACACTGAGTAAGACATTGTGCCACTCAGACATTAGTGAAGTAAGTCACATGTAAAACACTGAGAGTAAGACATTGTGCCACTCAGACATTAGTGAAGTAAGTCACATGTAAAACACTGAGAGTAAGACGCTGTGCCACTCAGACATTAGTGAAGTAAGTCACATGTAAAACACTGAGTAAGACATTGTGCCACTCAGACATTAGTGAAGTAAGTCACATGTAAAACACTTAGAGTAAGACATTGTGCCACTCAGACATTAGTGAAGTAAGTCACATGTAAAACACTGAGTAAGACATTGTGCCACTCAGACATTAGTGAAGTAAGTCACATATAAACCACTGAGAGTAAGACACTGTGCCACTCAGACATTAGTGAAGTAAGTCAGATGTAAAACACTGAGAGTAAGACACTGTGCCACTCAGACATTAGTGAAGTAAGTCACAGTAAAACACTGAGAGTAAGACATTGTGCCACTCAGACATTAGTGAAGTAAGTCACATGTAAAACACTGAGAGTAAGACATTGTGCCACTCAGACATTAGTGAAGTAAGTCACATGTAAAACACTGAGTGTATGACACACTGCCACTCAGACATCAGTGAAGTAAGTCATATGTCAAACACTGAAGACAACCAACACAGTCCAATGTTAAAGGTCACTACTTGTGAAGTAAAACAGTTCTAATCAAAATCATGTTAGTTAAAGTTGAAATACTTGTAGCAAAGCAACTCACAAAGCACATGTAGTGGTTTTGTTGGTCAGAGTATTTGCTTTTAAAGACTTGAACCCTCCTATGTACTTTTCTTAGTCCATGTTATAGATGGATATTTTTTAGACAGATAGCGAGTGTTCTTGTACCATTTACTTGGCATAAGAAATGATAGTAAGGAATCTTTTGAATCAGTGATTTGGATGTTGACTCATCAACCCCTCAGTCCAAATATGTCGTTACTGGTGAATGGCGAGCCGGCTTGGCTCAGTCGGTAGCGCGCTCGACTCTGGATCGTGAGGTCGTGAGTTCGAGTCCGGCCGGTGACAGGTTGGTTTCCTGTCTTTCGGATGAGACAGTAAAAGCTGGAGGTCCCGTGTCACAGTAGGTGTTGGCACGTTAAAGAACCCTACTGCTCAATGGCCGTAAGTGCCGAGCATAGGCCAAACTTTGAAGCCCTTCACCGGCATTTGGTGACGTCTCCATATGAGTGAAATATTCTCGAGTGGGACGTTAAACAACAATAAACAAACAAACAAACAAACTGGTGAATGGCTTAACTGATATTCAATCAAATATTTACAACAGATTTAAAGCCTTATTTCGGGGAGTAATGTTCATAAATAACTTTTCTGTACTCTCTTAATGCATATTCGCATGAAATTTTGTCATATTTTTAAAGTCTTTTTCCAACTAATTAGTTAATGAATTGTGGGAGACACCGAACACACTGATCTATTTATAACTGGTAAGGTGTTGCCGGTCACATGATGATGCTCTACTGAGCGTGTTTGTTTCACTGTCCTGGAGAACTCAGACAAGTGAAACACCAATCAAATGCTCTGGAACACTGTCCTGGGCAAGCATTTTAACCATAAACTGATGCGAATCATGTATATTTAATTGACATCTTTGAAATAACTAATTCCTGCCCTGGTACATTCGATTATAACAAGTGCTGAGACTGTAACGGAATAGTACTCTTGTGATGAATCAAGCATATCCTTTATATCACTCGTACACCAGGGTAAACTTAAGAATTTCTACAGAAACCCCACAAATAACTCCATTAATAAATAGAAATTTTCGAAATCTTTTTCATTTTCGTCGGTTAGGAGTCGTTTTCTTATGATAATGTCAAAAATTACAATAAGTCCAGAAAATTACAATAATGTCCCCGGAATGTGACTTTAACAGATATGTTGTTTACAGAGGTTTATAGGGTACTGAATGCAGTATTGATTTTTAATCATATTCTCAAGCTTTTCTTTGACCATCAGAGGATTCTTTTACACTGATTAAAAATTTCTGTATTTGCAGAATGATTCCAAAGTTGTTTTTCCTGTCGGATCACCCTCAACAAGATCCTGTGGTTGCCGAGGCAAACTTACACACAGAAAAGCTTCTTTCCCCCACAGTCATTGATGGGGTGTTAGATCCACCCCCTGCAGTTTTAGGATTAGTCCAGCCATATAATATCATCACCCACACTAGAGCATCAGTAGAGAGTAGCTTATCCCGTGTTGTCATGTCAATTCTTCAGCAACTTAATTTGTCTACTTCAAGGCACCTTACAGTAAGTAAAGGTTTAAATATAGTAGATAAAAGTGTCTTTTGATATACATTGCATACATCTGGATGATTGGTAAGGGTATCAAATGTTGTGAATTTTATTATGGGTTGTTTTGTAATAACAACCTGTTATGGGTTTATTATGACTTTTCATCGAGGGATATCCTGTTAGCAGTGAAGAGTTACAAAGGTTGCATTCA
Organism: Atrina japonica; assembly: GCA_030159075.1. NCBI lineage: Eukaryota > Metazoa > Mollusca > Bivalvia > Pterioida > Pinnidae > Atrina > Atrina japonica. The sequence goes on from BROG01000643.1 coordinate 76,898, forward strand.
CACTTCGTGTAAAATATAGTCCAACTCAAGAATTCAACGTTTTACAGAAAAGTAAAATATTTTGGTGTAAATGAAATTAAATCTATTTTGAATAATCATTAAATGAAATACCACATAATTCTACTTTTACTTCTGCCTCACGAAATTATACAATACTATTTGTAGTTAGTTTCAACAAAACGTCGTCAATCTATTTATAAATATGGAATTCCACTATATAAGATTCCAGTGATGTTGAGCCTGCCATGACAAACTGCAGTATTACTCATCCATTCATTATATTGATATTGACAGCTTCAAGAATACAATGATGTAAATAGAAATAATTACATATCGACGATACCAACATGAATCAATTTCTAGTGAACTCTCAAGAGCATGTATGTTTTCTAGTCCATGGAACAATGAAAATAAAAGCAGATTAGAGGGGATAGCATGGAGTAGGAGGTGCTTGTTATGCAAATGGTGCATGAAATTCCTTGTGACTATGTTCCTCTCCATTTTGAAAATTATCAAATTAACGTGTTTGTCAACTAATCGCTATATTTAACCTGCCTTAATGAGATTCCCCATGCGTATTTCCTATATTTATACACCCTATATGGTGATCACATACCTTACATAAGCAGCGACTACTCAATTTCAGCAGACGGTCACTTGTAGCGTATGTGTGTATTGATATCGCAAAGGGAGGTAACTCAAACATTGAATGTTACAATTTCCAGTTCTCGTTTCCGTGGAAGTTGGGGAGAATCGCCATGTCCATTGTCAGATGTTTACACTATATTGATAACAAGATAGTCACAATTAGATTGGGATGTATAAACCTAAACTTTTTGTGTAATTGGTCTGTTCATAATGGATTTCAAACAGAAACAATGTCTTCAACAAAAAACTAAGTTTTATCCATTGCCGAAAGCGTTGATGTTTATAAGTGAAATTGGTGTATTTGTAGGCTGAACTTTCTGCCCTGATTTTAAGCGATTTACCACCAAAAAAATCACTTAAATTTGGCTTTGTGTATTTGGTGACAGATCGTTTTGCTACATTGCGACTTTAAGCCCGAATTGTGATGATGAAAAATTATTTCTTTAACAATTAACATTGGGTAAACTGTCTTTTTCATCCCGTACAGTTATTTATATTAATTAGTACAAGATAGAGAACGTTGTTTGGTTGTTTATTTAGTCTAGGCAGAGTATATGTTCATGCACCACGGTAATAGCCCTAAATAGGATTGTTTACATTCGATATTACAAGCCCTAAAATTTCTTTTAAATCACAGCCATTTTCGCGATGAAAAAATGATTTTACCTGTTCCCAGAGTCATGTTTGGTTTAAATTTAAGTACCGTATGTCTACCGATGTCGGCAGAGATGGAAACATGAATGGGAGAACACAAAAATGCATTGTTTATGTTTAATAAATGGTGCTAACACGATGGTAGCCTACTAAAATAATCAGAGTAATAGGCCTATTTTACTGTACAGTATTAAATAGGAGTGATTAAAAAGCATAGAAGCTGCATTTTATCATATTTAACATCGCATATTACTCGTGTGTACTGATTATGTATACAAGCATCGTCATTATGTTAAATCATCATTAAATTCTTTATGCTGTTAACACAAGCGACCTCAATCCTTGTCTTATCCTTACATTGGCCTAAATTATTATGCAGCTGCAATTGTCAAACAATTAAATGCTCAAGGTTTAGTGTCAATTAATTTATGTAACACTTTTTCCAAAACTTTCCCACTTCAAAGACTGTCGCATGATCCTTATCAGTTGAAGGTCACGTTCCAGTGAAACAGCTTTTAGTGTCCTGAAAGTCTGAATGAAGACTTCAACTTCACAGTGGGGTGCCGAGATAAGGGAATCATTCAAAAGTATAAACTGTCCGGTATTAATATAATGTAAATGATGTATTTTTATTACACAGTTTCTGAAACAGTCTTGAATCCCAATGATATTGTAACTTGAAAGATCATTATTTTGTCACTTGATTATGAACACAGTGCATTACGCACAGACAAGGTCACATTTAAAAGTTCTATTAAGGGTAAATATAAATGGATGATTTGAGAAGGCCCCTAGATTATCCTGTGAAAAATGTTGAATTAGGATGTTAAAATGAGGAATTGCAGATACGAGTTAAATATTTCACTAAGATAAGTCGATGTGGTGAATATGTCGAGGTCACAACTTTGGAGAAAAAAATATCGACCTATAGGTTGTAAAATACAGTAGCAGAGGTGTTTACCATCCCGGATTTTCCGTATTTATTCCGGATTTGAGTCCTAAAATACGCATTACGGATTCACTTTCCGAAATTACGCTTTTCCGATATTGTGCCAAAAATTATTTTTTCCCTAGGTTATTGAAGCGCTTGGGATAATTCATATTTATTTGGTGTATTCAAACACCAGTTTGATTATGATTTCCGTTATTCGGAGTCTCTCTGGACTTACCTTTACATGAGTCCTCCGAAAGAAAAGCAGAAGACGCTTCTGATGTTGAACGTGTTCTGGTCGAGACGCCACCCAAAAGAAAAAAGGTGTTGCAAAGATTTAAAACTAGCTATCACGAACTGTGGCCTTTCCTTACAAAATCTCAACGTGGGGACTACTACGTAAGGTGCACAATTTGTGCATCAGATTTTTCATGTGCACATGCCGGGAAAAACGACTGCTCGAGGCACGTTGAATCAAAAACCCATAAGGACCTGTCGCGTTTACAGAATTCAAACAGGTCCATGTCTGTTTTTTTGAAAAACAATACACAAGAATTAGAAATGTCTCACAAGAGGGCTGTGACCAGGGCAGAAGTTTTGACATGTGAACTGATAGCAGAATTAAATTTACCTATATCTGCAGCCGACACATTCAACAAAGGATTTAAAATAATGTTTCCAGATTCAAAAATAGCCCAAGGTATGTTTATATAATACATGTATAGATATATTCTATCTGTAGGTCGAGATGGTGTATGGTTCATGTTCTTATAAATGAATCTGCCCCACATCATCTCAATTTCTTTCTCAATCCCAAACTTTTGGTCTGGAAACGTGGGAATGGGGGTAAAAAAAGCCTATTTCCTAGGGGAAGTGCTGCCGAAATTTTTTTTATGGTTGGACATAGTTTTTTTCAAGGAAAAAGGGGGGTCTATTCAGACAAGTGAGTGTATGTTGATTTTTTTCTTATATTTTTTCACAATTCATACATTTGAGATTACTGACAGATGGCCAAAATTACTGAAAAAAATCATCATGATTACTGAAAGTGTCAAAAAGGGGTAAACACCTCTGCAGTAGGTTCCATAAATGCTCACGTTTTATTTTGAAATGAGGGTTAATGCAATATTTAAAGTTGGTGCAAAAGTAGGCTAAACTTTATGCCCCGATTTTGAGCGATTTTGGGGGGTAAAATCAGGCTCCAAAAAAAGAAAATAAAATCACTTTAAATCAGAGCAGAAAGTTTGGCCTAGTGCGGAAGATACAACAAATAAAATTTAGAGTGTTAATTTTGAATTTATTTAGAGGCAGGAAATTTTTTTTTTTTTTTTTAGATCTACATTAATTTGATTTATTTTCACTTCATATATGTTAGATAGAAGTAGTTTGATTTCCATGGCTATTTTGCCAAAATAACAACCCATTTCAGTACTTTCAGTACTTTGATTTTTATCTCTGGTTCCGGTATTCTTTGGATAAGTGAGAGATTCAAGTTATATATATATATATATATATATATATATATATATATATATATAAAAGGCTTTTTGGCCAGTTGATTTAAAAGACTTCACTTTGTAAAAGCTGGATACAATATAATCTAATGGACTGGGGGGTCTATTGACTTTTATCACAGCTTGAAAATGTTTTGCATAAAAACTGTTAATGTATGCATAAACTAGGGCAAATGTAGTTATAGTTTTTACAGTTATGAAGTTGTCTGTCAGAAAAGAATAACATTATTGAGTAACTGACATTTTTTACAGTATGGATGTTGTCATGCCCTCTGTTTGCTATCAGAGGCGTTTCCAGCCACACAGTATGCACACTCCTGGGGTTGCGGTCCCCCAACAGCTCTCTTACCAAAAGATAGTAATCGAAGTATGAACAAACGACCACCCAGTCGGTCGCTTAGTTCATCCAGGTATGTATTACCTATTCATAAGCCGTCAAGATCTAAGTTGATGGCATTTTGTTTCTTTATCTGTCTTCCTGTCTTTCTGTTTGTAATTATCTTCCATGTAACTTTTTAACCACTCAAAAGTTGGTATATTTCTGACTTGACAAAACTTATGAGAATAAGGCGAATCTATAACTTTCCATGAAGATTTCATTCATTTATATGAAATTCATTTGGATTTTACTCTTTCCCTGTACATAGGTTTGAGTAAGAGTATGTTGGTAAGTATCCCTGCCTGTCACACAGGAAGCTGGAGACTGGGATTTGATTCCTCTCCAAATAACCAAATGTGGAAAAGTTGGTTATAGGGTGCTCCTAACAGCTTGAGCTAGTGGGATTTCCTCTTTATCTCAATCAGTAGAGCACCATCAGAGGCAGTATTTGTCTCTATTACAATGGTGCCCTTTTAGACCTAGGTTCTCCCTGGTTAAGTTAAAGTGATTATCCCCAAATATCAAGCCTCAGGTGTTAGAAACCTCTATGGCAGTCAAATGTATATTTATATTTACATCATGAATATATGCCATTAGCTTAATACTTGGTTTGACATTAGCTTACTTGGTTTGATATTTTCCATTGTATTTTGGAGGAGTACTTGACAACCCATTGTCTTCCTCATACCCAGAGTCTAGCTCACAATATCATAGATGATGAAATATCCTCTGACAGCACAAACATAAAGATACCTTAGGAGTCAGCTGCTTGATATACTGATGCACTGCTGAATGTGACATAAAACATCCCTGGTCTCGTCCACAATTGCCATCATTTTGTAAATGTTATATATATGTCGGTTGATTTACTTAGATGTTTACACCATTGACTTTTCTTACATGAACGCTAGTTATCTCTAACACTGTTGGTCATCCATACAAAGCTCTTGTACGCATGATTCATTGTCTCGTCTTCGTTTTTTGTTTTTCAATTTCTGTGTATATTTGTATGATACATTTGATTTCAATGATTTTCACACAGATTCACATTTGGATTTCTTGGGTCTGGGTAAGATTTTGTATTCTGTATAAACAGAGGTGCAAAAAGTAATTATACAGTATTAATTTTTTTCTATATATTTCATATAAAACCACACTTTTTCCTAAAAAAATATTGTGAAGCCATTTATTATCGCATTTCAATAAATTTTCACAATTAAAAAGAGAATGTTTCCAAGTTTCATTGGTTTTTTGGGGTGTAGTTTTCTTATGTATCCTTTAAAAGATTTGACAATTTAAACAGAGTAAATATTAGATATCACAAGTTTACTTGCACATATTGGGAGTTTTCATAAAAAAAACTTTAACATTATGTTTAAATCTTAAATAAATCTTTATATTTACATACTGACTGTTATTTCCTTCATTGCAAGTGTATAAACGACTGTATTCATATTTCAATAACACAAATCGTCGTCACCCAAGCGTTTAACTGCTTTACTTTTTGGCGTAGGAATACATAACATTTTAGAAATCCTTTCCATGACCATGTATTTGTCGGACAAGTCTTCTCTGAATATAGGAATGAATCAATAAAGAATAAAATAACACACATTCATTTCGTATTTTTTTAAATCTTAAAAGCCATTCAATACCATAAAATAAACAAAATTCACAGAAAGAAATTGAAAATGCAAGACTTGGCCTGCATCTGTAGCACACTGTACATACCCATATTGCGATAGATATAGGTCATGTTATGATTAGAAACAGACCAAGAAAATTTGCTACGTAGTTGCGTAATAAGTTGTACAGAAAAAAGGAGAGTTAGGTCTAGTGCAATTTTGTCAAGCATCTCTGATAAACAGCTTGCTTTGCGGTCACCATATATTCCTGTCAGAAACAATTCGTCACTCGCATTGTGTGAAATCGGCTCTCATTTCACTTCAAATCCTGTAATTGCTAGGCTACTTCCCAGGTCCATCTTGTTTTTAACAACCTGTAATGTTAATGCCGAGCATGGGCAATGTTCATAGGTTTCTCAGTAAATTGACGGGATACTCTATTATATAGTTAGACCTATCGTGTTCGCATTATAAAATATATGATCACCTGGTAAATACTGATGTCTGAATTGACCTACATAACAACATGTCATATGGACCTATTATACTTTTTAGGCCTACACGGATTTTCCATAATGATAATTATCTATTAAACAGACAAATAAAAGTTTATTATTTCACAACATAATCTGCATTTTTCTTTTTTCAATTGATTTGAAGGATTTGCTTGTGGGTTAGCCTATACATTAGGCCTATACTGAAATACTTATGAAAGCATCACCGATACGGCATTTCCCAGCTGATTCAGTGATTGGTAAAAATTCAAGTACAGTAGAATGGTTACCTCCAGTTGTCATGAACGAATAATCACACTCAAACTTTCTGTGGTATTTTCCACTGATAAAATATCAGAATTCAAACGAAAATTTTTTGTAAAAAATGTGGTTTTATATCAAATATGTAGGAAAAGATAATAGTATATGAATACTTTTTGCACATCTCTGTACTCCTGTCATGGTTACATATTGGGAGATCTATCTACTGCAATTATTTTACTGGTTTGCGATTCAAATAAGACTGAGGTGTCCATATATTATTACATGTGCATGTTGAACTTAACACTTACTCATTATTTTACTACACATCATGTATAATCGTTGATCGGATATCAAATAGCATCCTGTTCCATATTTAATTTTCTTATTTTCTATTACATTCACTTAAGTATTGTTTTTCATTTTTTGGAATGCATCGAGTATAAATGCAATGGATTATGGAAAAACATTCTGTGCAGCACGAAGTATACTTGATGCATTCCAAAAAATGAAAAACAATCCTTATATTTATATATATTACCATTTTTTGTAAATCTGTTGTCACCTGGTTACGAAATTCATTCTATTTAATTGGCTTTGCGGTAGGAGTATTTTCATATGACGTAACAGCTAAGCAGCCGTGCGAGACGAGAAGTAGTTCCCTTTTCTGTCTGGAAATAAGAGCTTTTAAGATTAAATATACAAGAAATAAACATGTGATATTCTATTCTTTATTGATTCATTCATGTATTCTTATGCTGAAAAGTAAAGCGGTTAATACTCGGAGCACGCGACTGCATTTACAGAATTTACAATATATCGCTCTTTATACTTGCAATGAAGGAAATTGCAGTCAGTATGTAAATATTTTGCTATACAAGGCATAGCATGAAAGTTTAGATATACATAGATCAACAATTCATCTTCTGTTGCATTCTTGAAAAATGAAATCAAGGTAAATTGTAGAGAAGTGTAGTTTAAGAGGAATTATCTTTTCTAAATGTTACATTTACTTATATGTTTATGAAACTGTCAATATAAGCTTTAAATTCATTAATACAAACTCAATAACATGACTTGTCTCTCAGGAAAATTTGCTTTTTTTGTTTTATTTTATTTTACTTTCTTAGCATTAGATTAACACCCCCCCCCCCCAAAAAAAAAAAAATTCAAACAAGCACAACCAGTGATAAAGCAGGCTTTTTTGATTGGCATTACACATTAAATGCCTGTTACTGCACTGACCTGAGTTATTGTTGGTACTCTCATATACAAGCACATGACATTGCATATTATGTTGGTGATGGATCCAGAGGTGGGAGACGCTTATTGTACATACAATGTTATGACAGATTTGTGGTATTCTGCATTTGAAAATTGTGGTGCATATGGCATTGGATTTGGGTCATAGGGTGAAATATCTCAGATTTACACTTGACTATATGGTGAGGCTGTGACAGCCCATTGTTTGTAACCACAAGGAATTGATCATTTTGGAGTTTTTACGTAGTCCGTTTTGGATCTGGATTATTCATGCGCAGATTCAGCTTTGTTATACTTAGCGATATCCGGTATGTTTCTTTGTGTCGATCACGAAATAAAATGCAGTTATATCTGAAGGCTAGATTATTGTCACTTGTCCTTTTATGTCAAAAACAAGCGAGGTTAACATCTAAATTCTACACTGGAAAGAAATATTGTGACATTTTGATTTATTGTATGAAATTAAAGAATTTTATTTCTTGATCGACGTAAAGACACATACTGGAAATTGCTAAGCATAACAATGTTGAAGCAGCGCAAGAAAAATCTGGATCCAAAACTGGATTACATAAGAACTCAAAAATGATCTATTGCATTTATTTCTGTAGATGTATCTTTGAAGTATAATCAAGATAGGACTTATACTTTTGCCTTCATACTTTTTATGCCGCGATATCTAAAGACCTCGTTGCCTTCTGTTTTTGGTCTGTCTGTCCATCCATTTGTTTGTTTATTTGATTGCAATATTTTGGTTTTCAACAACTAACTTGTTTCTTTCTTCAAATTTTAGCTAAATTGTGTATAGAGTTTTATACCAATAAGATCTAAAGTGAATTTGTTTATGGTCAAGATTGTACAATACTTGTCAGAGATATGGGACTTTACAAGCTTTGTAAAAGGCTTACTACTCGGGGCTTAGTGTTTGGTGTGTGTGTTTACTACCATTTAAATACAGTTTGAGACTTAGAAAACAAAATATCGCATGATGTGGCATGTCTTAAATTACATACAAATTTAAATATTCTGCCTTTTACTTCTTTAATTCACATTTATTGCCTTGGTTGTTGGGAGATATGGACATTTTTTACCCTCTGACTTGTAGAGGGTAAACAAATCTACATATTTCCCTACAACCAGGTGAAGTCATTGTTTTTTATACAGAAATTCTAAATCTTATGTCTTTATGTATAATTTTAGTAAATTCATCAGGATCTGTCTGAGATATGCATGCAAGGGAGACACAATTTGTTGTCTCTATGACATGTGATGGCTCTTGGCCAATCACTGACTTTGTCTTATTTATGAGGTATGATACTGTAAAATGATGTTTGATTGGAATAAAGGTTGCTTCTCTTAATACACAAGTATTTGTGGCAATATTGAAATCCTGACTTTCATGTGCATCTTACAGACTTGAATCACGTTTTGATACTGAATATTAAGTGAATGCCCATATCGGTAGTTATGATTCAGATGGTGGCCATGATCATGTGGATGCTCCTTACGCTTATATATATATTATCAGCAGAATTATTTCCACCTTTTAATTCTGTTCTCTTGTCACATGATTTTATAGTTTTGAATGATAACAACTGAATTTGAAGTGCTAAGTTTCACATGTATTGATATTACAAAGAGCATGTGGTAAAAATTGAACTAGAACATGACCAGCAAGTGCCCTGTACACACAAAGTGAAGAAATAAATCGTCAAAAAACTTTATGAATTGAATATTATGTATCATTTCATACTCATCTTTTCAAATTCACATCGTACATGTTATAAATCTGATTTCCAAACATTAATGTAACACATTAAAAATAAGAAATGATTATAACACGAAGGAAAATACTCATATATGTTTATAGCCTTTGGTGAAGAATGTACCTGCTAATTAAATAATTGATACATTATGTCTACAGGAACTGTCAAATAGCTTCAGATTTGATACATTATGTCTACAGGAACTGTCAAATATCTTCAACTTTTGATACATTATGTCCACAGGAACTGTCAAATATCTTCAGTTTTGATACATTATGTCTACAGGAACTGTCAAATATCTTCAACTTTTGATACATTATGTCCACAGGAACTGTCAAATAGCTTCAGTTTTGATACATTATGTCTACAGGAACTGTTAAATATCTTCAACTTTTGATACAATATTTCCACAGGAACTGTCAAATAGCTTCAGTGTTGATACATTATGTCTACAGGAACTATCAAATATCTTCAGTTTTGATACATTATGTCCACAGGAACTGTCAAATATCTTCAGTTTTGATACATTATGTCTACAGGAACTGTCAAATATCTTCAACTTTTGATACATTATGTCCACAGAAACTGTCAAATATCTTCAACTTTTTATACATTATGTCCACAGGAACTGTCAAATATCTTCAACTTTTGATACATTATGTCTACAGGAACTGTCAAATATCTTCAGTGTTGATACATTATGTCCACAGGAACTGTCAAATATATTCAGTGTTGATACATTATGTCCACAGGAACTGTCAAATAGCTTCAGTGTTGATACATTATGTCCACAGGAACTGTCAAATATCTTCAATTTTTGATACATTATGTCCACAGGAACTGTCAAATATCTTCAGTTTTGATACATTATGTCAACAGGAACTGTCAAATATCTTCAACTTTTTATACATTATGTCCACAGGAACTGTCAAATATCTTCAACTTTTGATACATTATGTCTACAGGAACTGTCAAATATCTTCAGTGTTGATACATTATGTCCACAGGAACTGTCAAATATCTTCAGTGTTGATACATTATGTCCACAGGAACTGTCAAATAGCTTCAGTGTTGATACATTATGTCCACAGGAACTGTCAAATATCTTCAGTTTTGATACATTATGTCTACAGGAACTGTCAAATATCTTCAGTGTTGATACATTATGTCCACAGGAACTGTCAAATATCTTCAGTGTTGATACATTATGTCCACAGGAACTGTCAAATAGCTTCAGTGTTGATACATTATGTCCACAGGAACTGTCAAATATCTTCAACTTTTGATACATTATGTCTACAGGAATTGTCAAATGCTATCATCAACTTAAAGCACATTTAGTCAACAGGGATTTTCCTAGGGCAATTTAGGTCTAGTTACCAGACCCATTCCCATTGTGAAAAATGGCTTATATTTCCCCAAAATACATGGTAAAATTCCCAATGTAAAAGTTCCAAAATATAGAATAAATTATTTCAAACAAACTCATCAGATTATTCTTTTCTATTCTGACCATTTAGCCCTGTATTAAAATCAGATTCAAAATTCAAATTCTTATTGGAAACATCAGTTACTCTCTTCTTTTCCAGATGATTGGGCCTATTGGCATGATAGTTACAAACTACCTGCCGGTCTTACTAATTACCGAAAACACATCTTTAGTTACAGAAACACACTGAAGTGAGCAAAATCAAACCTCAAGAGATAATCCAATATTGTCAGAATATTTCTACATTTTGTAGATTTTAAAAATATAGAGCTACATCCTGGAGTATTTTATTCATGTGTTTTGTCAACTTCAGTTTTGTTTAAATAGATGATTGTGTTAGGGGTAATTAGTACAACCTGTATGATTATTGACTTCATCATCTGTCCTAGTGACTAGGCTACCTAACATGTCACGCAACTCCTAAGAGAGAACAGACATTCAAAATAGATGTATTTTTTCTAACAAAATGTCATCAAGGCAATGACAACAGATGAGGAAATGTTTTCTTGTCTGAATACCATTACATCCAACTGGCTTTGGATTTCTGCACAAATTATAGCAGCAGTGATATAAAGGCTTTATATATAGCTGATAGCACTGTTTTTTTCAGTCAGCATTAAGTGACTGACTCCACTGAGTCATTCAGTGGTGACAGTACTGTATTGTGCCATAAATGAGTTCCCAATGTATGTATTTTCCAATACTGTCTGCATTGTACAAACTATAGCAGCAGCGATATATAAAGGCCTTATATATCACTGATAAAAATGTAGTATGTATAATACTTGGTATTTTCTAGGGTTAAAAATGTTCTCTAGATTTCTTAATAAATATAAAAGGTTTTTTTTAAAAAGGTTTACACTTTTAAACAGATAACTTGTAGCATTTTCTTTTTGATAATTTTACATACACATGTACCTTATTAAATATAGTTCATAATTTTGAAAAAAATTATGTCAGATGTAAACTTGAATTTAATTTTCAAATAACACATATGCCTTTCGCTAGAGTGACATGTATAGGAGGGGATTCAGTTTTAAAGATTTTAAAATTTACTTGAAACTTTACATAAAATAATAATTTGATAAAAACCTGTATGATGTAATTATATATAAATAAAAAACTGGAAACTATAAATAACTTAGAATTCATTGGTGAAATTTTTTAAAAAATCCAATATTAAACAAGTTCTTAAAGGATAAATATTTGAAAAACTACAGTTTTATATTCATCATCCTGGGAAAATGAAAATTCCTAATTTTGATCAAATTGTCATATATTTTCCCAATTTTCTTGGACCCTGAACCCAAAGTTTAGAAGGTAGGAAAATTCCTGGTCTAGAGCAATTGTCAAATGTCATTTTCAACTTTTAATTCATTCATTCTAGAGGGTTCATCACATCATGCCATTTTCTACTTATGACATATTTAGTATAAAGGAAGTTTCACATGCCATTTGTAATACATTTTTAATGATGCTTTATAAACCTAAGATGAGTTTGATTACGGCCAATATTTGCCAATATCTGCCAGGATTATGGGAATTACGGCCAATATTTGGCAATAACTGTCAAGAGTTATGGGTCTTACAGCCAATATTTGGCAATAACTGTCAAGAGTTATAGGTCTTACAGCCAATATTTGGTAATGTCTTCCAGGTTTATGGGAATTACGGCCAATATTTGGCAATAACTGTCAAGAGTTATGGGTCTTACAGCCAATATTTGCCTGTCAATATCTTCCAGGGTTATGGGAATTACGGCCAATATTTGGCAATAACTCAAGACAATATCTGACAGGGTTATGGGTCTTACTGCCAGTATTTGGCAATATCTGCAGGGGTTATGGGAATTACAGCCAATTTTTGGCAATATCTGTCAGGGTTATGGGTCTTACAGCCAAAATTTGACAATATCTGCCAGAGTTATGGGAATTACTTCCAATGTTTTGCAATATCTGTCAGGGTTATGCAACTTCTGCCAGAATTATGGGACTTATGGCCAATATTTGACAATATCTGACAAGGTTATGGGACTTTTTAACCGTAATCAAAGACAGCCATAGACTTATCTTTTGGAGAGATAGTGTTTCTCTGACACATCTTGTTTATTCTTTATTCCTGTTTTTGTCTTTTCAGCACCTTCAGTCTAGAGGAACTGTCTTCAGGGTCAGGTGGAGGACCATTGACAATTATTCTTTCTTTGTTGACCTCAACTGCAGTCAGTTTGGAGTTAGGTTCTCACAACGATGCTCTACAATTTGCAGGGAATTTACTAGCAGGTATAATATTTAAAGTGAATTATGTAAACAAAGTAACAATGATAGTTTTACAAACCTAGATTATTATACTACCTATTTGTGACTGCTTAAAACAGGTTAGAATTACTATAAATCCGGTTTTATTTGCAAGAATTTAATTATGCGTAATTTTCAGGATTTACAATAGATATATTTTGCTTATCAAGTAATTACCAAATACATATGTCTAGGTTGAAATTGAATGTTGACTTTACAAATTGAAAGAACTTCTGTACTCTTAAAGAATAGTTGTTCAACTGTCACAAATGATCAGTATTTACAGGTCTACCAAGGTAAATTGGCACATTGTTCCTTTAATCCTTTGTTCTGTGTTATCATCACAGTCGTTAAGTAAACCAATAGAACCACAACAATGTGATGATGAATGAAGTACTAATAGTTGGTCAAACTATAATATGTTTTGACAACTTAACATTAATAATTCTATCCTAATAAATGTCTCCCTTTTGGAAAATTTAACGCCTTTGGGGGCTTCTATTAGTAACAAAAAATATGTCATATGTATATTATTACTTGTGCTTTATTCTTGTGATGTATGATGAATTTTTCTGATGATAACAATGAGACTTTCACTTGTTATTTTCCAGGATCAGCATTTAGAAGCCTTAAGAATGCTGATGAAGTAGCTAATGGAGGTGATGGTGAAGATTTCAAGTGGACAGCTGTATCGTACAGGTTACTTGTACCTCTCATTGAACAACTCATTACACATGTAGCTAGGTAAGTGAAACAAATGAATTCTTTTTTTCTTCTCACTGGATCTGCCTCTTGTGAGCTTTAGCAAACTTTGCGTCCGTCGTGCGTGCTTCCGTGTGCATCACTTTGTGAAATCTTCTCTCTGAAACCACTGGGCCAAATTGAACCAACTTGAACTGAGTGTCACTAGGGCAATCCATTGCAAATTCCTTAATTTACTAAGCGAAGGTGTGCAATACAACATGTGCCGCTGTTGCCAGAAATGACTACATAGGGGGTATATTGCATCTCTTGGGTAAGGCTGCCATAAACCATTACAGATTATAAAACCACATGTCATAGACTAAAAGTGATCAGGGTATGAGACTTACCTGTCACAGACTCTTTTGAAGAGGGTCGGAAAACTCATCTCGGAGTTACAGACTCTGTTGATTAGGGTAAAATTTTAGGGGTCACAGGCATTTTTGATTTTTTAGGTACAAAAAATGTAGCAGATAGACTCTGTTGAAAAGGGTAAAAACTTCAGCATCACAGATCTACCCATTCTTGAAAATTTGAAGATGTTCCAAAAACCTGTGTAGGAGTTAAAAAAAATTTTCCACAGAATTTTCGAAATTGACATGTTTTTCGTCATTATATAGACTCCAAAAAATTTGAAACTATTGGTCCATGTAAAGTTGATAAAATGTTTGCCATATGTGGCAAAATCAACCGAGCTGAGGCGGGAAAGTATTCAACTTTGATCAGTGATTTCAATGAAATTTTGGTTTCCAAATAGATATTAATGTTGCAACTTCAAAACCGTTGTTGAAAATTGACCCTTGACCGGGGATTTTTAGCTCAAGCGGGCTTTTGGAATCAGGTTTGCGTGATATACAGGGTCGCATGCGAGGCTTAGTTTAAATTCCAAGGTATCCGAAAATCATCTTTCCTTATTTCCAACCACTGACATTTATTTAACCAATGTTTTACAGTAATTAAATGTATGCAAGTATCCTTTACAAAGACTAAAATGATGTTCCTGATCAGGGTCAAAAAATTTGAAAACTATTCGGGGCTTAGTTTAACAATTAGCCAAATTGGAAGATTTTTGCTGCACACACTGCAGAAAATACGCAGAACATTATTGCATTCAGAATGGATCCTGTTCCTGACCAGAAGAAGAAATTGGATCATGTGGAAAAATACCCTGTCATCTAATACATGAAAACGCTGAAGTAAATAATGACCATAACTTTATAAGATTGATGTATTTAAGGTAACTAGGCAAAGATTGCTCAGGTTTCGGGTCCGATCTGTCAAATAGTAATCGCCAATGGGCTTAGTTTTTCATTGGACCCTATGGGATTGTTCACATTTGCATTTTCTCCTGTGAATTGATGAAGCAAATTCCTGGTCTTTACAGGATTTATGAAGGGTCTCTCCATCTCTACCCAATGCTCCCTCTCTCAGTCCCATCAAACGAAAGGCTAAAGGTGAGAAGGATCTTGAGTGCCTCTTACGACTTCTCAGGTACAACACCTAGACAACAAATCTGCGTGCTTGTTGCATGCGAAAGTGTGATACCCTCATTTTCCTGACGTGAAGTTGCTACAATGTTCTTCATTTACAATGATACAATTGATATTACAAGCCCTAGAATTTCTTTTAAATCACAGTGAATATTTTCACCCAGAAATGACTAAAATTTATTTACCTGCATCACTAGTGTCATGTTTGGTTTAAAATGAGAATTTTTCCATAAATGCTTACAGTTTATGTTGATGAGTGTTAATGGACGGCAGGGGTATAGACTCTGTTTAAAGGGTTAGGGACTTAAGACACAACAACAGAAAATTTAGAATGTTGATTTTGAATTTACTTTGGGGTGGAAATTGACTCTGTTTTTAGGGTTTGTTTTTAGATCACACATTCTGTTGATTTAGGTACTTAGGGGTCACATATATGTTGATAGGGAAGTAACTTAGGAAGTCACAGGACTCTGCTATTAGGCCTTAGGGGGTCACAGACTCTGTTGATCAGTACTTTGATTTAATGTATATGACTCTTTTGATCAGGGTAATGTACTTAGGGGTCACATTCATCAATTTGATCTCTGAGGGACTCTTTATTTCACAGACTCTTATTTATAGGGTAGGTAACTTCGGGGTCTACAGACTCTGTTTCTGTAGGGTAGGGACTTAGGGGTCACTTGTCTACAGTTGATGGGGTAGGGGGATTAAGAGGGGGTCACAGACTCTGTTGATAGGGTAGGGACTTAGGGGTCACAGACTCTTGATAGGGATAGGGTTTTAGGGGTCATAAATATGATAGTGTATCTAAGGGTAGGGACTTAGGGGTTACAGCTCTGTTGATTTTTTCGGGGACTTAGGGGTCACAGACTCTGTTGATAGTGTAGGGACTTAGGTATTCCCTTTCCGTCTGTTGATCACAGATTGAAACTTAAAAAACAGACTGGTGAGGCTGGAACTTTAGCCATTCACAGATTTTTGATCTGGTTTAGACTTAGGAGTCACAGACTCTGTTGTTTAGATTATAAACTTAGGGGTAACAGACTCTGTTTTAGGGTGAAAACTAGAGGGGTAGCACAGACTCTGTTGATCAAGTAAATATGAACATTAGGGTTCATCAGATTGAGAGCTCTTTTAAATCTCTATTTGTTTATGTTTCTGTATGAGTAAAAAAAAAAAGTGTATCGTCTTTGTGCAAATTGACAAATTAGTCTTTAATTATATTATTTTAAAAATCATATCAGGAAAATACTGGCCACGAGCATTAATTTGCTTTTGTTTTAAATAAAAAGTCTTAGTTTTTGTGTATTTAACTTTGCTCACCTGAGCTGTTGACATTGAACACTCCCCCGTTCAATGTACCGTCCGTAAACTTGTATATATTTTCCACTTCAGGGGGAAACCACAAAAGGGTCTTTATATGACAACTGGACAGAAAACAGGGTCACAAGAGATATTTGAAATCCAAGGTATCCGAGATTTCTTTCATTATTGGCCCAGGGGTGGATTCCCTAGGATGTTTCATTTAGTAATAAATGTAAAAAGTTTCCCTTTTTACTAAAATCTTCTCCTCCTAAGAAGGGCTTCATGAATTGAAAAAACGGATTCATTTTTTGATCTACCAAATTATGAATTTTTGCATATTTTTTGGAGAAAATGGAATATGTATTTTTGCATTGAGAAGTGGTCTGTAACCAGACCAAAAATAGGCATTTTCATTCATTTTTGCATGATTACATGTTAATTATGTCCCCATTCATTTAAGAAATTTTTCAATGTATTTAGGTGAAGAACTAGGCATGAATGTGGATAAGAATTTTAACAGAAAAGTAATTTCTAAGTATTCATTTCATCTACTTGTAGATTGTTGAACTGCTTTACTCATGTGATTGATGAACAAATTCCTGGTCCTCCCCAGCTGAAGGCGTCTCTACCGTCTCTCAAAACAACTGAAGGAATTCCCATCAAACGAAACTTAACAGGAAGAGAAGGGTTCAAGGTCCTTTACTATGTTTGTAGTTTTCAGACAACAAATCTTGGTCCAGAAAGGTGAATCCATAGTGGTGACATTAATAGTTCTTCATTTACAAGGATACCTTGATATTACAAGCCCTAAAATTCTCCAGAATCACAGCCACATTTAACTATGAAAAAAAAATTATTTTGACCTGTCTCACAGTGATGTATGGTTTAAATTTGTGTAGGTTCATAAATGCTTATATTAATTTTTTGAAATGATTTTTGATGTCACGGCAGACAATGTCATTTGTATTAAAGTTTGTATGAAGATCCTCAATTAATAAAATTTACAATGGTTAATTAAAGTGTTTTATTTAGAGGCTGGAAGTTGAAGTTTTTTTTGAGAAGAATTTTAGATCGAACATTTGATTTTCTATTATTTTGATTTCATATTCTTTAGAACAATAGTTTGAATCCCTTGCCTATTTCAGCCTACATAACAACATATTTCTTACTTTTGTACTCTGATTTAACATTTGTAGATTTTTATCTCAGGTGAATGTATTGAGGCCCTCTTCATCAATTTGTTTCTCGTGATAGAGGACTCTTTTTTATTATAGAGGGTATTTACGCAATTTAAACATATAAATATTTGGAATGACCTTTCAAACAGAGACTTGTCTTACAGATACCTGAGCAGAAAATTTAAGATGGCACAATTCAGGTTTTTTACAACATTAATGAATGCTTATTGTATTCTATTGTACCATGATTGTTTTTTATCTATCATAATATGAGTGTATCTAAATAGATACATAACATTAAGCGGTGTTTTTTATACATCACTTGTGTTTTTTAATAATGACAATGAAATTCGGCACTGTATTTATATAAAGGTGCTCACAGATTAAAAATAAAAATTGAAATGGTAAATCTGGATTAAATAGGCGATTCCAATTTTTTTGCTGTTTTAGCATCTGAGGACAGGTTTCGATTGCTAAGATTAAAAAACAGAATTAAAAAAGTCTGAAATTTAGTATGTGAAAAATAGAACATAGCTTGTTTTCATCAATTTGAGCTCACCTGAGCTATTGTGAATTTGTGTATTACTTAAATAAAGTCCAGTGAAAATTTCTGGTTTTACAGTAGATCTACACACATAAAGTCTGACATAATTATGCTCTGTATTCTAGAAAACACAGAAATTCTATGTCACAAATTGCACTTTGGCGTCATTGGCCCAGGGGTGGATCCAGGGGTGGGGCAGAATAGGTCCCAAAAAGTTTCCCACATTTAAAAATTGTCTGTTACAGAACTGTCATGGAATTGAAAAACGGTATTGGTTCTTTGTGATCTTCATGAAAAAGATTCAAGTTTGCAGAGAAAGAGAAAATAAGAATATGATTTTTTGGGAATGTTTTTGTGGTCTACCTCACTACATGAATTTTCATGATGTTTTGAGATGGGCCTACTTAAACTACTCCCCATGACATTCACTTTGATGTAAAAATTCATTTAATGTGTTTGAACTTGATGAGGTCGATATCTTGATTTAGCAGCCCCAGGGAAATGCATATTCATTAATTTTCTAAAATGGCTTTTATGGAATTTTCCTCATGCGACTGCAAAAAAACCTCTTGTACATATTTGAATATCCATTTTTCACCCTAGCCAGCTTTTGTTTAAAATGGTGCTGAAGGCATTAGGACGAAACTTATCAGGAAGCAAGTTTTTAAACCTTTACCATGTTTACTGTTTTCAGCCAGATTGGTGGGATAAATCCCGTTTCTGGACAGAACTTCTGTGATTGGAACCTTCTTTGACAATCCTGTTCTTAGAACCACGACATCCTTGAAAAACGAGGATTTTTCTGCAGTGAGTTTAAAGGTATGAAATGATTTAAGTTCTGGTTTTTGATTTTACAAATGGGAATATAAATTTTTGACGCATTTTTGAAGGTCAAGAACAGACTTTGTTATTACATGATAATTTTTGTATGATTTCCGTCAATTATCTCCTGTATGCCGCATTTACGTATTATGTATTAAAGTGTTTTACTTGCACATAGTTGAGAAAATGGACTTTTTGAGTAGAATTTCCGCCGTTGGACTTTGATTTCTATAATTTTTGATGATTTTCGAAAATAGAACAGCGAGATATGTTTCTTATTGTGTATAAGTGCAGTATGTACGATCTTCTTTGTATTTTCCAAATTCGTAGATGGATCTCAGGTAGCGATTGAGGCCCTCTTGGGCTCTATTTTTCTAGTGATAGAGGACTAGGATTTTTATTTAAGGGTGTATTAAACAAATAAATGATTTTGAAATGACCTTTTAACAAAGAGAGCATTGTCAAAACATCAGTCGAAGTTTTAGATAAAAACATTCCGTTAATTACAACAATCATTTGCTTTTGGCTAACATTGGTCATGCTTATATATTCTGTGTTAATAGTAATGTATAATGAACTAACACATTGAAGCGTTAGATATTTTATTTGCGTTTAAATCGGTGGGGTTTATACACCACAAAATTCTAAATAATCGCTAAAAATCGGCACTGGTTTATATACAGGTGATCTATATAATCCGGAATAATATGGTATAGTAAAATTAAATCTGCGAAACAATTTGGATATAATATCACAATCCAAGTATTCTGATTTGCTGTTACAAAATCATCATTAATGAAGTATGGATACATAGTATGACAAACAATAATTACCATTTGGTGTCATGAAAATATCTCGCACCTTTTTTCAGAATTTGTGTATTACATGAATAAAGTCCAGCGAAAATACCTGTATAACAGTAGCATCTACCATAACTTAGTACTGACATAATCATGTAGATGTACTCTAGAAAACACAGAAATACTATGTACAAATACACTTTTGTACGAAATAGCTTGTAAATTGTCTTTTCCTCCAGGGAAAGAGTTACCCAGAAAAACATTGTTATATTTGTCTGTTACAGTGAAGTGTGTCTCAAAAAAACAACGCAAAACTTTCATAAAAAGATAAAGAAGCAGAAAATACGAAACTACAGAGATACTACATATGGGCTTGTTTTATTTAGTCCCCCTCATTTATGAAGCTGGCTGTTATGTTCGTCGTTCACCTAGCATGAAACAAATTATGACAATACTGCCGGTAGATTGTTACATTTATTGAACTTGATGAGGTCGACTTCATGATGAAGCAGCCCCAGGTACTGTACTATTCTGTTTCCAATGGCCAAACTATGCTCTTTCCTCGTGCCTTGCACAGGCACTTGTACGTTATTTTCAATATCCATGAGGCCTCACAACAACATGAATCATGGTGCTTGCATGGGTACACCAAGTGCCTCAGTATCTAGGCTATTTGTAAACAATTTCAGAATTTTAAAAGACAACAGACATTACGTGATAACTTCCGTCACTGATAGACAATAAATGATGATATTGGATAAATTGGACAATCCTGTTCTTATAAATAAAACTTAGTACGAGAGATTTTCACCCACATCGAATCTCAAGCAAGTAGGTAGCGGAAAAAAATGTCCTAGCGATTCTGTAGGACCGTGATATTTACAACGATGGGGGTGCCTGAAATCAAGGTGTCAACCAATATTAAAAGTCAAGAACTGTTTTATTACATGATTATCTTACTGACTAATTAATATCAATGAAATACGAAAAGGAACAACTATGTCAGAAACCATCAATGATTACACTTAAAAGTGTTGTTGTGTGAAACAATAGAAATCTTGACATCATTCCTCCTATGATGTCATTGTAATCTGCATGTACTAATTGTTGTATTGTTATTTCAACCTGCAAAGGGATTTTGAGGTTAATATAACTAATGAACAAGAACAGGAAGTATCAAATAAGCCAATCAGCATCTAGAGGACAAAACTGTCATGGTATAATGAGATCTATATGTCTTGATACTTTTGTTTTTGTGTTTTTGTTTTTGTGAGGAATACTTTTACAGATATCACCATCTGATGGATATAAAAAGTGATTGCATATATTGTCCTCCTGAATTTAATTCTGCGCTATAACCCTTTCACCCCAAGTATCTTAATGTTATACTCATATCTGGCATACTGGACTGGTCTTTTTTGGTTTGTGGGGGTTGAAGGGTTAAATACAAACTGAATCCAAACTACTTTCTAGACAGCTCTGCATCTTATCGTTCTCTCCTACTTATAAAATATCCACTGTATTATTAGTATTCTGTTTTGGCCACCCAAGCCTTTAAGACAGGTAGCATTACTGAGCTATTAGTCCTGTACAAAGCTGAAACTCGGGACCCCCTGATCTGGGATTATGTAGGTAGGTCACAGACTCGGGGTTACCAGTAATGTACTTTTGTCCTCTTGTATGGACAGACACCACCAAATATTTTCTCATAGGCCTCAATGCTAATTTACAAAACTTCAGGTCACTGTCACTCCCATGTTTATTATGTCTGGGTCAAATAAGTACCATGTGGTGAAAGATCAATATTTTTGATAACAAAATTTTGCAATCAAAAGTATAGGTTGCCGTTGCAATCCCATTTTTACTTGAAAATTTTCACTTGTTTACAACTCGTAGTATTCCGCACCAAAGGAAAATATCTATTCTCATATGACCCCTCCCTTTCAATTTTCAACCGTCAACCCTATAATTTCCAAAGTACTACCAATATTCATGTATCTTTTTTATCACCTTTATTTCACACTTATTAATGGCAAAACTAATTTTTTTCATTTAATGACCAATCAGATCGCTGGGCTCATTTTACCCTCCGCACAACTTTGGGTGTCCAAAATGTCTGCGCCCATGTTGTAAACAAAGCTGGTGTTTTTCCGTATATCCAGACTAGACAGTGTGTTTGAGTTAGTCTCAGTTTCCTAAATATGTTTATTGTAAAGATTTGATCAGTCACGAAGATGAAGCCAAACTGTCCGAGGGATGCAAACAAATAGTTCTTTGTAGCATATTGGCTTATATTGCCATAGTTAATTTTGTGATAGCTTTCTGTAGAGTATTAGCTTATTTTGCTATTAGTCCTTCATCTCAATTTATCATTGGCTTACAGAGCTCCAAATGAGGGGAGTAAGAGGTTATTTACCATTTAAAAATTTTATAATCAGCTTTGGAATTTAGAACAGGGAGTGGAATTACTAATTGGAAATTGAAGTTACAAATTGTATTAGTGACGATTTATATATAATTATGTAAAAACCTGTTAAATATTTAAAAATACCCTTTAAGATTTTGATTTACCCTTTAAATTTTATTTCTGGGAGTGAAATACCCTTTACCTGAAAATCTTATCTGGAGCTCTAGGCTTATATTGCTGTTAGTGCTAGATTTGTTGATCATCAGCTTATATTGCTATTAGTCTAGTGGTTTGTAGAAAAACGTATCGTAGAAGACTCATGTCTGCCGACTGAAAATTGTTCTGTGTCATAGCAGAAACTGGATTAGTAGAGCTTTGCTTCTTGTTTGATCTGACGATGGTTGCCTGTCTACGAGATGTGTTCTGGGTCTTCAGATTAAGTTACTGTCATAATGATAAATTCATTGTGTATAGTTTAATACTGTTATGGACACCGTGTCTCCCCAAGAGTTTTTACCACAGGTTTCATACATATTATGTAAATTCATTGATAAAAGTTGCACAAATTGTCTTGTATTTATTTCTATCATTGATTGAAATAACAGCACACCAGTCATTTCGTTTAATATTGTTTTATATGATTGTGTTGTTTTACATGATTTAGCCAAAATACGAAGGATCTGAAATAAAACACTGCTTTATTACCCACAAACTCTAACATTGACAGTCACATTAGAGGGCACTTTCATTTGAGTGTTTTAAAAAGAAAAACAACAAAAAGACCTTTCCCAGTAGTCATGATATTAACATTTAATTGGCTGTATCTTGGTTATTTCAATTCTAATTTTTGTAAATTTTTAAATCGAATTACATAAAAAACCCATTGGATTTCACGAGAAATTTTGGTGTTTTTGTGTCTATTGTTTTAGAAAAATCTGGAAGCTACATGACAAGAAAATACTAGTTCTGAACTGTGAAATGTTTCAAATGAGAGACACTGTCAAACATTTTCGGTGTACATTTCTACATGATTCACTTCACATTACATCAATTTCTGATCGCAGGTCAAGATAAATTAGTTAGTGATAGACTTTTTGTATACAAAGATACCGGTATATGAAAAAGTTAAGAATTATTTAAGGATCATTTTGACATAATTTCAAGGTCATGGGATCAAAGGTCAAGGTCACAGACACTTAAGTAAGCAGAAAGTATTAGGTTTTTGTCAAATTTTAGACATTTTTGTCTTCTCATGAAACAGTAGACTAATCTAAACCAAACTTGACTCAAAATTTTTGTCAGGTAATCGTTAAGTCGGATTTGGCCTCTTTTTTTTTGTTTTTTAAATACCATCTAATTTTTGTTTTCTGCCTTTTTTGATTTTTGTCTTGACCAAATTTACCAAATTTTTATGCCCCCATGACAAAATGTCCGGGGGATGGGGTGTTGGGGGCATATTAATTTGCCCCGGTCCGTCCATCTGTCTATTAGTCCATTAGTCCGTTCCTCCATGGTGACCTATTGCGATTGTGTTTTGTCTGTTGTCGTTTGTCATGCGTCACCCTTGAACTTTTTCACATTTTCAGCTCCTTTACAAAAACTTTTTGGCCAATTCCAACCAAACTTTGTCACTAGCATCAATATTTGAAAGGGCATGAAAATTGTAAAATTCATGGTCCCCACCCCCAAGGGGCCTTAGGGAGGGGATAGAAACCATGAAAAATAGGGTAATATTAAAAAATCTTCCTCTCTACTGGGGTACCTTACTGAAACAATTGCTTTATATGGTTGTAATGCCCTAGAGTTGCTCTACCAAAATTGCAAAATTCATGACCCTGAGGGCATGGTTTTGCCCCCAGGGCAGGGCTAATTTCACTATATAGTAAATATAGCCAAATCTTAAAAAATCTTCTTCTTAATTCCTGTGCATCTTAAAGGAAAACTGAATGCATGGTTAGAAAGAGCATGAAGCCCTCTACCAAAATCTACCTATTTTGGGGTTCCCCAAGTCATTCCCCACCCCTTTATTTCAGAAATCATCAAATATCTCAAAAACCATAGGTACTTACCCCTAAACCATTTATTTTCTTATTCCTCATAATAACACAAGTTTTATGGTGATATTTAGGGGTTCTCTGGGTCATCCTCACCCCCTTATTTCAGAAATATTCAATTATCTCATAAATAGTTGAGCTTTCCACCCTTAAACCATATATTTTTTTTATTACCCATGACAAAACAATATCTATTGTGGTATTTTGGGGATCCACAGTGTCATTCCCCACCTGGTTCTTTCAGAAATCTACAATTATTTCAAAAACAGTTGAGGTCCCCACCCCTGAACCATATATTATCTTATTCCTTATGACAGGACAAGATTTATGATGCTATTTTGGGGGTCCTCTGGGTCATCCCCACCCCCTTATTACAGAAATTTTCAATTATCTGAAAAACTGTTGAGGTTCCCACTCCTAAACCATATATTCCTCATGACAAGGCAAGTTTTATGGTGATATTTTGGGGATCCCCAGGGTCATACCCTGTTACTTCAGAACTATTCACCTATCTCATAAATATTTGAGCTCCAAAACAAAGTTGAATAGAGGTATTTTGGGGAATCCCAGTCCATTCCCCACCCCATAATTTCAGAAATATTCTGTTATCTGAAAAACTGCCCCCTTATTTCAGAAAATATCTAAAAAATTGTTGAAGTCCCCTGACACCTAAATCATGTATTTTTTTATTACTCTTCACAACACAAGTTGTAGGGTGATATTTTGGGATGGTCATTCATTCATCACCCCTTATTTCAGAAATCTCAGTTTTCAAAAACCACTGAGATCCTCACCCCTAAACCATATATTTTCTTATTTCCTATGAAAAGACATGTTTCAGGGTGAAATTTCTGGGTGTCCCCAGGGCCATCGTTCATTTCTAGTTTATATCATATTCTCCATAACTACAGAGTCTAGATTAAAATTGTTTGGAATTTCTTAAAGTCCAAATTCTTTTATTGTGCATGCTGGTTTCAAATATGATTTCAGTGTCCCCAGAAAAAGCAAAATAGGCCTCAGGGGTACCCCTCTATGGAAATATTTTCCAGAACTGCTGCATGAATTGAAAAACTAATAAGGGACTTTTAAGTAAGCCTGGATTAACGATATGATTCTGCATTTAGTTGCGCACTTCATGTGTATTTCGGGATGTATGCAGCGTAATGGAATATCCTTATGTTTTAGAGCATTAATGTTATTTTGTGTAAAGAATTAAAGAGACTGAATACATACCACAGTGGGTTATTTAGTTGAATGTCAAATGTAGTAGGTGGGGGAAATAATGTGGATAGACCTGGAATCTGACCCAGGACCCCGAAACACTGGTGTTTTTGTCAATTTATACATTTTGGTGGTATAAGTAAGGGACTATTAATTCAACAAACTTCCATTGTTCTTATACTATTATAGGTATCTCTAGATCTTTTGGCTAATGACTTTTCTGTTACGGGAATTGCTAGATCTTGTGGCTAATGACTATTTCCTATCATAGGTATCTCTAGCTCTTGTGGCTAATGACTTTTCTGTTACGGGAATTGCTAGATCTTGTGGCTAATGACTATTTCTTATCATAGGTATCTCTAGCTCTTGTGGCTAATGACTTTTCTGTTACGGGAATTGCTAGATCTTGTGGCTAATGACTATTTCCTATCATAGGTATCTCTAGCTCTTGTGGCTAATGACTTTTCTGTTACGGGTATCGCTAGATCTTGTGGCTAATGACTATTTTCTGTTATGGGTATCTCTAGATCTTGTAGCTAATGACTAACAGGTATCTCTAGATCTTGGGGCTAATGACTTTTCTGTTACGGGAATTGCTAAATCTTGTGGCTAATGACTAGCGATACCTGTAACAGAAAAGTCATTAACCCCAAGATCTAAAGATTCCCGTAAGTCTCTAGATCATGTAGCTAATGACTTACAGGTATCTCTAGATCTTGTGGCTGATGATTATTTCCTATTACAGGTAACTCTAGATCTTGTGACTATGGACTATTTTCTGTTACAGGTATCTGTAGATCTTGTTGCTAATGACTATTTTCTGTGACAGGTATCTCTAGATCTTTTGACTAATAACTTTTCTGTTATTGGTATCACTAGATCTTGTGGCTAATGGCTTTTTTCTGTGACAGGTATCTCTAGATCTTTTGGCTAATGACTTTTCTGTTATTGGTATCGCTAGATCTTGTGGCTAATGACTATTTTCTGTTATGGGTATCGCTAGATCTTGTGGCTAATGACTATTTTCTGTTACAGGTTTCTCTAGATCTTGTGGCTAATGATAAATTCTGCAGTCTCCTGAGAACCACCTTAGTCACCATGTCACAGATTTTAGAAATATCCACGCTAGCAGACATTGGCAAATACGCGGATGAAATGTTGTCTTATCTGAAAACTACAATTACACTGGAACCAACCATTACAATTCTTTGTGTTCAACAGGTAAGAAAACATTTTCTTCTTTCTGAATGTGTTTTGTCACATCAAAATCCATAAGATTTTAATTCTTACGTTTTCTTTCATTAATTGTATCTATCATTTGAATTATTGTCATTCACTGAGATAAAAATTACATCTAAGTTAAGAGGCACTGGAGTTATATGATGTCTAGGATGCCTTGAGTTCCTTCCTTTAACCATGTAAAGCCCACATAGAAAAATAATGAACTACAGTGGAATCTTGTTGTCTCACAGTTTGTGAAACCACCCTATTACATGACAATATCCAGAATTTGAGATAAATAAAATTTTAAATACTGTATCTATCTCTTCCTGAAAATTGAAATCTGACACCAACCATTCAACTTTGACATACAGTACTGTGTGACATCATATGAAGAACTTCATTTATAGCCGATATGAACGCTGTCTAGATTAACCTTGAGTCTTTGGTAGACTGCTGCGGGAAATGTAAATATTTGTACATACATCTGTTTTTATGCCCCCAGCCTGAATGATCTGCTGCGGGCATCTAGTGCTTGGATCGTCTGTTTGTCTGTCTGTCTGTCTGTCTGCTTGTCTGTCTGTCCATAATCACGTCCCACTTGTAATTCCATCCCAGTTACATATAAAGTGCAATATTTCAAGATTGATTTGTGATTCAATAGCCAAAACTTAGACTGTAAGTCCATCTAAGAGCTGTTCATACTTAACTGACATCACGTCCCTGGGGGTGGGGTGGGGTCAAAATGTAGGAAATTTTAATATTTATTAGCCAGCATAGAAATTTGTTTTAACTGGGGCATTTGTGTTTCACAAACACATCTTGTTTCATCTCTTGAAGCTTTGTGTGGTACCAACAAGAATGGTAGTTTTCATCTTTGTAATCTTAACTTTCTATAAACTTTTGTACAAACTTGAGCATGTAAAAACAGTTATGTTATTTTTTTCAGCTTTTAAAGGCTTTGTTTGGTACTAACTTAGCCTGTCATTGGGAGCCTCAACATTCTGGAAATGTTTCAGGTAAACCAGGGAAGGCAACCAGACTGACTGGTAACTGTATTCCAGGATTATATCACTTTTGTTTTACACAGCCATACTCACAGTTTACGCAGTCCCTGGCTGGAGCCACATTTAAAGCCACTTCACAGACAGAACAAGAGGAGTCCTATGGGTAATAATATCAAATGATAAGTTATAACTGACATGTCACATTTGTCTCCCCTGAAAACCATGTATATTGAAGTGACACTTGCATATACATTTAGATTTGTTTTTTATCACCAAAAAAGAAAGAAAGAAAAAAAAAAACAGTATACCTTTTCAGATATACTAAAATGACAATTGCAGATTGCAGGTTAGCTAAATTTTAGTGATTCATATTATAACGCCAAACCTGCATAAAGCCACTTTTTCTAGAAGAACAAATTTCCTTCCATATAATTTTCCTCTTGTAACACCAAAACCCACATACCACCATCTGCCACTGATTCTCGTGTATAAATTGTCATTTATACATGTTAAATCCCTGGACCGTATCCCCAGACCAGGTGAATAAATAGGTGTGAGAAAAACTGTTAGCTGAAGGTTGCTTGTTTACTTCATATTACGACCATGAAGGGAGATAACTCCAGCATCAAGAATCACAATTTTCAACTCTCGTTTCAGTGAAAGTTAAATAAAAAAATCATGCAGTGTGTTTACGTAGCAATTATCACACCTCAAGAAACAATTATGAGTAGATGGGGATATAAATCTGAAGGCTTTTTATTATCGGCCAGTCAGTGATTTATGTCAAACAGAAACGATGAAAATTAACGTTAGAAAAGTCTCCCAGTTAATGTTAGAAATGAATTTAGATTTTCAAGCCATTGAACATGTAGGGTCTACCTATTTTGGACTGTTCAATTTTGGCCTTTTTAAAATTGTGACCAAATTGTCTAATCTTAATGGCCAAAATATCCCAATTTGCATTAGTGAGTTGTAAACAGTATATAATATACATGTACAACAGGGATTAAAGACATGAAAACGACCACATCCCAGTCAAAAATAGTAAACCTTGATAAATGAATCAAACCTGTTAAACTGGCAGAATTGAAGAAAACAAAAGGTAACTGTATATATAGGGGGGAACTATTAAGTTTTTCATATTTTTCTATGTTTCGTTATTGTTGATTCCCTATGACTAGTACTTAACTTTCATTTGGTTCCATAATTTTTGACCTAGTGACCTTGACCTGGAGTTTGACCTACTATCTAAAATCATTAACTCTAGTTATATCTTTTAAACCATGAGAGATAGGGCTTTGATATTACACATAGTTTTTCTATGACCAGAGCTTTCATTTATTGCCTTGACTTTTGACCTAGTGACTATGACCTCAGAATTTGACCTACTTTTGAAAACCTCTAACCTTTGCTATATCTTTTAAACCATTAGGGATAGGCCTTTGATATTTCATATATATAGATTTCTGATGACCAGAGCCTTCATTTGGTACCTTGACTTTTGACCTAGTGACCTTGTACTTTTTATAAAAAATTCCTTGGTTTTATCATTTAAACCATGATGGATAGGGGTTTGATATTTCATATACATAAACCTTTTGACCAGAGCTTTCATTGGTGTCTTGTGTTTTGACATTGTGACCTTGACCTAGGAACTAGACCGACTTTTCAAAAACTTTAACCGTGGCTATATCTTTTAAACCATGAAGGATAGGGCTTTGATATTTCACATATATATTTCTTATGGCCGGAGCTTTCATTTGTTTTCTTAACATTTGACCTAGTGACTTTGACCTTGGACTTTGACCTACTGTCAAAAACTTAAAGTCTGAGACAAGGTATCAAACTATTTACTGTATCCTGACCTTAAACCCTGACTATTGTAGGTCAAACACTTATTTTGAACATTTACACCCATTTCCAATGAGCTTTGTTGTCTTCTGACAACTCTTGTTGATGGTGGGAGTATTGCAATAATCGAGACCAATTTCAGAGAAACTGGAATGATAAAGTGGGGATATATTTGGTTCATAAGGGTATTACCATACCATATTTTTTTTTTGTCAGATACTGTTATAACACAGGTTGTTGTTCCATTGTAGGGTATTAAACTGGTTGAGAAAATCAGTTGATAGAAAATTACCAGCCATCTTAAAACCAAGTGCTAAGACTGACAAGGTATGTCATTTTTTCTTTCTTCTTCTGACTGTTGTTATAGATTAAGTATTGTATAAAGTTGAATAAGGAAAATCTTTTTAAAGCACACAATTTTAATACATTAATAAGCAGGAATTCATACACAGCATCTGTTACTTGTTCATGAATAGTTATTAATCTTCCCAATACCAAAACCAGAGGAAATAAGGGTTTTGTCTGCCGCTGTACATCCATTTACTGCCAATCTGTCTGGTTTTGGAGAATTTATGGTGGAATTATGTAATTGCTCAACTTTTCCTATTGCAAACATTCATATTTTTCTTGTGTTTCTGTCTTACCAACCTTTTCTATTACAGACAACTGTAGCATCATACATTCGTCTCTTTGAACCCCTGGTGATTAAAGCTTTAAAACAGTACACAGTAACAAGCTGTCTAGAACTCCAGCGTCAGGTACTAGATCTGTTGTCGCAGCTGATACAACTTCGTGTCAATTACTGCCTCCTGGATTCTGATCAAGTCTTCATCGGATTTGTCATCAAACAGTTTGAGCTTATTGAAGAGGGACAGATAAGGTATTCAGCTAGAAAAAATACTTTCTAACTCTTTGTAATGTAGTAACTTCTCCAAAAGTGTTTGTCAGATTTCAGTTTGTTTGGGCACTCAACTCACAAGCAAGAGGTTCTGGATTTGATTTCTGGTACAGTCATACCAAAGACTATCAAAAAAAGGTAGTGAATGTTTCATTACCAATCACTTGCTTTAATGAGTGAAAGTCACTGTTCTTTTAAATGAGACTTAAAACTGAGGTTCCTTGTCACAACATGTGTGGCACATAGGACAAAAACCCTCAGCATTTGCATCAGTTCATAGGACAAAAACCCTCAGCATTTGCATCAGTTCATAGGACAGAAACCCTCAGCATTTGCATCGGTTCATAGGACAAAAACCCTCAGCATTTGCATCAGTTCATAGGACAAAAACCCTCAGCATTTGCATCAGTTCATAGCACAGAAATGCTTTCCAAACAGCTGGTCTAAATGGTAGAGTGTATAATACACATATTACACTTTGGTACACCATTCAACCTTTTTTGAGAGCCATCGTGGCTCCATGGTGGAGTACTTGATTCCCAACCTGAGGGTCGCGGGTTCCAGCCTCGTTGGAGGCAGCTGGCTTTACCTGTTCTTCAGATGAAACATTAAAAACTGAGGTCCCATGTCTCAGTAGATGTTGGCACGTTAAAGAACCCTCACTGTTCAATGGCTTTAAGTGCAGAGCATAGGCCAAAATTTTAAGCCCTTCACAGGCATTTGGTGACATTTCCATAAGAGTGAAAGATTCTTGAAGGAGATGTTAAAACAACTTCAACCTGATTTATGTTGACATCAATTTATATATACCGATGGTAGCATATTTATAGATAATTTATACATCTATTACCTTGATAAAAATAATGATACTTGTTTTTATTTACAATAATTTGATATTCAAAAATTTTGGTGCATGCCTGATATTAACAACACAACAGATTTGATTATTTCATTATCTGATTATTTTACTAGGCACTCAGAAAATCTAATTCCTCATGTATTCAACTTTCTGGTCATGTTGTCTTATGAAAAATACCACAGCAAAGTAATCATCAACATGCCAAAAATAATCCAACTGTGTGACGGGATCATGGCGAGCGGACTCCACCCCACAACACATGGTATGCTAAAGTCATTTTGTCATGTAATTTTCCTATAGATAACAAAAAAAAATTGCTTATTTTCCATGTGTCTTGAAATATGGAACTTGAAATATGATGTAAAAAAATATTGTAAAAAGTGTAAATCACCTATATTTCATGAACATTTAATTGTCACTAACTCGATTTTTCAGACATATTCAGGAATACAAAAATACCAAACTTAAAGCTTCAAAACATTAACTTAGTGAAGTGTAGGCGGTTATATTGAACATATAGACAGAGGTACAGACATCTCCAGTATGGCTACCTGATTTTTGTATTAAGAGTAATGAATATTGTTGCTTACCACATGTTAAACTCTAAAGACACTTTGAAAGCCACTAAGCATTATACTAGTTACAAACAGATCCATTCATAGATTTACGTTAAAATTAATCTATTACAAAAGCGATTTACAGTATTATGTATTACCTGTAGACATTTACTGTCTCACACTTCAGATATCAGTAAGGATGGACAGTAACCGAATAAGTAACTTTTAAAATAAAATGTTTCATTTAAAATTCTTTTTCATTTTTCACTTCATATTTTATAAAATCTTACAGGGATAAAATGTTAGAAGATTGATACTCAGAACACCATTCAATAAAAGAAAGCAAAACTGTGTTGTTGTTTTTTGTCTTTGTTAGCTAGAATGCTCTAAAACTTATTTGTATTATCTTATTTTCATAAACTTTAGTTATCTATATATTTTTCAATTACAGCTATTCCAGCTCTGAAACCAATAGTGTATGACTTATTTTTACTCCGAGGCAGCAATAAGTCTGACGTAAGTCGAGATCTTGAGACACAGAGAGAAGTTGTAGTTTCTATGTTGCTACGCTTAATACCTTACTATCAGGTGTGTAACTATCTTGCCTTATGTTTTAATATCACTGACAATAGCAGCCACAAATACTGTATTTCTGACTGAGCATCTTCTACATAACCTTTGGAAATTTGACCTTTATCAGTAACCAAATCACTTTGTTGAGATTATTAATGTGCTGAAAAATTAGTATTTTTAAGTTTAACAAGTGCATCAATGACGATCAATAAAACTGTGTGTGTGTGTGTGTGTGTGTGTGTGAGAGAGAGAGAGAGAGAGACAGACACACACACAGAGAGACAGGGAGAGACAGAGAGAGAAGTGGTGAAACGTAAAGTTTTATATCGTCACATGCCAATGAAATGATGTGAAATAAAAAGATTTTTGAATTACTTTTGAATTGCCTTTTTCATATTTCCCTCTGATCATTACTGTAAATCAACTTGAATATTATTTGCTGATAATTTGACATTTGATTCTGGTTTATCTGTGTTCAGACACTGGACATGTTGGTGATAGTGTTACAACAGACTCATAAAGAAAGTGAAGAGAGATGGAAAAGACTGTCCCGACAGATCACAGATTCGGTGTTGCCCTCACTTACCAGACAACAGGTCAGAAATCTGTAATATTACATATAATCAATTGTCGGTGAATTCACATTATAAAAAGTTTGTTTGTTTTAGAGGCAGTTACTGGTATTTGTGTTTCAGTTCATTGAAAATTAATATGTAGCAAATAAAAATTGACATCTTTAATACAGACTGTCAATGTACAAAAGGTAAGAAAAAGGTCATTTACCATGTGACCCTCACCTATCCACTTCATGCCTAGTGGTATATAAGACCTTCACAGAATTCCTCCACCAATATCTGTCTGCAGCTGTGACCCTCCTCTCGCCTCTCCCTAAGATGACAAAACAGCAATGTGTGTCTGTCTCTGTCTGTCTCTCTGTCTGTCTGTCTCTGAAAGTCTGTCTGTCTCTGTCTGTCTGTCTGTCTCTGTCTGTCTGTCTGTCTCTGTCTGTCTGTCTGTCTGTCTGTCTCTCTCTCTGTCTCTCTCTGTCTCTCTCTCTCTCTCTCTCTCTCTCTCTCTCTCTCTCTCTCTCTCTCTCTCTCTCTCCATATAAACAGAGAGGAGGGTTACATGTTGATGTGACAAGGATCATGTTTACAAAACATTGGTCTTGTCTTGATATTCTTTTTATCTTTATCGCCATATACCTATAGCATCAGCAAGAGACACTTAATGATTGTGTTGTACAAGATGCATATGTACATGAATTTAACCCTCCCACCTAAAAAAGAATAATCTATGAAAAAATATATGTTGTGTCAGGGATAATTTCTGTGCAAACACTGGGTAAAACGGAGGATTTTATATGTCCTAGCATTTCTGTACAAGGCCTCTTTCAGATCTTAGTACAGTATTAGTCTTGTGGAACTAATTTCTGTGGAAATGCTGGGTAAATCCAGAAGATGACATATGAAATCCTCTGGTTTTACCCAGCGTTTCCAAGGAAATTATGTCATCGTGTCTTCTGTTTTGGGCCTCCATGGCTGAATTGGTAGAGCATTGTGATTTAAACCATGAAAGCTTACTTCCTGTCAGTGTGGGTTCGAGTCCTGTTGGAACCTAAGCTGGTTTTGTATAAAAAATTACCTTGTGGAAGGCAGGTGGTTGCTTCCTAGCTACATTGTAACGAGGTTCTCTCTTCCACCACTAAAAACTGGCCACCACCATATGACAGAAAAATTGTTTAGCATGATATAAAGCAGCATTCAGTTTCAAATTCACTTCTGTCTTTTTTTTTTAATATCATTATGAACAGTCTAACTATGCACACTATACATCTATTGTCGTGGTTGTAGGGAGATATGAGGATTTGTTTACCCAAAACAAGTCAAATTTCCCAATGTCTCCCAGGGCAATAAATTGTTTATTATACTGATGTGAAAAACTCAAAAAAAGTAAGCAACTACCATTAAAGTTTCAAGAATAATTTATTCAAAACAACATTTTCCAAGAAATTTATGAAAAAACTTCACGTTGATGATCCATAGTTGTTTCATATCAAGAAGGATAACTATAGTGGGGTTTTTAGTGGGAGGAAATATAACAGGAAAAATGGAGTGCGTAAGGGAGACATGACGTTTCTGTTCCTGGTCATGTAAATACGTTTTTCCAATAAGGAATAAGAATCTAACATAGAGGTATAATAATAATAATAATCATTATTCACTTCAAGGCCAATCTGGACAATATACAGTCATTAGAAGTACTGCATCATCTGTTTGAAGCTCTGGCTCCAATAGTTTTCCGGCCAGTAGACGTTCTTCTGAAAACTCTACTTCAACTGCCTGTTGGATTAGTAAGTTATCTTTTACATTCATTTCCAGAAAAATTAGAAATTCCTTTCAATCAGTTTGTCATTCTTACTATGTGCATGAACCATACTTATTTCTTTTGTTGATAAAATTCATGTGGTAACAAAAAATGAGGCCGATAATTGTATACCAGATACTGAAAATAGTTACTTTGATGAATTCATATGTAAGAAGTATGGTGATATTACGAATTACAAGTTTATCGTTTTTATTTTTCAGTCAACAGTAGAGAGCCTTCAACGCTGGATGTGTTTAGTGTTGTCTGTAATCAGGGTATTGATGGCTCAGTCTAAAGAAGAAGTTATATTGTCACGTATGTCAGAGCTGAGTTTAACTTTGACCGTCTTCAAGGTCGCTAGAACAGAAATAACAGAGGACCAAAGAACTATGATATCTTATCTATCACCTGAGCAGATTTTAGCGTGGTAAGATTTTGATTGGCCAAGGTTAAAACGTTTGGTGTTTGGTAAAAAATTGTCATTGAAATTACAGATCATTTGTTAATGATATAAAGTTTAGTTGAAGAGATTGAGGGTTAGTTATAATTATTTGGTTGATCTTAGGTGGCCTCTATTAGATCTATAGATGATGAAACTGTATGCTTCTGAAAATGCATTGCTGATAGCATCGTTGTAATACCATGGTCCAAAATCACTATGCTATTTCCTACCCGTGTTCTCATGTGAATGAAATTTCTCATGCAAATTTTTATTATTGATGAAGTCTCAGTCAATGGGAGTAAATGGGTACTTGCATTTGTCAACTAATCAGATCGAAGCTTTTAAATGATTTCAGAATTATATTTAATCAGCAGACTGTGCGATAACTCCCATTGCCAATCAAAACTACTGTGATTGGATAACTTGGACAAAACCTACACCTTATAAATAAATATTCATTAGATATGAGAAGTTTGGGTCACATGAGACCACAGGTAGGAACAAGCATAGCGATTCTGGACCGTGGTTTTATAGGACTGATAGGTTTTGTTTGTTTTACATCTTGGAAATAATTTTTCACTTATAGATACAACAAAAGTGTAAGTGAAGTGCCATAATTTGTTGACCTGTGCTATGGGTGTCGGGGTACTTTAAATTTGTCAACCCTAAATATCTAAATGGTATGACCTTTTCTATTGTTTAGACCAGTTTATTATGGTCTGTAGGGTTTAAAGGGTTAAAGTGCCACAGCTACCATTGCATGTTATACCTTAGTTTTAAGTCTCAGCTGAAAGACCTGTGATTTTCGGTCTGTTAGCAGAGCTTTTTGTAAAGTTATAACTTCTAGGTTTTTATGGATTGTTGTGTAATAGCCTATTATAGGTTTATCCTGTTAATAGCACAATGTCTGCATTTCACTTGATGCTTTCGAACGGTTATAGTCATTTTGTACTACAGTGAAACTATAAAGAGACCCTCTTACAGACACCACAAGACCGGTCTTTATAAGGAGGTGGTCTTTATATAGAAGTTGATTTGTACACAAATGCTACTATTGGGGATGGCAAAAAACTGTCTTTGTGACCAGGTGGTCTTTATTTGCAGGTGGTCGCTAAAGCAAGTTTTACTGTAGTACCAAATTCTGTTCTGATGATCACTGTCTATCATGTCTATATCTTTACAGGTTCCTGATCCAAGTAGTTGGAAAATGTTCAGAGATGATTTGTACAGAGTTTGGTCTGGTTCACTCCAGTGCTGCATCTCCAGACTTTCTTTTACAATTATTGTCCCAATTGCTACTGTATATTACGCACATGTTTCAGTCAGGTGAGACATTGAGATAATAACAGACTTTAACTTGGTGTCTTTCTTCTGTAATTATTGTCCAGATTGCCACTGTATATTACATACACGTTTCAGTCAAGTGAGATATTAACAAGATGTTTCAGTCAGGTGAAACATTGAGATAATAACAAGACTTTAACTTGGTGTCTTTCTTCTGTAATTATTGTCCAGATTGCCACTGTATATTACATACACGTTTCAGTCAAGTGAGATATTAACAAGATGTTTCAGTCAGGTGAGACATTGAGATAATAACAGACTTTAACTTGGTGTCTTTCTTCTGTAATTATTGTCCAGATTGCCACTGTATATTACATACACGTTTCAGTCAAGTGAGATATTAACAAGATGTACCAGTCAGATGAAACATTGAGATAATAACAAGACTTTAGTTAGGTGTCTTTCTTTTATAATTATTGTCCAGATTGCCACTGTATATTACCTACACGTTTCAGTCAAGTGAGATATTAACAAGATGTTCCAGTCAAATGAAACATTGAGATAAAAACAAGACTTTAGTTAGGTGTCTTTCTTTTATAATTATTGTCCAAATTGCCACTGTATATTACAAACATATTTCAGTCAGGTGAGATATTAACAAGATAACAGACATTAACTTGGTGTAATCATTTTACAACGATTGTCCCAGTTGCTAATGTTACTGTCTCAGTTCTACTTTATGTAACTCAAGTGTTCCAGTCAGGTGAGATACTAATGATAAACATTAATTAGGTGTCTACATTTTTTGGTTATTGTCTCAGTTGAGTGTATATAATATAGTTGTCTTTGTATGGTTATTGTCTTAATTCTACTGTATATAACACTTACGTTCCATTAAGGTGACATACCAACATTATACCAGAAAATATTTAGGTCCGTCCAGATTTTTATGCCTCAAAGAACAAAAATCAGGGGTGCATATTTATTTGATTGCTCTGTCCAACCCCAGCTTTAACTTTCCTTGCAGTCTTTATTTAGTTTATTTTCATATAATCACTGATTTTTTGTGTTAAATGTCGCAATTTCACTGAAATAAAATACCCCAATTTAAGATTTACTATCATGATGATCTATGGAACCCCAATATCTATGTTGTAAAATAGAAAAGAAAAAAGGTTATCTATAATTTAAACAAATGTCTAACATATACTGATTGAGTACCAGTTTATGTCAAGTACCAATTCTTGCCAGGGCTTTGATGTGAAGGAAAATTTGTAATATTTCGACCTGCATGATGAAGAAATAAAGAAGATGATTGTTCAACTTGCCTGCATAAAATATTAATAAAGTACTTGTCATCTGTCAAAGTTGTGGTGTAGTATCTACCGTCCAAATTCTTGTCCAGTTCAGAAGTGTCTACTGTCCAAGCTCTTGTTCATTTCAGTATTGTATCTACTGTCCAAGTTCTTGTCCATTTCAGTGTAGTGTCTACTGTACAAATTCTTGTCCAGTTCAGAAGTGTCTACTGTCCAAGCTCTTGTTCAGTTCAGAAGTGTCTACTGTCCAAGCTCTTGTTCATTTCAGTATTGTATCTACTGTCCAAGTTCTTGTCCATTTCAGTGTAGTGTCTACTGTACAAATTCTTGTCCAGTTCAGAAGTGTATACTTCCAGCTCTTGTTCAGTTCATGTATTGTATCTACTGTCCATTTCAGTATTTCAGTGCAGTGTCTACTGTACAAATTCTTGTCCAGTTCAGTATATTAGCTATTCTCCATGTTCTTGTCCATTTCAGTATAGTGTCTACTGTCCAATTAATTTGTTTCAGTTCAGTATAGTTCAATTGTCCAAGTTCTTGTTCATTTCATTGAAGTGTTGGGTTTTGTTAATTTTTTTTTTTTAATTTGAAGGTCTATTTCGTAAAGTAGCAACAGCTGCCATGCAGATTGGGAAAGAAGTGCCCCCTGACTGTTTCTATGGCATCAGAGAATTAAACAAGCATTTTTTGTCGTTTGCTATGATGTCTCCAACCTTGACCTTGCAGTGGTGTAATATTTTGATTCTTTTGAACTTTGATGATCAATCACTGTGGAGTGAGGTAATGCAGACTCCGAAAAGATACCTGAAACCAGGTACAAGGTAAGTATCAGTTCTGACATTGCCAACTCAAATATATGTCCTCTTGTAGATAATTGTCTCATTTGTAGAGCCATTGACTTGATTATAGATTGTATATTACCTTCAGATTTGTACTTCTAGTCTAGTTTTAAATACTGAATTTATTTGCAGTACTGCTCTACGTTTTATCCTCATTGATGTTAGCTGGGGATATACAAATGAGTTCCGTCCATCTGGTGAATATCATTTCCAGGGCATACTTGAAAAATAGTTCAATATAACTTCATGAAACTGCACACGCATGCCAACTTTGATACCAAATAATTCTTCTTGCTGTTGTGTAACTTCTTTTTGGATATTTTTCTCGTTAGAATTGAAACACATAGCCAAAATGACCAGTTTCACTGTTTCTGGAACATACCTGAAAAACAATTCAAATTAACCTCACGAAACTTTGTGTACACATTAACCTTGTTGTCTGGAAGTATTTTTCCTATTACGAAATTTTCAATTTCTATATTTTTCCTGTTACCATGGACAACTACCTTAGCAAGAGTGACTATCTCCTTTCTTTGTC
The DNA here is from genome assembly GCA_030159075.1 of Atrina japonica. Lineage (NCBI taxonomy): Eukaryota > Metazoa > Mollusca > Bivalvia > Pterioida > Pinnidae > Atrina > Atrina japonica. The sequence continues at coordinate 116,527 of BROG01000643.1, forward strand.
CTGTATCTTCCTAAAAGCATATTTTATTTGTATCTCCTTTCCACATCTAACATGTATCTAATATATACTTAATATTACTGTATATCAACATTACTATGATACACAGTGAAACTTATATGTAACAACCTCCTTAGGGATACAAGAAGACCGGTCTTTATTGGGAGTGGTCTTTATATAGAGGTTGATTTGTACACAAATGGTACTTTTGGGTTCGACAAAAAAAATGGTCTTTGTGACTAGATGGTCTTTATACACAGGTGGTCACTGAAGGAGGTTTTACTATATCAACATTGCTATGATGTCATGTAGTATATCTGATATTATCATGTCAATTTTCAGTCTGTCTAACAACTTAGAAAGTCCTCCTGTCAAGATAACTCAGTGTTGCAGTTTGGAAATTCTACGGAGGGGAGGGTTGGTGCTGTTCTGTGATTATGTGGTATGTATAAATTCTGACAGTCATGATGTAGAAGGATTTATTGTGTTGATTATACATTGACATATACAGCATAAGAAGGTATATTTGGAATGTTTCATTTATAACGAGTCTAGAATTTGGCCTTTGTATATTTAATCTGGTAAATCCTAATGATGTGTTGTATGTTTTTTCCATGTATTACAGTGCGAGAATTTGATGGATGCAGAACATATGACCTGGCTGGTGATTAATCACGTCAGCGATCTGATACAGTTAGCTCGGGAGTCACCTGTACAAGACTTTATAAGGTCAGATTTATATACTATTTAAATTTTGATTCAGAAATTCACGTACAAGACTTTATAAGGTCAGATTTATATAATTATAGAATTAATTTCAGAGGTCATCTTTTCAAGACCCTATAAAGTAAAAATATAATACCGTCTAGATTGTCATGGTGATTCCTGTGTCTTATGCAACCATATTTAAAATTGCTGGACAGTATTTCCTATATAATTGGTATATATTAAGTGACTTTTCTCATATAATTAGTTTGACTTAAGTGACCTTGATTACATATGCCAAAACTATGTAAGTGACTATGTGATGATTCTGGGCCATGACAGTAAACAACAATTTGTATGCAATATTGTTTTATTTTGCTTCTGACTAAAATGTTATTTCATTGGATATGAAGAATCATGTGACTGCCTTCCATTGTTCTATGGACAGTTAGTAGCAAGAAGAAGAAAAAAAGACCAGAAGGCAGACATCAATGTAGGCTTCAGTGTTAATTGAAGACATTTCCTAAATGAGAATATGGCCCTCAACAATTATTAGAAAGTTATTAGATTTGTGACTCACTTTCCATCAAAATCTGTTGGTTTAATCAAGTCCGTGGCCAGCCCTGTGATGCCATTTAGACTAAAAACCTTCTGGGCTTAATTTATGATAATACTATTGAGACAGAGAATAAGATACCTCAGGGCTTAATTTATGATGATGTCAGCTAAATGAAATGTTCATCTGCTAGGTAGTTGTTCATGTACATTGGAATCTTCTTCTTTTTGCCATTACTTTTCTCAAACAATTCTTGAACAAGCCATACATGTTTGAAAATGTCTGCAATAAAGCTGTTTGGTTTTCAGTGCAATTCATAGAAATTCAGCTGCCAGCAGTTTGTTGATACAAGCAATACATGCTCGCTGTGAGAATGTATCTAAGGTGAGTGTTTTGATGTTTGTAAGGAATCAGTTTTCTGTTAAGCTCAGGACATGCTCATTGTGAGAATGTGTCCGAGATGATTTTTTTGTTGCCTGAGAAGCTGGCTGACTTTTAGTGATCACTTTGTACATCATCTCGCATCAACATCATTTGCGTCATTCATATTTTGTGTTTCCATTAAATAGCTTGGGTTTTTTCCTATCGGATTTCAACAAAATTTTGAATGTTGCTCTGTATTCATGACATCTATGAATACTTTTATAGTGGTCAGCATTAGGCAACATTTTTTAGAGTTATGGGATTTTGAAAACAACAAATATCAGATTTTGGTGTTTTCATCAAATAGCATAAGATCTTACTGACAGACTTCCTTCAGAGAAAGAATTTGACATTACTTGATTGTTTCTGAACATATTTCATGTATTTATTATCATACTTCAAACTGAACATGTTTATACATAACATATTTGTCTATGGACTTTCATAATAGCTTGGACATAATGGAGTGCCATGATTTTAATTTCTGTACTCTTATTTTTCAGCCATCGTTGATAAAGAAAACAATGAAGTGTTTGGAAGCCATTCACCTTAGTCAGACAGGTGCCCTTTTGACCTTGTTGATTGACAAGTTTCTCAATACACATCATTTGTCTGTAGCAAGGATATGTGATAACATTGCCTGTAGAAGGGTAGAGATGCTACTGGCAGATAACTTTGAGGTTTAGTATGACCATTTCTCCTTTTCTTGTTAAGCCCCCGGCCTGAAAGGTCCACAGAGGGTATATATTGTTTGGATCGTCCATCTGTCTGTAATTCCATTTAGCTTACATTTAAAGTTGGGACTGGGGACATTTGTGTTTCACGAACACATCTTGTTTTTGATGCTTATTAAGATTATCAATATTATATCAAGTACTGTCAGATAAATTTGAGGCATGACAATCTCTCCCTCTTCTCTTATTTTTAAGAGGAGATTATCAATATTATGTCAAGCACTGTCAGATAAATTTGAGGCATGACAATCTCTCCCTCTTCTCTTGTTTTTAAGAGGAGATTATCAATATTATGTCAAGAGCTGAGATAATTTATATTGTTAAAAATCTGTAGGAGAACACAGGGAATAATGCTAAATCATATTTTTGTGTTGAAAATTAAAGAAAATTATAATGTCCCAGATTTTATTAGACCAATTGCAGTCGTCTTTTGTCTGTCGTCGTCCATCATGCATCCCCCTAACTTTTATGCATTTTCGACTCTTCTCAAGAACCAATGGGCCAATTTCACCTAAAACTTGGCAGGAAGTATCCCCATGTGAGGTCGAATAGAGTTTGCCAATTAAAAGGGGTTGGGACATTAAATATTTGAAGACAGCTGGAGAATATATATGTGAATTTTTATTTCAGGATGCCAAAAGACAATTACCTTTGGAAGATTTGGATAAACTGCTCAAATTCATGGAGTCAAGCTCACTTATTAAGAGGTAATTTTTGTCCCCACTTAGTTACGACACAGTTCCTAGTCATGTTGTATGTAAGTCACACATCTGAAGTACAATTCTTGTTGGACTTGATATAGAAAATTGATTATATCAAGCTAGGGTAGGGGACAAGTATTAATTCACAAGTACTCTTAGAATGCTTTTTTGATATTGTTTTAAGTGGATTCACTTTAAAACTTTCCAGTCATGCCTGGCATATAGTTTGGAAATATACTTATCAGGATGCAAATATCATTTGTCCCTAAATTGAATGGTTGATTTAAAGTTGGCATATTGCAACAAATTCTAAGCATCTGAAAAAGTTGGAGTTAATACACTTGATATGATAATGAGAAGGGATGATGGAAAAAGCTTTCATTTTGTCAGTTATTTTTAGTTTGTCTTGTCCAACAAGTGCCAAGCAATTTTCACTTAAACAACTGAAAATTGAACTTTTATTGGCCAATTAATCAAATGTTGTCGTTAAGTCCTGTTTAAACGTCAGAAAGGATAAATGTGATTGCTAAAATTCTAATACATTTTCCTGTACATTGTTCACGTTTACTCACTATTTACAGACACGCAAGACTTGTATCACTTCTACAGAAGTTGAGACTTAATCTTCTACCTGACAAAGAATTGACACTGAAGTGTGGTGAGCCACACCCTCTGTCTCAAGTATCAGGTGTCAGAAATCTTCAGCTAAACAAGGTAAAGTGAATTGCTCATAAAGATGTAATTTTCTTCCTTACTTCACAGATTTTTCCTTCTTTTTTATGGGGAATGATTTTCTTGTCATTCCCTAGGGTGTTATAAGCTACACGTGTCATGACATCACAATATACAATTAAAGTCCATAGCTGTTTGATCATATAAATATTTAGATACAGGCATATACTAATCCTACAATGTAAGTAACAATCAGAGTAATTCCAATAGTGTAAAAGGGAATTTCCATAATCTTCTTTTAGAAATGATATTCACTGGTTTTCCATAGATTATGTAGTTATATTTTGAGAGGTAAAATATTGGTTTATTCAATCGGAAACCATTTATTTTTAATTTATATGATAATACAATTTTTGACATAGAACTTCCATGGCTTATAGAATGCAGTACAAAGTTTTATCATATGAATGGTGGATTTTCCGTTCGCTAATTGGTTTTAACTATGGCAATTTGCTTTGATGTCTTTGATGTTTGTTGTCTGGATGAAATAATTGCATAAACCAATGAAAAAGCGGCTCTGATTTAACCAACACTCTTAATCATTCATGAAAAAGAACAGCCTAAGTATTTTGAAAATCATTCTGTGCTGGAGTTAAACACTAAATGTGAATTGGGATTGTTTTTTGTTTCAAATTTTGAACTAGTCATAGAATAAAACAATTACTGACTTTAGTTTTGGGTGACATAAGTATTTATCAGTCCAAAGAAACATGATATTAACCTCAGATTCGCCTTAGTCAATATCATTCTTCTTTGGACTGATAAATCCTTATGTCACCCTCAACCAAAGTCAATAATTGTATAATGTCAGACTTGATATAGATCTACATAGACATGTAGATCATGCATAAATCTACAGACATATATTTAAGACACAGGAGAAAAATGATCAACCCCTATCTTGAGGGTATGACAAAGGAATCTCAATTACTGACTTGGGTTTGTCATTTAAGAATCTTATGCTAGGATGGAGATTCCTTTGTCATACCTTCAAGGCACGTGAGCTGGAAATGCTTGGTTGCAGTACAATATCTATAAAAAAGACAGGAATGAAACACTAATCTGATCGAATCATTTACCCTCCCATTGTTGGCCTTATACTTTTTTTTTTTTTCGATTCGAGAAATAATTATTCTTTTTTATTTCAACTCAAACTTGACTTACCACAAGGATCTCCGTCAGCAAGCAGTCAACTTTTTCAGAAATGACCAAACACTTGATGACCATTCAAAAATGTTACTTCACTTGCTCTGCAGTGAATGGTAAGTTCACAACATGTGAATTTCAGGAATGGTTGTTGAGTATTTGGCCATTTTTGACTTGTTTCTGTAAAAGTTGACTGCGTGCTGGCAGAGATCGATGAGGTTAGTAAAGTTTGAGTTGAAATTAGGAAGATTAATCATTTCTCAAAGTGACAGCGACTGTATAATGCTGAGAAATGTGGAGAAACCCCCAAAATAAGGTCAACGATGGAAGGGTGAAAACTTTGATCAGATTTCTGTTTCCATTCCTGTCTTTTTTATAGGTATATACCTGACATCTCAATGAAAAATAAAGTCAACGATGGGAGGGTGAACACTTTGATCAGATTTCTGTTTCCATTCCTGTCTTTTTTATAGGTATATACCTGACATCTCAATGAAAAATAAATTGTACGATGGGAGGGTGAACACTTTGATCAGATTTCTGTTTCCATTCCTGTCTTTTTATAGGGATTACCTGATATCTCATTCAATAATGTTAAATATTGTTGACTTGATATATACTAATGGCAAACTGATTTCAAAGTCTGTAATCATACTAATATCTGTTTACATCATTCACCACCTGTTTGCACGATGTCTCGTCTATTTCAGGAATTCTTACTGTCAGTAGTCAAGCACCAGTGTTACTCAAGTGATGCAAGCCCACATGAATGTGCTCAACTCTTACACAGTCTAGAATATGCAGATATATTATCTGTTACTATGACTAAGGTATATATCATGTGCTGTGTATTAAACCTTCATTGTATGTCTGTATTTTTTAAAATTTTTTTTGTTTTATCAGTATAGATGCCAAGCATAACTGGCAAATTAATGAAATTATTTTAAAGTGTCTATCGTTGCATATTTAGCATATTCATTATAGTTTAATTATACGTGTTTTAGTAAAATATTTACTTGGAGTATTTTTTAGAAGATTTTGGTTAAATGTTTATCAGAGCCAGAAAGAATTTGGTCCAGTGTGTATCAAATTCAAAGAATTTGGTCCAGTGTGTATCAGAATCAAAGAATTTGGTCCAGTGTGTATCAGAATCAAAGAATCAAAAAGTTTTTTTCCAGTGTTTGTCAGAATCAGGAAGATTTTTGTTCAGTGTGTATTAGTCAGAAATTTTTTTTTGTCCAGTGTGTATCAGAATCAGAAAGATTTTTCTCCAGTGTGTATCAGAATCAGAAATTTGTCCCGTGTATATCAGTCAGAAAGAGTTTTGTCCAGTGTGTATCAGAATCAGAAAGATTTTTGTCCAGTATATATCAGTTAGAAAGATTTTTGTCGAGTGTGTGTCAGTCAGAAAGATTTTTGTCTAGTGTGTATCAGTCAGAAAGATTTTTTCCCACTGTGTATCAGTCAGAAAGAGTTTAGTCTAGTGTGTATCAGAATCAGAAAAATTACGGTTCAGTGTATATGAGAATGAGAAGTTTTGTCCAGTGTAAATCAGAAAGAGTTTTGTCTAGTGTAAATCAGAATCAGAAATATTTTGGTTCAGCGAGAATCAGAAAGTGTTTGGTCCTGTGGGTTATAGAATCAGAATAAAAATGTTAGTGAAACTCTCATGGTTTGATTAATCTCTGACTCATGTTATTAATTATAGAAATTGAATATAATTGCTATTGAAAAAAAAAGGTTTTAGTCATTGATTCCCAGAAGATAAAATTTGTCTACATTTTCTACCATTTTTGATGATTTCAGGAGTTTAGCTTAGACATACTGGCTGAATGCATTGCATTAGGGACTCATTACACGTTAGCAAAGAGCAGTGATTCGGAAGTGATTTTGGACAGTGAAGGAAATAAGATTTTTCAAGAACCGACCTGTGATGGTCTGTTTCTAGCAGCACAGTTAACTATGATGAGGCATATCAACAACGTTATCAATCTTCTACCGGTGCCACACCAAATATTAACATTTTCAGCCACAAATAATCCCAACACAAATAGATACGAGGAAAAACTGGAGGACATATTTACTGACACCTCGTGGTTAGAAATGTTGTTTTCATTAACAAAAGCACTGAACAATTATCTATATGCAGTTGCAACGTTTCCATGGCAGCCAGAAATACCAGCCGAATCTCAATGTGATATTTGCCGTTTTTGTGTGTTATGTACCGAGGTAAGATACAAATGTCAATATTGTGCTTATGTTTGACGTCCATTTTGTGTTTACAGCTAATTTGTCACATGGACGCTAACTGTTGAAACCAGGGTTGACTTAAGGTTTTGTCTGTGTTAATCCGTCCTTCTGTTGGTCCATGAGGCTTAACTCTTGTTAAAGTTTTGTAATTACTCGCCATTTGCTGAACGATTTCTCCAGCCGACCTGGTTCAGTCGATAGCTTGCTCAACTCTTGATCGTAAGGTCGTGAGTTTGAGTCCAGCCAGCAGCAGGTTGGTTTCCTGTCCTTCAGATGAGATAGTAAAAACTGAGGTCCCTTGTCACAGTAGGTGTCGGCACATTAAAGAACCCTCACTGCTCAATGGCCGTAATTGCCGAGCAAAGACCAAAATTTGAAGCCCTTCACCGGCATTTGGTGATGTCTCCATATGATTGAAAAATTCTTGAGTGGGACATTAAACAACAATAAACAAACAAACAAACTTAATGATTTCACAGGTAGAATACTCTCAGAATGCTTGTTTACCTGTTCTTTCGTTTTTCAGATGATAAACTGGATGCTCCATCATGATCATCTTCCCACATCAGAACAATTGTCCATGTGTCTCCGGTGTTTATCCCTGATCCTAAAGAATCAACAACTCACCAATATTTTTGGACAGAAAGAACATGTGTCGTGGGTTTGCTCCACGACTGCCACCGTTCATCAATTGTTTTTATCCTGTAAGTGATCAGATTGTTAATATTTCATCATTATGTATATCTGTACTGTAGTGTTAAGTAATGAATGTTTTATAATGGCCCTGTTTGTTGTCAAAGGTCTTATATTTGCTGAGGATGTCTGTAATGGCTCAAGGAAATTCTGATGCATTGCATATTGTTTTATCTGAAGATCCATTTCTGTTAATTTCATGTGATCCAACTCTTTTATCAAGCTACTGTTATGCTTAGAATTATACATAATGGAATTTGATGGACTTGACTCTGATCCACATATAAGTTGAGTCTTGATTATTACCTGTAGATACAGAGAGTTAATGATATTCTTGTGTATAATACACAATGTACATTATGTAGTGACAACTAATTAGTTTATGGTGAAGTTCTCATGTGAAAACTTGTATTCAGTCCTAAAAAAATAACTTTATACAGGTTAATGGCATCATTTCTTAAGTTTGAACTATGCCTAGTGTGGGTGCGGGATAGTTTCAAAACAAAAATCTTTTTTTAATTATATATACTTTTTCAATTTGCATGTCAAAATTGTAGAATAATTGTAGAATTAGCTGACATGTATATATATATATATATATATATATATATATATATATATATATATATATATATATAGTATACAGTAAAAACTGCCATAGCGGTCACCTGTTTATAGCGCGACCCTGCTCTTAGCGGTCAGTCTGAAGTATCCCCATTGTATTTTACTATATAATGTCCCTCTACATAGCGGTCACCTGCTCAACGCGGTCAGCGGTCACTAATTTACGGCCCAGCGATTGCCGTTCTCTTCGTATAGCGGCCATTCCACTTGAACCATGAGGTCGAGTAAATCAGAGTTATCCCTCTTGCTACTTCTTTCGAAGCATATCGTACTTTTACATATAGCGTGCTTTCGGTGATTCGGATCTCACTTAGACTTTCCATTCAATTAATGTTACACTTTGAAGCGAGACGACTTTGTTTATTACAGGGACTGATATTTGTACAGCGAGAGCTTGTATAAACAAATCTCCAGGTGAGGTATACACCTGGAGGGTACTTAATTGGTTAATTGGATAATTTAAACAAAGAGATGGCTTTCGATGTGCGACTTAAGATTAAACGAAACCGTGTCAGGCCCACATCCTACATGAGTCTATAATTATAGCAATTACCATGTATGAATGCAGTTACTCAACTCAGTAAAACAATAGGAAATTAGTGTTTTATTTACAAGGTACAAATAGATTTCTTTAATTTAAGAGAAAACGTTGAACTTTTGTTGGAATTTATTTAATAAATTAGTTACATTTTTAACTGCATTTTTGTGTCTGTTGATTTATTTATATATGCATGTATATGGTATTTACATTTGGACATGTGGTTATTATTGCATATGTACAAGTATTGTCAGTTTGCAAGACATGCACATATCAATATAGAAAAATGATTTTGGTACACTTAAACCATCATGGCCGACCCTCTATATAGGGACCACCTGTCTATAGGGGCCAAAATCAGTCAGTCCCTTAAGTGACCCCTATATACAGGTTTTACTGTATATATATATATATATATATATATATATATATATATATATATATATATATTTTGTTTTTTTGTTTTTTTGACAAGTCCCCTTATCATCATTATCAAAGCACCAAGACCTGAAGCTGTGCGGTAAACATTGTTAGAACTGCCATGATTGCAGAATGCTTAAAATCAGATACCTCTGCCTTATCCCTTTCAATCAATTTTATACCAATTATTGGCTGATTGAAGTAATAAAAATAATAACCTTAATTTAAATCTAGCACTCCTGTTAAAACAAATCCACAAATTCTGTGCATGAGGCAACCGGCAGAATACATGTCATTATTGTTCAGTAGGATAATTAGGACCACAAAGTCATGAATAGAGAACGTACACTTGACCTTTCAACTGAAAACAATAGCGGCACTTTTGAAGTTATGAAAGTATGAACTATAAAGACAAACACACTTCTGTGTGTTCTGATATTCTTTACATAAGTTGATACAGAGACATGTATAATACCTTGCTACATCAAGAGGGTTTTTCCTATTAAGCTTATAAAGGATATACAAAGGCAAACAATAATAGTTTTTGTGAATAGATTTTTGTTTTTAGTCGGCCTGCTTGTTATTTGTAAGTCAACCCCCCCCCGCCCAACATTTTGACTGTTTTTTTTTTTTTTTTGATAGCGAAAAATTTTGACTTATTTGTGAGTATATACAGTAAATACAAAGAAGAAGTGAATAATTACATGTATCATTAGTTTCTAAAATTGATCAAATATTTTTCAATTATTTTCAGTGGTTGTTGTTCCTGGAGAAAAATTTGTCAGAAACTCTGGTCAAGACTCAGGGGAAGAGGAACCAGTTTCCCTAAGTGGTAAATATAAAACAAGATCTTAACCCTTTCATTACGATTGGTTGAAAAAAGCCCGCTAAATTCATTGTTCACTACTTACGATAATGTCCACGATTGCCCGATAGAAGTACAACCACCTCGTGTTTCTCCTTCAGTGGCTTCACTTTCAATTTGGGCTTTTCCCACTTTCTGTTTATGACCGGAAATCATGATTATGACAAGAGTTAGAAAGACTTAGGTCTATATTATCACATGTATATGTAATGGATGCCGGCAAAAATAAGCATGTTACGACGAATATAAATGTGCTATTATTTTGAAATCGGTGAATGAAAGTTGTTGAAAAATGGCTGCCACATATGCATCCGAGATTCCCCCAAGATGTTTTAGATATTTTCAACTCTGATTCTGACTCTAAAAATGACTTTTTAGTATCTGATTTGAATGGTTAATGATTCTGCATGTGAATAAACTGTAAATAATATTTCTACAGAATCAGAATCTGAGATAGATATCGATTCAGAATAAGATGGTTTTATAGCAGTGACAATGATTTTACGGACAGTTTCAATGAAGAAACCTCCTTCATGGATTCTGTGTAGATAGATAATTTAAAAGCGTTAAATTTAACACATTTGCAGCTGAAAATGTTGGTCCTACTTACAATTTGGATATATATTTTATCAAGTCATAAGTGAGTGATTGAGCATATTTTCATTTCCTTTTTCATGATGAGTACATACAATTTTTTTATATGGAGTGCAAAGGAAAAATTGTGTATACAATAAAAACTATACATGTATTTAGAATTTATTGATTTATTCAAGTTTCTCATTCAAAAGTTCTATTTGTACATTATTAAGATAGGATCAAATTTTTAAAATTTCTCTCACAAATTTATTCATTCCACACCCATAATTTAAAAATCAGACTGCACAGCAAAACAACATCATGATGAAAATATGCTACAGTGAGTAAACTGCAGAAAATGTAAACTGCTTCAGTGTATAATGTCACTATGCAGCTGTGATGTTGCAGTATTGAAAGGGTTAAATGTAAACTGCTAGTGTATAATGTCACAATGCAGGTGTGATGTTGCAGTATAGAAAGGGTTAAATGTAAACTGCTACAGTGTATAACGTCACACTATGCAGGTGTGATGTTGCAGTATTGAAAGGGTTAAATGTAAACTGCTACAGTGTATAATGTCACTATGCAGCTGTGATGTTGCAGTATTGAAAGGGTTAAATGTAAACTGCTACAGTGTATAATGTCACTATGCAGCTGTGATGTTGCAGTATTGAAAGGGTTAAATGTAAACTGCTACAGTGTATAATGTCACAATGCAGCTGTGATGTTGCAGTATTGAAAGGATTAAATGTAAACTGCTACAGTGTATAATGTCACTATGCAGCTGTGATGTTGCAGTATTGAAAGGGTTAAATGTAAACTGCTACAGTGTATAATGTCACTATGCAGCTGTGATGTTGCAGTATTGAAAGGGTTAAATGTAAACTGCTACAGTGTATAATGTCACTATGCAGCTGTGATGTTGCAGTATTGAAAGGGTTAAATGTAAACTGCTACAGTGTATAATGTCACAATGCAGCTGTGATGTTGCAGTATTGAAAGGATTAAATGTAAACTGCTACAGTGTATAATGTCACTATGCAGCTGTGATGTTGCAGTATTGAAAGGTTTAAATGTAAACTGCTACAGTGTATAATGTCACTATACAGCTGTGATGTTGCAATATTGAAAGGGTTAAAGATGTTCTTGACAATACTTTAATAAAAATTCTGAATATTGTTTTTAACCCACCTCTATGAAGTTGATAAACCGAGGTCCTGTGTCACAGAAAGTGTCTGCACGTTAAAGAACCCTAATTGCTCAATGGCTGTAACTGCTGAGCAAAGGCCAAAATTTGAAGCCCTTCACTGGCATTTGGTGACTTCTCCATGTGAGTGAAATATTCTTGAAAAATTCTTGAGTGGGACATTAAACAACAATACAACTACAACGAACTTGATGGGGAGGGGGGGGGGGGTATTATGGTATCACCTTAGTTTCAGAGTCTGGTTAAGGAGATAGGTTGAGGTCAGGTTTACTTGCATCTACTCCTCATACATCATCTAAACTTGCATGGTATATAAATCTTATGATTCTTATGTCTGCCAGAAAAATAGTCAGAAAATCTAATTGTTTGCATGCACATGTCAGTGCCAGTACAATATGAGTGAAAATCTTGGAGTCAGTGAAATTGAAAAGTGAAACATTGAAAAAAAGTGATTGAATAAGGTCTTATTTAGGTCATTTTATGTCTTGAAATCCGTATTTTTTTTTCATTTTTTGTAACAAATTTTAAATTGTCTTGTCAGAAATGTATCGACAAGTGGACAAGTGTGTTTGTTGAAGCCTGTTAAGTTGGTCTAGGCCTCTTATTATGTTTGGTTTTATGTTTTATTCACAACTCACAATATAACGAGTTATCACCTTGATTGCGGCTGCAGATTCATTTCATTGAAAGTTTTTATCATATTTTATATACAAGACATTTGTATGAGTGTCTCAGTTGACATTTTAAATAAAATCAATTTCAGTGCAAGAATAAGATCTCTGTGATTGGTTTGTCCACTGTAAAGTGCCTCATATTTCAAAAATTAAGATGCTGTGTGCTCCTACAAGGACCGATATCACTCTTTAAGGTTGTTAATAGGTCATGTGGGTGACCTAGTTGTGATCTGTCACGCAGGTGTGGATTGTTTGTAAATGTTTCATACCTAATCAGTGGTACTAATTCATATTTTGGTTAGATAGAATGGAAATTGGAGAGACAAATATTGCTGCTTGTTTTGGATGATAACTTTGACCATTCTATGTATGGAAATTGTTGATAGCAACAGACACAAGTTTTATATGTAATTAGCTTCATGTTTAGTTAATAGACTGTTTCTTCTCTTTTGTAGACTTATCTGTGATAGTGAAAGCTTGTGATCAAATATCGGAATTAGTGCAATATAAACTCTCCAATAACAGATCTCCGTCACTGCCAGACTTTATACAAAGTCATCTTTATGATATTGTAGTAGGTAAGTATAAGTTCACTGTGTCTGGTAATAAGAAGCATTCCCTATTTAGATACAAAGTTGTCTTTATGATATTGTAGTTGCTAAGTATCAGTTTCTGTGTCTGGTAATAAGATGCATCCCCTATTTAGATATAAAGTCGACTCTGATAATGTAGTAGGTAAGTATCAGTTTCTGTGTCTGGTAATAAGATGCAACCGGTATTTAGATACAAATTCATCTTTATGATATTGTAGTAGGTAAGTATCAGTTTCTTTGTCTGGTAATAAGATGCATCCCCTATTTAGATACAAAGTTGTCTTTATGATATTCTAGTAATTAAGTATCAGTTTCTGTGTCTGGTAATAAGATACATCCCCTAATTAGATACAAATAGTAAATATATGAATAACAAAATAAAATGTACCTGTTAATTGTAAAGAATACCTGTACCTACCTGTGCCACTTCTGGAAACAATTTGTTAGCTTCTACAAACATATTTGGATTTGTCAAGTATTATATTGAAAATGAGATTTTGTCTTTCTCTTGGGCATCAGTGTTTAACAATCTTGTAAAATGTTGATGTCAGTACTCAATTGTATGTCAGTATGTCTACATCACAAACTCTTTATTTCAGGTTTAGCCAGACAACCAGTCCTCAATAGTTACTCAAGAATGCCAGGTCTCGTTTGGAAATTAGGTTGGGTGCCATCTCCAAGTGGGGAACCAAGAACCCAATTACCGCCTTTACCCATAGAATACCTGAAGGATAAGGATGTTCTCAAGGAGTTTGTCCGAAGAATCAACACTTTGGGTAAGTTAATTACTTTTGCTCAAAGTCACAGGGAATATTTGGTTATATAGTCCCCTTCAACATGATAGTCTGAGCAATACAGGCTCAGGTATGCCTCTAGTTACTTGGTATAATTCATTGTCGTCAAAGGTCACTGTGCATTTGTGTATTTGATAAAATTGTATAGATATTGTTAAAGCATGCCATACAAAACTTATGTCCTAATTGTTCATATTATCAGCTGATGGGAATCTTTGTCAAAAAATGAAAATTCCAAAATAGCACACAATTCAAATAATGATTGGTTGAAATACTTGATATTTGAATTGCACATATATTTTTGTATACTTGACATTTTATAATGTATAAGATATATATTTATAAATGATGTGAGTAACAAAAAACTGTATACATCAGGAACCATTTTGCTCAGATGGTGTTAATTTTACTTCTAGGATGGATAACGCGACAACAGTTTGAAGAGACATGGATGAGTCTTTTAGCTGTGTTGAATCCTGTAATGGAAGATGTAACCGAGCATACATCACCCGAGGTACTAACGAATTATGTTCGAGATAAGCTATACAAGTTATTAGTCCCCTACCGGCATCGCCGAAGGGGACTATAGGTTTGCACTCCGTCCGTCTGTCCGTCCGTCCGTCAGTCCGTCTGTCTGTCTGTCCGTCAGTCACACACACATTTTCCGGACTTTTTTTCTTAACGCTTGTAGATATTCATCCAATTTTTGGTGTGTGGGTCTACCACCATGAGTTACAGATCAAGTTCGAGTATTGTTACGGTCCACTGATTTTTGACAGAATTACGGCCCTTGGAATTCGAAAATTTCCTTAAAATAGCAGTTTTCCGGACTTTTTTTCTAAACGCTTGTAGATATTCATCCAATTTTTGGTGTGTGGGTCTACCACCATGAGTTACAGATCAAGTTCGAGTATCGTTACGGTCCACTGATTTTTGACAGAATTACGGCCCTTGGAATTCGAAAATTTCTTTAAAATAGCAGTTTTCCGGACTTTTTTTCTAAACGCTTGTAGATATTCATCCAATTTGTGGTGTGTGGGTCTACCACCATGAGTTACAGATCAAGTTCGAGTATTGTTACGGTCCACTGATTTTTGACAGAATTACGGCCCTTGGAATTCGAAAATTTCTTTAAAATAGCAGTTTCCCGGACTTTTTTTCTAAACGCTTGTAGATATTCATCCAATGTTTGGTGTTTGACCCTGATTTTTTATTATGAAGGTATACTGAATACTACTATTTCTCATCATCGTGTCACCTGTCGTAAGCAGAGGCAACACTTAGAGGTCACTTTTTTTGTCACCTGTCTGTCTATCTGTTTGTCCAGGGTCATAAAAGTTTCATGTGAGAAAGCCATCTAGATGGCTTGTTTTTTACAAATTTACAGTCGGATATAATTTCATATTTACAAAATATATGTATTTTTATATCATCGTGTTTATTTACATAAATTACAGTAGCCTATTTTTCTCCTGTAGTAATTTTTGAAAATTTTGTATTTCTTCTTTAAATCTAATGAAATTTATCAAACTTTGCCTAAAATAGATTTATCCTCCACAAAATCATTATTACCTCAAAATAAACAAAGAGTATATATATAAATTTCAAAAAAGGTTTAAAATGTGAAATAAATTTCCTTTATGTGAAAACAATTTCCTTTATGTGAAAACAAAATATTTGAAATTCTGCTTAAGTTAGTGGATTCTTTAAGGGGGTTATATATTGTTGATTTTTATATATAAAACAACGAAGAAAATAACATATAAGCGATGAATATTTATGTCCCATGATTGTAGAATTACCGTAATGCCTGTGATTTACTGAAATGCCCATTGAAATTACAGAAATGCGCTTCATAAATACCGAAATGCCCCATGTATGAATGAATTACAGTATTGACATATTTGAATGAATTGGAACATATATATCATATACATGTATATGGAATGCCGTTGGGGAATTTATTCCCTATTTTATAATAAAATTATCTGAATAATATTTTGTGTAGAGGTTACCCCGGTAGGGGACTGTTAATTCCTTGAATTTGCCTTGTTGATATTTAATTTTCCATTATTGGTATGTAATTTCCCAGAATTCACTGCTGATTAAAAAACATAAAATCTGTCTTTGTTGAAAATTAAAATCATCTAGGAAAAAATAATGGGATGTATTTTTCATAGCAAAAAAATGGAAGAATCTTACAAAGTTTTAACCCAGTATGGTTTTTTGTGTGACATAACTATTAATAAAAATTTAAATTGATATTTTGATTTGATTTTCATTCGGGTATAATTGTTAAAGATTCATGCGTCTTATTAATGCAGGAAGAAATTGAGAGATCTCAATGTATGGTGGTGGCAGTTAAGTCAATCACAGCTTTGTTACTGCAGTCAACTTTAACACCTGTACCTGGTAACCCTAGCAACAGTGTGTTTGAGATTAGACCAAGAGACAAACCATTAGGATTCCTTCATACAAGGTATTTTACATAGAGGTGTTTCCTTTGTGGACCATATTTTTTTGTATCCCAGCTTTACTGTTTTATAGTTGTCACCGGTTTTTTTTTTTTTTGTGTAATTCTTGTTACAGTTGTATGCTAACATCATCAGCTAATTGATAAAATGCCACATATCTTGACCTGTGCTATGGACTGACACCAGATGAGGGACAACAATATAACAACAATATATAAGTTATTACAGTGGAACATGTCTTAGGAGACCACTCTGGAAATCACATAGTGCAGTAATCCTCTATATTAAAGTTCTTATGAGAGACCACTTGTCTTGTAAGACCACATTTTAATGGCAGAAGGGATGGTCTCTTAAAAAGGTTTCACAATTATCTATCTGGCTGTTGAGAATATCTGTGTGACAGTATACAAAGATCTATGTGGCTACAAGGAAAGAACTATGTGGCTACAAGCAAAGGTCAATGTGGCTGCAAACAAAGATCTCTGTGGCTGTAAACAAAGATCCGTGTGACTGTAGAGCCGGCCTGGCTCAGTCGGTAGCACGCTCAACTCTTGATCATAAGGCCCTGAGTTTGAAATCCACGTGACTGTAAACAAAGATCTATGTAACTGCAAACAAAGATCTATGTGGCTATAAAAAAAGATCCATGTGACTGTTAACAAAGATCCATCTGACTGTTATCAAAGATCCATGTGACTGTTAACAATGATCCATGTGACTGTTAACGATGATCCATGTGACTGTTATCAAAGATCCATCTGACTGTTATCAAAGATCCATGTGACTGTTAACAATGATCCATGTGGCTGTTATCAAAGATCCATGTGACTTATCAAAGATCCATGTGACTGTTAACAAGGATCCATGTGACTGTTATCAAAGATCCATCTGGCTGTTATCAAAGATCCATGTGACTTATCAAAGATCTATGTGACTGTTAACAATGATCCATGTGACTGTTATCAAAGATCCGTGTGACTGTTATCAAAGATCCTGGCGGGTCCTGCCCCAACCCCTGAAATATATATTTTTACTTATAACTTAAAAACCGTTCACAGCCCCACCCTTAAACCATATATATAATTGATTGTTATAGGGACACACATTCAGTAGAGTATGGGGGGGTGTCCTTGGGGGTCCTGCCCCACCCTATGAAATATATTTTTTTACTTATAACTTAAAACCCATTCACAGCCCCACCTTTCAACCATATATATTATTGATTGTTATAGGGAATTACATTCATTGGTGTATGGGAAGGTCCTTGGGGGTCCTGCCTCACCCTCCGAAATACATATTTTTACTTATAACTTAAAAACCAATCACAGCTGCACCCTTAAACCATTTATATTATTGATCGTTTTAGAGAATCACAATCACTGGTGTATAGGGAGATCCTTGGGGGTCCTGCACCACCCTCTGAAGTATATATTTTTATTTATTACTTAAAAAACGTTCACAGTCCCACCCTTAAACCATATATATTATTGATTGTTATGGGAAAACATATTCGGTAGTGTATATGGGGGTACTGCCTCACCCCCTGAAATATATATGTTTACTTATAACTTAAAAACAGCCCCACCCTTAAACCATATATATTAATGACTATTATGGGAAAACATACCCAGTCCTGTATGTGGGGGGTACTGCCCCACCCATTTAATATAAAAAAAGGGACTGGCAAGACATGTTATTATGCATAATTCTTGTATTAATTTGCACCTATTTAGGTGAGCTTTGTTGTCTTCTGACAACTCTTGTTTAATAAGGCCTGAATCACAATGGTTTTTTGTTTACTTTTTTACATTTCTACAGGTGTGGTAAAAAGTTAACAGTCATAAGAGGAATAATAGAACAAGAAGTCCAAAACTTGTACAGTAAAAAGTGAGTAGACATTACATTTGACTAAATCTGTACTCTTGATGTGTACAGTAAAAAGTGAGAAGACATTACATTTGACTAAATCTGTACTCTTGATGTGTACAGTAAAAAGTGAGTAGACATTACCATTTGACTAAATCTGTACTCTTGATGTGTACAGTAAAAAGTGAGTAGACATTACATTTGACTAAATCTGTACTCTTGATGTGTACAGTAAAAAGTGAGTAGACATTACATTTGACTAAATCTGTACTCTTGATGTGTACAGTAAAAAGTGAGAAGACATTACATTTGACTAAATCTGTACTCTTGATGTGTACAGTAAAAAGTGAGAAGACATTACATTTGACTAAATCTGTACTCTTGATGTGTACAGTAAAAAGTGAGAAGACATTACCATTTGACTAAATCTGTACTCTTGATGTGTACAGTAAAAAGTGAGAAGACATTACCATTTGACTAAATCTGTATACTTGATGTGTACAGTAAAAAGTGAGAAGACATTACATTTGATTAAATCTGTACTCTTGATGTGTACAGTAAAAAGTGAGTAGACATTACATTTGACTAAATCTGTACTCTTGATGTGTACAGTAAAAAGTGAGAAGACATTACCATTTGACTAAATCTGTACTCTTGATGTGTACAGTAAAAAGTGAGAAGACATTACCATTTGACTAAATCTGTACTCTTGATGTGTACAGTAAAAAGTGAGTAGACATTACATTTGACTAAATCTGTACTCTTGATGTGTACAGTAAAAAGTGAGAAGACATTACCATTTGACTAAATCTGTACTCTTGATGTATACAATAGAGAGTAATTGGACAGAATTACATTTTACTTAATATGTACACATATTTTATTACATGCAAGTGTAATCATACACTTACAATGCAGAGTTCAATGCACCCATGGAATATGTAATGTCATATTACACATAGATTTATATAGAAATTTCGCTGGAGCTACTTTTCTAAATTGCATTCATGTCATCCAAAATATTTGATGGCATTCATTAAAAGCGGAATGTGTACACATATAGATAAATAAGGGACATAATAAAAACAAAGCCACACATTTGTTTCTATCTGTATCATCAGACTGCACTTGATCGTTGTAGCGGATGGATTCAACTTGAGCTATGCTCTTGATATGGCTTTAAACCAGTAATGTCTTTTGTCTTGTGTCAAAGTGGTTCAAATGATGACCTTACAACTACTTGTGTACTATTTCGTTTTTCAGTGAAAGCTGCAAGTTAAATCAGTCCGGAAATAAAGAGGACAACGCTGTACTGAGATACATGTTTGACAACAATTTGGAACGAGAACTTGGAGACAATAGCTACTGTTTAGGACAAGTAAGTTTTCTTCATCAAAACTGTCAGAAAATCATGTTTTAGTTTTATTTCGTGCATATTTTCCTTTTTGACATTGGTCATAGTGAGTATGGGACATTATCATGTTTCGGCAACACTAGTAATTTAAAGCTCAAATTACACATAAATATGTGGGCCCATACACTTAGCCTAGCCTTTATGTTAAATGTTTGAGCAAATATGTACAGAACAATATGCATGAATAATTTTGAGCCTGTTACATGATATATGTGTATATAATTGGATACACTACATTCTATTTCTAATTCCAGTGAATTTCTGGATACAAACTGTTCCTTGGCTAAATTTTAGGCATCTTACTACAAAAGAGTTTCACATGATGATACAGAAACTGTTTCTTAGATAATTGACTCTGATTGGTTTTTGTCTTTGTAGATTTCAGTAGAAGGAATATGGTCAGTGGTAGGAGCTCTCAATGTACAAATGGCTGAATCGGATACCACCGATTCTGTTGATAGTCAAATACAGGACACCGCAAGACAGTCACCACAGCAACAGTTTCTACTTATGAATATAGACAAGAAGGAAAGATCTATAACAATGAGTGGACTTGATATACTATCCTGTTTACAGTTCTTACTGGAGCTGTATGGTCAGTGGATGGCTCCAAACAGTATCTTCAGACCACCACTAATGTTACGAAATGAAGTGGTTAAATCTGTAAGAAATTACTGTCTTCTTTATTTTCTTATTGGAAGAAATGGAATGAAAAAAAATATGATTTTCTTCATTTCAAATAAATAATACTGTGGAACCTGACTAGAGATTACTCCTTCTACCACTGAAATGTGCTCCTATGAGACTTGTGGTCTCTCAAAAGAGGTTTAATCTAAAGGATTACTTAACCAATTTAATGCTTATGATATATATATCCTTCGTGATGTTAACTTTCCCTGAATGAATAGGACTGATAAATCCGTAATAAAAAATTAGGATCACAATTTTGATCAGTAAATAAAACAGAAACCCTTGGGCAAGTGCATTGGTATAAAATTATGAGTTTTCCATCCTACCAATTCCACTGTACATAGGGCCTAAAGTTTTTAGAATATAAAAAATCTCTGATACCAAAGTAAAAATCAATAGAATGTCCAGGAAATAAATACAAATCCAGTAAAAATGGACAAACACAGACTCTAGAAACCGAGAGGTGGGATCAGGTTCCATGGAGGAGTAAGCATCCCCTGTCGACCGGTCAAACCCGCCGTGAGTCCACGGTCAAGTCAAATGAAACACATGAGGAGTGAATCCTCGTCACAATTGGTACAGACGTCTCAACAACCGCCAATGAAAAGGCAACTCAACATTTCACCCAGCAAAACAGTAATCGCAAACAAGACTATTATACCGACCATAAAATTTTATTTTTTATTTTTTATTTTTTTCTGAAATAGAATTGAAATGGAATTGGACACTGAATATGACTAATTTGACCTTGCAAACAGTGAAAAAAAAAATTGTTAAGCTTTCATAGTTTTGTTTGACTTCCTGTCAAAATATAATAACACGAAGTCAACAAATTTAAACAAAATCTCATGTTTATATCTACATCATGTACATGCATGACTAGAATCACTAGATACCAAAATTGTAACCAATGTCATTCAAAAAATGAGGAATCCTACTTACAATTTTTTTTCTTGCTTGAAGGCCGTTGATACCCCTTCAAATGAGCAAGAGGTGCTGGTATATTGCATCCCATTCCTTCAAATGTATGATGATTTTCATCAATGTAGGCTACCATAGACAGACAGCCAATGTATGAAAAAATGACTTACCAAGAGTGTCAACATTGGCACTAAGAAATCCTACAATTTGCTTTTGTAGGCATTCATTAATTTCATTCTGTAGCTTTAGTTAGTAATTAACTGGGCTGCTATGCTTCTTGGGTAAATGGTTTGCTTTGATGCTGCAGACATGAATACTGAATGCATCATGAACAGGATCATTGTTAGTTTTTCAGAACCATCTGTGTTCTGGGAAAACTGAATATAGTTGCCAAGAAAAGACAATATCGCCAACTTTGCATTCAGGGTCACATGAAACAAACGTTCCTTCTTTAGATTTCCATACAGTAACTGTCGCTTATCTACCTGAAAAACTAGGTCGAACTTTTGGCCCCAATTTTAAGAGATATTTTAGTGGTAAAATCAGGTGCAGAAGTCCTCCCATATATTTTTTCGTAGCAATATGCTGTGATATTTTCACAGCAGTTTAGCGATCATTTCAACCACCTATTTCTTATCGCTGACATCCGATATTTGTTGATATGCTTACTTGATCTTTTAGATTTATAAATCCATCGTCATTAAGTTATGACATGACATAATGCCATATCTATGAGATGTTTATTCTAGCTACCCATCATTTTTTTGTATTCACGTCGTCTGTCTCCATTTTGAACAGAAGAAAATCTAAGACGTTCGTTGATTGGTTGATCGTAAATGCACATTCATTACTGCGTTATAATCAACCAATCAGCAAACGTCTTAGATTTTCTTATGAAATAACGGCTAAGACCATGTCGTCTGCTTTTTAACATAAAAATAACCACCAGAAGTTATCTAAACTCTGAACATTACAGAACGGAATCGGACAAGACACAGAATATTTCCAGTTGACTATATTCGTTTAAAAACTTAATTTTAAAAATAAAAAGATCGGGGTGGGCGTGAAAATCAGGGCGGGTGGGGAATAGAATCTAGGATTTTTTTTATTATGGCCATACCATTGTACACTAGACAAGAAATCTATACATCTTGATTCAGTAAAGCCCCATAGGTTGATAATTTTTGTCTTGAAAGTTGTTCCCCCAACTTATCCTCTGCATTGACCTATCTAAGTCAAATATCTGAGCTATTGATCTACATTTCCTTATTCATGTTACAATTTCACCACATTTCTGCATTATTTATTGGATAATATACTTATTATACACAAGCAATGTATTCTTGTGGTTATAAATATCTAGTTTCATCTCTGCAGACATCACCATGATCACCTATCTTGCACTTTGGTCTATCTGATACCTGAAGTTGAATTTTTGCCCGTAATCTTCCGTTGGACTTGCCCACCATTTGACTTATCCACCATATGATCTTTTAGGCTGTAGATATGTTATACAATTTAATCTATGTATTACAGATTGTACAATTTAATCTATGTATTACAGATTGTACAATTTAATCTATGCATTACAGATTGTACAATATAATCTAACTATTACAGATTGTGCAATTTGATCTATGTATTGTTACAGATTGTACAATTTGATCTATGTATTACAAATTGTACAATTTAATCTATGTATTACAGATTGTACAATTTGATCTATGTATTACAGATTGTACAATTTAATCTATGTATTACAGATTGTACAATTTAATCTATGTATTACAGATTATACAATTTAATCTATCTATTACAGATTGTACAATTTGATCTATCTATTATAGATTGTACAATTTGATCTATCTATTACAGATTGTACAATTTGATCTATCTATTACAGATTGTACAATTTGATCTATGTATTACAGATTGTACAATTTGATCTATGTATTACAGATTGTACAATTTGATCTATCTATTACAGATTGTCAGCCTGTCTGATTTGTTTGTGGAACGAGAGCAATATGACTGGGTTTTAAACTTCCTGCTTGACATGAACAAAGTTCACCCTGTGGAAGATGAGCTGATATCACAGTATATTAATATAGGTGTCTGTAAAAGTGCTGCTGTTGTGGGTTTGGTAAGTTGAGAGAATGATGCACATGAGACCAAAGATTGGTTTTATATATATATATATATATTCTTTTGTTGGGGGGGGGGGGGGGGGGGGGGGGGGTCTGTAGCCTAGATTTCCCTGCTTGTAACATTTTGGATTTCTTCAATTCTATCAAATAACTTCGTTCAGTTTTTGGATTGCTAACTATTCAGTTAATAATAGTTTCAGAGGAAGGAGGCATTCATTGATTGATCAATACTCTCAAAGTTTTATTTGCCAATTTACCAAACATAAATTTTGGAATTAAAAGCATTTGGTAATATTAAAAAATATGAATTAGACTCATAATAGTTCTGACTGATGACTAATACTTACAGGATAGTTCAACCATTGAAAAAGTTATGAAAATGCTGGATCTGGGTCTCAGAAGTCCACATCTACCGAGTCGTATTGCTACTCTACATGGCATACTTTACATGTTGGAAGCTGGCATGCAGGATATCACCAAAGTTTTAGTTCCCATGGCAACAGATTTCCTTCTGAGAAATTTAGCAAATGTCAGCCAGTAAGTAGTCTTTGGATATCAAAACATGGGTTTTATAGTAAATATTTGTTGTTTTATTTTTTAGATGTGAAAGGGACTCAAATTTGTTTAAGGATCAAGACTCCTTCAGGAGAAATAGCTAAAAAACAATTGAAAATAGAATGGGTGTCTTTAAAATCTTCAAAAAGTCACTTAGCCATAAATGACAAAATTTAGTACAGATTAAAAGAAAGTTTAAAAAAAAAACATGAAACATTTAGATTACATCTTTTCGCTAATAGCAATATTATCATAATTTGTGATGTGTTTTATGTGTCAGCAATATGCTTTGATAGCTTTCTGTTTGTACCAACATCTGACTTTCTTGATTTCAGAACTTGTATTACAAGTCAGCAGTATATACTTACCATGTGGGCAACAGGGTTCTACATCATGGAAAATTATCATGTGGATTTGAAGGACTTAGAATTTCCCAGCAAGATTTTACAGGTAAATATATTAAGGCATTTGGATTTAGAATTTCCCAGTAAGATTTTACAGGTAAATATATTCAGACATTTTGAATTAGAATTTCCCAGTAAGATTTTACATGTAAATATATTCAGACATTTAGAATTAGAATTTTCCAGTAAAATTTGATACGTAAATATATTAAGAGATTTATATTAAGAATTTCCCAGTAAGATTTTACAGGTAAATATATCAAGAGATTGAAATTTAGAATTTCCCAGTAAGATTTTACAGGTAACTATATTACAACATTAAGATATACACATGATAAGATGACAGTCCTAATGTCACTTGTCATCAAAATAATATAATGTAAGTTTTTCTGTTCCAGTTCATCGTCACGGTTTTTGTATTTCTATTGACTGTTAATATTTTGCAATATTCATATATTACCTGGTTTACCTGAGAATATATTTTCATGTCTACATATATTTAACTACATTGTATCTTTATAACCTGGATTGAGATATATAGTTGTTTACATGTAATTTCACCTGGAGAAAATTTCACATTTTTCTGAATGGAACATATTCAAGGGTATTAAATTTTGCGCAAGAGTGGTTACGAATTGTCTTTCTTATACAATATAAATGTAAGGTATTTTATTCACGGGTATTCAATTTTGCGGAATTTTCAATGGCTGTGAATATAGCAAAACAGCTATACTGTAAGTGATATATTTTTTTGTATTGCAATAGTAAAATGCAAATGACTGTTTTTATAGCTAATTGACATTTATACAGCAACATTTGATGGGAATCAAGTTTAGATACTTCAGCTAATTTTACATTCTACTCCTCATACAACTGATTGTTTGATAAAAAGAAAATTTTCAAACCTATCTCAGGAACATGGATATATCAAGCTAAAAATTATCATTGAGAAATAATTGAGATATTGTTGTCTTATAGATGTTGATGCTTTTTTGCAGCTTGCAGTAACCACAGCCTCAGGAAATGAGGAGAGTGTCTCTACACCAGTTTATCTGGCAATATTGAAAGGATTGGAGAGATTGTTACTGACAGATGTTTTGTCAACACAAGACGCAGAAGCTATAATCAAGCTAGGTGTAGACAGGTACGTGTAACATAGTAAAAATATACTATATAGCATTCAGGTAAGATGTAGACAGGTATGTTTCACAAAATAAGGAAAACATAATATGTAGCATTCATGTTAGGTATAAAAAGGTATGTGTAACAAAGTAAAGAAAATATACTATATAAATAGATGTTGACAGGTATTTGTTACAAAGTATGGAAAATATAATATGTAGCATTACAGTAAGATGTGGACAGGTATGTGTTACAAAGTAAGGAGAATATACTATAAAGCATTCCATCTACTGTCCACGTGGCTCATGTTGGAAATCAGAAAAATCGTCCATAGTTCTTTTACTAAATCATGTATGACAGAAGCTTCACTCCCTTCCACTTCCTTCTGTCTGTTTTTAAGACCCCAGCTAGGTGTAGACAGGAATATGTTACTAAGTAAAAGAAAACACTATATAACATTAAAGTAACCTGTAGACAGGTATGGGGGTATGTTACAAAGTAAGGAGAATATACTAAGTAGCAATAAAGTTTGTAGTGGAATTTTTATACTGTAGTTAAGAAGATTGATTGTGATCGGGATAATTGAGAGGGATGTTAAATATATTGGTGTGGGGTGAGTGCTGTAATCTTGAATTACTCTATTTCTTTTATTAAGCCCATGATATTCAGCTCACCAAATAAGTACTGTACAAAAACATAAGTTAACAGGAAAATAAAATTTTGACCCCAAACATGACAATTTGTGAAAGAGTAACTTTAAACAGATGCATGTCATGTTTGTTTTTACAGATTGTGCCTTCCTAGTCCACAGAGATCCCTAGCTGCTTTGGGCTTGATGTTTACATGCATGTACTCAGGTAAACCTTTTCATTTTCTTGCTCAATGATCATATAGTGATCATCTGAAATTCCAACTCATCACTATCTCTGTAATCTAAAAATGATATATACTGTATACTCAGAAATTTTCACTTCCATTTAATTTTCACCTGGGGGCCTCTGTGGCCAAGTGGTTAGAGCATCAAGCTTTAAATCACAAAGTCTCAATTCCTGTCAGCTCAGGTTTGAGTCCCGCTGGAACCTAAGCTGATTTTTTTTCGAATGTTGTCAGTTTACTTGAAGAAGACAGGTGGTCTCTTCTCAGGTAACCTAGTTCTCTCCTCCGCCATTAAAAACTGTCCGCCACCATATAACTGAAAAAGTGTTGAATGTGGTGTACAACAGCATTCAAAATTCAAACATTTTCACCCTAAGATAAGATGGTGAATTTAGAATAAAAGTGAAATTTTAAAGCTAAATAACTGAAGCAAATTCAAGACGATAATTTGTTTGAAAATAAACAAGTATACAGAAGAACATAAAAACCAAGGCTCATTCAAGGATTTTTTTTAAAATTCTTCAGTATCATTGTGGCCATTCAGGCCTTCTGATTTTTCTTATTAATTTCTGTGAAGATATATAACCTACTCTCAATTTTATACGTATGTGCAAATTAGTCAGTAATGCTATTTTGATTATCACTATGGTTACTGTAATGTACAGGTAAACAATATGATCAGTACAGTCCGTTGCCAAGGGATACGGCAGTATACGACTTTGATGCTTTACAACTATATCAGGACCCAGAATCATTGATCCTGGCTATGGAGAGAGTCACAGTCCTATTTGATAGGTAAGCAGAATTCTGATGCACTCAATTTGTTTCATAATTATATTTCATTTGTCAGTGAAGTTGAAAACTCACATTTTGTCATCTTCGTTCTTGTATTTCCCTTACCATACCAGTAGGCCTCAAGTTCAGGTTGACCTACTTAATGTTACTTGTTGAAATTTGCAGGTTACATATTTTGCTTATACAGTAAAACCTGTTATAGCAACCACCTCTATATAAGGATTACCTGTTCATAAAGGCCAGGTTTTTCAAGTCCCTTGACTGAATACTTCAACAAATTGAACCTGTGTATAAGGGTCACCTGCACATAAAGGTCAATATTTTCTGGTCCCTTAGGTGACCCCTATATACAGGTTTCATTGAATATCAAAACAAGTTTTCAGTGACTTAAAGGAGAATTAGCTATGTTTACCAAAAAATAATTTTTATTTTCTCATTTTACTTATTGTACTTTATGTACAATAAAAAATAAGAGCTATACACAGGCATAAAATATCTTATATCCCTATATATTTTGTGGAAATAAGGTCAGATCCAGTGTGGTATTCTTATAGAAATAGTAAGGTTGAGTTAATCAGATGCAAGTGATAAAGTACCAAACCTGGGTTTCATGAGTAGAGTTCACCAAATATATAGGGATTTAAGAATTTTTGTATATTTATGCCTGTGTACATATCTTTTTTGTTCTTGTATATCAATCTAAGTAGGATAAAGGAAAATAAAAGTTCTGAAAAAAACCTACAGATAATGCCCCTTTAAATTGTTTCAAATACAAAATATCAAATATATTGTTTCATTACTTGACGAGAAATATCCGTAACTACATTGTCGAGTAATCTTCCGAGCTCAGTAATTTAGTCGTTGATATATGTAGTGCCTAGCAAAAGACCCGTGTTTTGGCAGTTTTTTTCATTGGAATGCTAATTTGAAATGTACAGTGCATTTTTGTGACTGTCTTACAAAAACTGAATAAATGAAATGGACATTTATGATGAGAAAATCACCACTACCCTGTTAGTTTTTCTAATATTTTCTCAGGGTAATCCCTAATTTGGATCATATTTATGAGTAATAATGAAGGGTTACCATGTGACTGTCTTGCAAAAACTGACAGGGTATTGACGATTCCCCTGGCAGAAATGAAGTTTCATAATGAAACAGATATCTCTGACAGGGGAATCTTCCGATACCCTGTCAATTTTTGTAAAACAGTCACATAAAAAC
This sequence comes from Atrina japonica, assembly GCA_030159075.1. NCBI lineage: Eukaryota > Metazoa > Mollusca > Bivalvia > Pterioida > Pinnidae > Atrina > Atrina japonica. The sequence goes on from BROG01000643.1 coordinate 145,243, forward strand.
CTTATTCTAATGCTTGCACATATTAAATTAACATTTTAATGACAAAAGTGACATGAAACGTTGACTTATGCTGGCTCCTACCTTTATCTATGACCAAATTACTTTGTTGAGTATATTGATGCACTTAAAAATAGTTATTGATTTATCATATGAATTTGTTAATTTTGATATCGATTTAGTGATACGATATTTTTTATGTTTTGTATTTTTAACAAGGAACTCTAGACAGTGAAAAAATGTTTCTATATACATTGAATTACAAAATATGTAAACAGTGAAGTTTAGCAAACGCATCAAAGTTGGTCAGCAGAACTTTGTTTGATGTCATATATAAAAACTAGCAGTGAAACATGAATCCCCTTGGAGTTTTCAACATCATTGAACAATGAAATAACATGAAGCAAGCAGTGCATTAGAATGTGCATTACACCTAGTCTTTGACACACTGCAAAACAGCTGCAAATCTGGCTTCCATATTGGTTGGAATGTCTGATTCCTTTCAACATGACATACAAATCGAGCTTCAAAGCCAGACAAATGTTGTAATGATTGTATATTCCAGGTCAGTTGTGGTATTCAAGGTGAAACTTTGTCACTCATTAAAACTGGAACTAAATATAAGTGATACATGCACAAGGAGAGTTCAGATTTCATCTAAACATTTAGTGTTTCCATGTTATATTGACTCAGTTTTTGTGATCACCCATTTACTCCTTCTGCATGCTTTGTCCAAGGTAGTTTTACTGGCCAGTATAAAATAGGGAAGTACTGTTACATGCTTTTATCTCCATTTTCCTACAAAAACTACAAGAAGTCATTTCTGATTGCTAAAAAGTATAACTGTTGTTAGCTAGATTTACTGCTTGAAATCTTTTTGTTTCCTAGCATCCAAAGACAGAAAGTCAAGCAATCCTCAGATCCTGTAAAAATTACTTTCAGTTCTGATACTGTTAGTAAGTTGAAATTGATATTCTGTGGCATATTTGTAAACTGTTGATAGAAAGACACTTATTTACTGTAATATCGAAAGCAAAAGTGTGTTGGAGTGGGGTCCCAAAATCTTTGTGGTGATGCTAAAAGGACAATTGATATGAAGATGCAAACTCGAAACTCTCATTTTGAAATCATCTACCCATATGGCTTTTTGATTGGAAGATAATCAATTGTAATATTTGTTTTTTAATTACTGTGCATTCTACTGTAAATGCAATTTTATCGGCGAGAATTTTATTTATGTGTAATTTTGTGAGAGCTCGCCCCTGTGAAAATAGAATTTTTGTGTAATGAAGTATGATAATAGTTTAACGGAACGGCATTCGAAATCACGAAAATATCATCTCACGAATAAATTTGCAACTTGTATATCAAGAAAATAAAGCTCAGGGAAACTTTCCAGATTTACAGTATTTGTCATAATCTAGTTACTTATAGTTTATAATTATATTCATTGACATAATTGTACATAACACTGAGCTTTTACTTACAGAATCAAGAAAGGTTATCCCTATGAAGCTCGTGTTATTACCAGAGTTTTACCAACATTCCTGGCAGACTTCTTTCCTCCTCAGGATATCATGAACAAAATTATTGGAGAGTTCATTTCTAGTCAGCAACCTTACCCCCAGCTTATAGCTATGGTAGTATTTAAGGTAAATATAATGCCCTTTAGACGCAGTGTCTGCAACTACTGGGCAAACAAAGAGTATATCAGATTTTAACATATAGAGGATTCAAAATTATTTTGGAATCTATATGATGTTAAACAAGGCGTATGTTATTTATATTCTCTGGGTTGTGCCAAGTAGTTTTTAGCTTACATTAATAGATTAGGAATGTAGGTTATGTAAGTGCAAACAAAGAATATGGGTTGTTTTTTGAATGATTGTGTGTTTTACACATTCTTGGTATGTGTGTGTGTTTTACACATTCTTGGTATGTGTTTTGCAATGAGTATGTGTGTGTATGAACATGTGTGTACATTAGTGGCAGTGTGTTTAAGCATGCATTTTATCCACCAGATGCTGAAGTATACACCATTCTATTTTCAGTTCAGTAGATACACTGTTAGAGACAGAATCTGCCCTTAAAGTCACATTCCGGGGAGTAAGGTTCTTAAATAAACTTTTCTGTACCTTGGTAATGTGTATTTGCATGAACTTTTATTGTATTTTTAAAATCCTATTCCAACTAATTAGTTAATTAATTGTCGGAAACACTTGACACATCAATCTGTTTATAAACTCTTAAAAATAATATGATAGTGATGCGAAATCGAAAACGGGGCTGCTTGAGAATCAAAACAAAATCTTTACTTGGTGATTCCTGACAGCAACATATCGGTAAGTAAAAAGTATCTTTACTCACTGAATTATGCTCTCCTTACATATTAGTAAGCTAAAAATGCTATACAGGCTATCAGAATAAAGTATTACGATGCAATTCATCGATTGACGTAGCCAGAACTGTATTATTTATCAAAATGTGGATGACCATGTGAAAGTATCCATGACGTCAACTTACCAGTGATTGAATACGATGGTTCCCAGATTTCAAATTCAGCTCCGACCTTAGAGTTCTCCATCTGTTGTGTTCTGTCCCAAGTGTAATCGTTTTATGCTCCTTTACATAGCGCTGTTTCATGCGCTTTTTCTGTGTCACTTGAGGTTTTTCTCACAAAAATTCTTGGTGTTTTTGTTTTGCTCGTCATATTGCTTCTGAATTATGGGCCTGTGTCGGCAGTCATGTAGGTATGCTCTTCAATAACTCGAGTGAAATTTGCATGTTTTGAACGGTAAATTTAAAAATTCCTACGGAATCCCCCTAATATTTACATTAATACATTGATTTTTTTCCCATTTTCATCGGTTAGGAGTGGTTTTCTAAAGAAAATGTCAGAAATTACTACAACCTTCCGAAAATGACAATAAAGTCCCCGGAATGTGACTGTAACAGTGATTTAGCAGCATTGTATTTGGTGAACTTGCCACAGAAGAAATGTTTGGGATATTGGCTCTGGATACTTTACTTCTCCATGACTGTAAATTATATCTTACTCATTATAGGTCTTCAGCAATCTTCAACAGCAGCAGCAGCAGATACTGGTACAGGACTGGGTTATGTTGTCCTTATCCAACTTCACTCAGCGTACACCGATTGCCATGGCAATGTGGAGTCTATCTTGTTTTTTCATAAGTGCATCAACCAACCAGTGGCTAAGAGCACTGTATCCTTTAAAATCATAAGATGTTTACTATATTACAACTGCTAATAGACCCTATGGTACTGCAGTGAAGAATCAGCCATGTGGCTCAGTGGTGAAATAGAGTGTTTTCTTCAATTATTGGCTTCTTTAGATATTTCTATATCTAGAATGTATATTTAGTTAATTCCATTAGTAATGAAATAATCAATCCTTAAAGATAATTCCAGTTGTTTAATAATCAGGGTATATATTCCAAGAATAACTAAGTCACATATCTGAATATAGCCCAGAATAAGCAGTTACTCTCTGTACATAATTATCGGCATACTTCAACAACTATTGGCACCTTATTAAACGAACAATTTCAAAATAAGAGTTACATCATAGAATTGTGCTCAGTAAGGGAGTTTGTTTGTCCAATTGTTTTGGTAACAAAATTGAAGTTTATTGCTGTTTTTTTAATTCTATGAAGTAATATTTTGTGATCTTGAAAATTTCTATTTAACCTTGAAGTATTTCTTGAAAGACTTTGCATTTTGCTTCGCACATGTCTGTCAATTTGTTGGTATGTGGGTCTGTCAGTCAGTTTGTTGGTAAATAGCTAGTAAAGTCATCTTGGTTCTTAGAGAGGTATGTATATATAGGTTTTGTCTGAATCCGTTCATCTGTCAATACATCTGATTAGTTTAAACTTTATTTATTGTACAATGATTGACAAACAAATTAGGTCAAGTTATAATCATATTTCTCTTTGGCCCTGATGTTGGCATGCAGGGGTCCTTGCTGTGGGGAAAAAGTGAAGTACCTGGAGAAAACCCACTGCTCTACTCGGACACTCCTGGTTAAGGATTTGGTTAAAGTTTTGTTATCACATAGTCTCCACTTGATAATGGTTTCACAGGTAACAAACATTTTTTATTCATCAATACTCTAAGAATGCTTTTTTTAAAATTGCTGAAGCTGTGTTCAGTATTTTGTACTTAACATATATCCTTTAGAATTCATCATGTAATTGGACGTATGGGGAAGATGGAGGTACTAGACGAAAGGATTTTCTGTCTTGCAGCAATGGACTTTTACAGTCAACTCAAAGATGAATCTGTACAAAGAAATTACATCTCAACATTCCAAATGGTGTCCCAGCCAGGAACACCCTATCAAGAATTACTGACACTGATAAAACCATTATAACATTCCTCTTAGCATATATATATTAGCTGTAAGTTGTACTTATCCATGTTGTTATGGTAATAGATAAAGAAAGCCATGTACCTATGGCATATCAATATGGCTTTGTTTAGCTTGAAGGAACACAAAGTGAGGTTAAAGTGGATAGTGTTACTCGGTGTTGTGAATGCCTTTGACAGTTGGGAATTATCATCAAAGTAGTATAACTGTCTACATATAACATTTGGAATAACAGACATTTGAACTTGCACTTGTTGCGTGATAAATTTTATGAAACTGTTACCTTTTGAAAAGTTGTCAGATAAACAATCCAGCAGTATGTATATATTTATTTTCAGCCAAAGTTGTTTAGCAATTTTGCAAATGTTATTTTATTTCATATGAATCTAGTCGTCAGAAACAAAATATGTGCTATATTTAGGACTGTGTGGTTGAATGCGAGTCTGTGTCTTTCATTGGATTGTATGGTAACCATGGTAAAGCCCCCAGAAACATAGTGTTCATATTTGTGATTTTTTGGTTGTTTTTTTCTAGAAGACTGATTGTACAGCTTAAAGGTGACAACAGGTTACAGACAAACTGTGTGAAAAGAGCCGAGTGACTGTTTATTTATATGCACCTCATTGTGATGAATTTATTGAATCAAGATGTAGTCCAAAGATTATCATAGGATACAGATGTTTGCAGCATTGTTATCAGCCTGTTATGATGTACTTGTATATAAGTGTATGACTTGTGTGGATTATACAATTTGATATATACAGTCTTTGATGAGGCCCTGTTATAATATACAGACAACATCTAAAAATCCATCGAACCTATTTAACACATACTCTCTGGACCTGAAATCATTAAATTTATAAAGTCAAGTCCAGAAAACTGTACCTGCCACTTATCGTGGATGAGTGGAAATGGCTTGGGGACGAGTAGTTAAAGAGTGGGTACTCGTCCCTAGTAACAAGTAATTTTTCTTCTAGTTGTGCATATATATCATCATACTTTTTAGCCTCTAAAATTGTCCATGTATACAACGCTTTAAAAATCATTTACTGCCATTTTAATTAATAATAAGTTCCATATCTGAGAAATCAAAGAATGGTTGGTCTTTATGCATGTAATGGTTCCATTAAAGTGTATAAAAATTAGGACAAGCGGAAGGTGTCTAGGGACGAGTGGTTTTCAATATCACTTGTCCATTAGGGCGAGTGATTTTTCAAATTTTTTTCTGACCCTGTAAGTACTCAAGCTCAACGAAATTTTAAAGATAAAAAGACAGAATTTCTACTGCAACTGCACATTTTTGTATTATCTATGGTCTACATTTGTAGATCATGATGAAAAGAATTGCTTCTTTGAAGAAAACTGTTATGTAGTCAAAGTAAAACGAATTGTTGAGCTTGATTATTAAGTATATTGTGTCACCTCTAGCCCAGGTATCACTCCTTAAACCAATACCAAAAAAAAAAAGCCAGAATAAACCATTCAATCCTGTTTGAAGCAGATTAAGACTTCATTTTATCATTGCAGTATTGATTTTCAAAACTACTGAATGTTATTTATTTGAGGTAATGCAGAGGTATCTATCTCGTGTGACAACTGTGTGTCTGCCATTGGAATGTGGTCATCCACAGTACAAGAACATCATTTAACAGTTGCTTTCTGATTATAGTCTCTTCTGTATTGTTAAAGAGAAATGTATATTGATGAAAGAGATTATTTTCAATTCTAAAAAATAAAAAAGGTTTTTTTATTTTATGTATAATCAGCATAAATAATTTAAAGTGAAGTTATATTCTTTATTTCAAGGACGTTGCTAATCAGAATTTTTGTATACATTTATTTGCTTAAAATTGACATCTTTGATATTTTTATCATGTGTTGGCCATGTGATGATGGTGGAGACTGTATATTGTATAGATCTTGGACATAAATATAGTTCATTGATATTTACATAAATTGATATGCTGTAGTCATTGGAAACCTAGATGATTTTAAATTGGTTTCAAAGTAAATTCCATTGACTTTTACCGTAAATTGAGCTTTTATTAAATTTGAGCACATTGATAGATTTTATAACATTCCATGATTATGGTTTCTAATTCTAGGAAATAATGTGCTTATTGAATAGTTCCATTCAATCAAGTATGTCTTTGATTTAGGAAAAAAGCCAGTATGTACACCAAATAGAAAAGGTCATAGAATCTGAGATGTATATTGTTGTTGTCATACTTCTCCACCTTTTCCTTTGCTATACCTGTTCAGTGTTGTATATTTCTATTTTCTTACAGACTGTCTTTGATATGTTACATTATACCTGTTATTTTGTAACTAGATTTTTGTATCAAACACACAGTATTTGTTATGTAATGCTATACATGTTTAATATTTATCTGTATATTTATGTATCATACATTCTCTACCTGTTAAGTGCTTAACTTAAGATTTCTGTATCATGCAGACTGTCTATGATATGTAACACTATACCTGTTTAGTGTTTACCTGTAGATTTCAATATCTTACAAACTGTATATACCTGTTAAGTGCTGAACAATAGATTTCTGTATCATACAGGCTGTCTATGATAAATAATGCTATTCCTGTTAAGTGTTTACCTGTAGATTTCTATATCATACTGTCTATGATATGTAATGCTATACCTGTTTAGTGTTTACCTGTAGATTTCTATATCGTACACACTGTATATACCTGTTAAGTGCTGAACTATAGATTTCTGTATCATACAGGCTGTCTATGGTACATGTAAGTAATGCTATTCCTGTTAAGTGTTTACCTGTAGATTTCTATATCATACTGTCTATGATATGTAATGCTATACCTGTTTAGTGTTCACCTGTAGATTTCTATATCATACACACTGTCTTTACCTGTTGACTGTTTACCTGTAGATTTCTGTATCATACAGTCTATGATATGTAATGCTATACCTGTTTAGTGTTTACCTGTAGATTTCTATATCACACACACACACTGTCTTTACCTGTTTACCTGTAGATTTCTGTATCATACAGACTGTCTATGATATGTAATGCTATACCTGTTTAGTGTTTACCTGTAGATTTCTATATCATACACACTGTCTTTACCTGTTGACTGTTTACCTGTAGATTTCTGTATCATACAGACTGTCTATGATATGTAATGCTATACCTGTTTAGTGTTTACCTGTAGATTTCTATATCATACACAGTCTTTACCTGTTGACTGTTTACCTGTAGATTTATGTATCATACAGACTGTCTATGATATGTAATGCTATTTTGTTCAGTGTTTGTCTGTAGATCTCTGTATGATAAATGCTCATTGATCTCTAGTGAACAGATCAATATCTCTCAATGTTTCCCAATGTTGTTTTTGCATTGGATAAAGTAACTGTGATGAGAAAGCGATGGCCTTGAGTACTTTGATATTTATTTGCATCTTCTTGTTGTGAACTGTTACGTAAAAATTTTTAGTGGTAGTGTTTAACTTTATCATATCATAAAGTCACTTTATCAAAGGAGACGTTATCATTTTACAATTATATGTGGTACATGTATTGTTAATACACTTGTAAGGTATAATTATTTGTCACTTTTAGGTCACTGTAGTAACCCGAGTAGCTATGGTAATTTCTTTCAGTCTTTCTTGTAATCTTCTGAACATTTTAAACTTTGTCTCAAGCATCACTTGGACAATTGGCTTTAAAGCTTTACATAGCTTGTCTAGGGTAATGGAAAGGAATATTGTTAAATTTCATGACTTTTGATGTCATGTGACCTATATGATGGACACGGGTAACAACTGTACATTGACTGTTTCTCGGTATATTACACTTGAAAACTTATATCTGACATCTCTGATACATTATGTATATCTATTTTTGATGGGTAATGTAAGAACAATCCATCAGGGGTAATACTCTGAGAGCTATCCTTTTAGTGGTGTAGAGAATATATTTCAGTTGATACATTTACACTAAGGAATTCACTTCCAAGATAATATTTCTACAATTTGATGTCAATAATATTAATATTTAATTTAACCCTTTCACCCCTGAGTATCTGAATGGTATGTTCTTTCTATTGTTCGTGACCAGTCTATTATGGCCATAGGGTTGAAATGGTTAAGTAAAGACTTAGATTTAGCTAAATTTAAGTTTTGGCCAAAGGAAATGTAGTGCTATTTTTATTTGTCCTGGGTTACATCTTTAGCTTTTTCTAAATACTTTTGTCATCATTAGAGGTCATGTAATCATTAAATTTCCTATTTGTACTTAGAACTTGAAAGTGTAAAGTAAATTTCATATTTGACACTTTGAAATATGATTCTGAATCGGAAAAGAAGTTGAATCATTTACAGAAAATGGGTAATATATTGTAACCAGAATTTGTTCCTTGCCAATTAAATTGAATGCAACCATATGACGATGAATATTTTTCCCCAAAAAGTGATCCACCGAAAAATCAATATGAAAATTGAATCAAATAGTACATAAACAAAACTACACATGTTTCTATCCATATCATCAGACTGCATGCGATCTTTGTAGCAAATGGATTCCTTATCCATTTGCTCCTTATTTATCTGAAAATGTACACAATTTTAAAATGCATTCCGCTTTTTATGACACCATCAAATATTTTGGATGACGTGAATCCCATTAAGAAAAGTAGCTCCAGCAAAATATTTGTACCCAGCTACAGTGCAATACGACGTTACATACTGCATGGGCGTATTGAACACTGTATAGTAACTGTGTGATAACACATACATGTTATAAATGTTGATATACAAATTTAGAATATAGTGAGAATGCTTATTCAAATGGCTAACAAATAATATCAATGATTAGAAAGTTTTAGGCGACTGCCTAATGTAGTATCTACTATATAATGGAACATGAGACATCATTCATAAAGAGACGAGGAATATCATATATTTGTCTATGTAGAGGTCACACCCAAACTTTGAGCTACTTTTTTTTAAAATAATTATTTATAATGTAAATTTTATTCCCCAAAATTTGATTTAATCAAAATAAAATGAGTGAATGATTTATCAAACCTTACCGCCCATCACCATCACATATTGTAGCTTGTCATCAGTATTAAACTGTCAAGACATGTTATATTTCATAACTAGCATGTCTGACAATTGTATTAACTAACATACCTGTTACTTGTCGGTCTACTGAATAACAACGGTCGCTGATTTGACATTTAATTAAATAAGTTGTTTTTCTGATTGTTAATTGAAAAACGGCAGTTATTTGATGGTTAATTGGAAAAACAACAGTTGTTTGTCTGACAGTTAATTGAAAAACAAACTGTTTGACAGTTAATTGAATAACATCAGTTGTTTGATGGTTAATTGAATAACATCAGTTTATGTTCTGACATTAAATTGAATAACAATAAATTTTTGCTGGTCAGACTTTATTTGTATACCAACAGTTGTCTAAGTTAATCAATACCAAGAATCGCTTGCCTCAGTCATTTAAATCAAATACAGTTGTTTTTCATTTCAATATGATTGCCGATTACATACCATTCATTCTGTCAATGAATTTTTTTATATGATGTTAATCGAACAGTTAAATATAATTTTTCATGTTTCTTTCTGCAAATATGTATACATGGCTACAATTTTAATGAAGTATAGTAGATCGCTATTCTATTGAACAGAAAGATTAATGCCGTGGATACATCATTTGATGTCCAAAAAGTATAGATATATAGTTGTTGACTTGTATCGGTGTCTGTACAACATTGTACAAGGAAGCAAAGAAATGTGACTATTAACTTTTTTTTGTTTTGTTATATTAAATTATTGTTTTAGCTCTTTTGTTAAATGATTGTATTGGTTTTATTTGTAAATGTGTTGTGAACACAAAATAAATTATGTGTAATGTGAAACCGTTATCATTTCTGAATCTTTTGTTATTTTTACGTTATCGTTATTGAATGATTTACATAGGATGATTCTTCTGTGCTGCTTGATGTTTTTCTATCTATCTGAGAAGAACTTCTCTCTCACATCTAAGTGATCTTTGACTTTTGGTTTTCCTTAATACAGGGAAATATTAGCTGGACCCATCAACATAGAACTTAATGATTTTCTTAAGCGTGAGAATATACTCAACTTGGCCTGCTCAGCCAGTCAGATTTCAGGATTAGTCTAAGTTGATCAAGTTTTTTTAGACTAAAGTAGTTCTTTGGTGCCAGGCCCTTGTGTATGACTTGCTGTTTGATTTTATTTCGCTTAACTAAAGGAAATGTTAAAACCGAACTAATTAAACTTAAATGGTCATGATTTCACTAGGTGTTGTTCCACATAGCTGACTAGACGTGAGAGATTTCATGGTTTAAAACCCGATGACCTGACCACGGAGGCCAATTTAAATTATCGAGAAATATCACAGTAGTGCAACAAATACTGTTGCAAAGACAATTCACTTCTAATCAGAAGAGAGAATGATTCATCTGTTTATAACACAGCACTACTATCTTTTAAATATTATGCAGGATAATTATCTTTGTGGATTTGTACATTTTCACATAAAACAGTTAAAAAAGAAAATATCAAAGGCATTCGAGGTATAAAGATAAAGGTTGATTTATATGGAAACACATTTTACATAAGCATGTCTAAATTACGTAATCTGAAAGAGATTGGATAAGATTAAGACTCCATAAATACTAAATTCAAATAAATTATTGACATACAGGTTATATAACAGTCAAAGGATATTTTAGTAATAATATTGAGATGCATATATAGTTAATGAATGGTAATACCGGCAGAAATTAAATTTTACATTAACTGACATTTGTTCATCTGTATGAGATTTGTTCCACAATATTGTCAGGAATTGCGTAAAATGACCAATGGAGATTTTCTATTATTCCTGATTATATAGCATTTACGTTCTTCAACTATTACATGTAATGATATGACTTGACTTGACTTTTTAAAATAAATTTTCAAAGAAACAGCAGTTTTATCTTAAAGGGAAACATTGAGATAGTATTTATTTATAAATATATGTTCCATATACATGTATATGTGAAATCAATATTAAACCAATGGCGAGCTATTGCAAAATTTTAACAAATCTTTGACCGAAGCCGTATCCGGACAGACTGCCGCAAACAAATAGTCCACAGCTATCCTAGTAATGGACTGAAAGTAATTTAAAGTCTAAAGGAAACATCAACGAACATAACCCTCTAGCCATTTTCACACAATAGACCTTTTTGAATTCTTCTATTTTGTTCAATGGTGTCAAAATATCTTGTACTCAATTCAGGCCACTTAACAGAACGTCGGGCTCTGTCACCGGTTTTGTAGTATTTATGTCATCGATATATAAAAGAAATATTAGCTTTATATATCGCTGATTTATGTTGACAACATTCTGCATGGTATCCATTTACTAGGTCGTACATACTCTGAAGTTGCATACTATTATGTCGGACCGTGATAACTCGAAAAAGGTCTCTTGATTTTGTGTTCCAGCTCAAAACAGTGTAACAAAAATTTCAAAATAAACTTATAAACTTATATATATAATTGTTGAATTATACACTCGGTAATTGAATTTCTACCACCAAGATAAAATATTTTAGAAAATAGGCTAGGAACAAGAGCACTTAAACGACAGACAGGGCTTTGCTTTTTAATTCAACGCAACAGGTCTGAATACAGTAAAACGAAAACATCTTTGATTTTAATCATTTATTTCAGTAACAATATTTATCTACATATGATTGTTAAAAGATCTCATGTTTTTACAAAATATCTACAAATAATAACAATAACAGTTAGCATGATGCATCCAAGTTTGGAAGCTATTTCACTGTGGCAGTGCCAACAATTCATAGAAAGACAGTTACATTATAATGGTATATTGGCCATGCAAATGGTAAATAATAATACTATAGCAATGTTAGTATTATAACTGCTGAAGATATAGTAACGATAGCGTGTAACAGTACCATGGATATACCACAGTGACAGTGTAAACATCGTATTGTGACGTAATCAGAGTAAAAAGAATCAATGACTTGAACGCACCAACCTCGTTGTTTGGAGAGAATCGGAAACGGAGCGGGCTGAATTATTCGAGTTACTTGAACACGTGCACAATGACACTGTAAATCTGTATTGCTTTACGATTAAAGATTCCAAATGCTGCCATTATGATGTCACAACAAAAGAGTACGTAATCATGTTATAGTGTCGATATCCTATGCCTCTCAACAATATTTTACGCTTATAGTGTCTTCTTAGCCAATGTCAAAACAGATTTGTCAGTACATGTATATTGAGGTCGAAGTGACGAACAAATTTAATGCAAAATGGCAATAAACACTATCAAAGTTACGTCATGCTGAAGGGGGTCTACATTACGTCATCATTATCCACATGAAGACACACTGTGAAGGACAAATACACTTTCACTGTGATATAGTTTTAAGTAATATGTTAGCCTGTAACACTGTCATCGTTACGTCAGTGAGTGCCAATATCACATCACAATCTTCTATCTATGTTACATCACACCGTAAGTACAAGTAGGACACCACACCGTGACAGTGCCAAAAATAGCTCACGCTACGATTGAATCACTCTAAAATTACACTTTCATTTACACCACTATGTATAATCAAATTACTTATCCTTAATAAATTGACGCAGACTGAATAGGAAACAAAAATGCCGATAATTATCGTTTTTTGTTAATTATTTACTCGCTATAACTACACGTTTAATATCATATTGTCTATGAAAACAAAAAGAACTTGTAACTACAGATACATCGAGCAGACGATTATATTATGCACATGGCAGGATCTATCTGATGAAATTGATTATACTTTAATGAGAAATATGATTAAGCAATGTCGAAATTTGTCCAAACCGGATGTACATGTATTTGAATATTCAACGGAAAAATCTAATGTTAAAATGTGGCCCATATGAAAAAAAAAATGAAATAAAAATCAGACTTTAACGGTATGAACTAGGTGCGATATTGCGTATAGTTTATCATTGCAATTGTCATGTTTGTAACTGACAAACATTGTACAAAATATGACAAAAAAGCCAACATCTAAATATTTGTTCAATATTACAATATATACTACATAACAAATATACATGTCTATACATAAGTTATCTAAGTATTGTCCAATGTACTTGCATAATTATATTTTCTGCAACAAATGTTGACGAAATATTGTATACCCCATTACAGAAACTTACCATGGCAATACAACGATAAAAGTCATTATCGAAATGTAGACGTGACAATAATTGTGTTATCTTTCACTCAGAAGAAATCACAAAGTAAAGATGTTGGAATGTCCTGAAAAGATTTGACCTTTCATAACTTATAACCTGAACAAACGAACTAAGGAATGTTATGTTTTTATCTCAAATTTGTCACCACAATGTTTTAGAGTAGACACATGCGAATGACCTCCGATTCTGGAACTACAAGTAGAATGACTACATAAAAATCTGCACAGCAAATCGGAGGACAGCAAATGACAAGATATGGAAACGTCTTTAAATAAATACACACATCAATGACAATGAGATCTGAGGGAAATAAAAAATCAGAAATACACTGAGATCATATTCCCCAGATGGACTAAAGTGGCTTCTACTCCTTATGTCAACGTGTGTAAATAGAAAACAAACACAACTACTGTAATCATGAATCTCCCAAATAAACAACTAAAATTGTTTATACTAAAACTATGTTTTCAATTCAATTGCATCTAGAAAAAGGCCTGGGCAACTGAAATACATTATAAAACCTTACAGAACACGGAATGAAATTTCGTGATTTGGTACAAACAACCCTACTTACATAAAGTGAACGTACAGAGCCTGGACAAAAGTATTTGCACGCTATCAATTTTTACTATATATTTCATATAAAAAATATTGTGAAGCCATTTCTGCTCGCATTTCAATAGAATTTTCACCATGAAACAAAGAATTAAACCCAGTTTCATTATATATTTTGATTTTTAAATTCTAAATAAGAAATTTAAAGATTGATTTATTTAACCAGAAACATTTAATTGTGTGATGACAACTACTTACATGGGTAAATAAAATTGTGACGTCTGTTTTTTACTTTGTGTTTAAATTGTTAAATCATTGAAATTACAAATTAGAAAATTATATCCAAATAATCAATGAAACTTGGAAACATTCTCTGTTTAATGGTAAAAATTCTATTGAAATGTAATAAGAAACAGTTCACAATATTTTTTCAACAAAATGTTGTTTCATATGAAATATATAGTAAAAATGATAGCGTGCGAATACTTTTGTCTCGGCTCTGTATATGTACTGATACGGTAAAAATAACCCCAATAAGACAAAGTGAAAGTAGAGATACTGATACAGTAGAATAACCCCAGTAACACAAAGTGGAAGTAGAGATACCAATACAGTCCAAATAATCTCAATAACTCAAAGTGAAAGTAGAGATACTGATAGAGTAAAAATAACACAAAGTGAAAATAGCAATACAGATAAATACATATAACTCCATGCACATTTGTCTCAAGATCTTCATCAATAACATAAAAGACATCATGACTTAAGCTTAGTATGTTTAGTAATCAGTTTCATGAATGAAATGTCTACAGCAGCAAATACTAAGACAGTTTTTCTACGAATACCATGTCTACACAATCAAGTCTATTTACATTAAAACATGTGATACATATCGTATTCGTCATACTGTATTAGGTAAACCTATATTTCATTACTATTAGTGACAATATTGTTATTTGCTCACAAATTCCAATGTCCTTCATTTCTTCATCAATAAATTGTTTCATTTTGTATAATCTCTAAGCACATTCATCAACACAAATAGCTACTGGCCACATAACATTTGTATTACTTCAATCAAACTACTTCTATCAAAACAGTATTTGCTTAGGAGTGTTGTTGTGGATTTTTTTGCTTGATATCCGAGATCATGGAAATATACATATCACCAAAGTAACTGACAACAAATAAGGATAAAATAAAAAAAAACCAAACAAACAATGAGTATGTAAAGGAATATCTCCAAACGAAATGTATTCAATACAAAAATAAGATCCTCTAGTAGTTAAAAAAACAAGTGAAATTAAGACTGTTTTAACAGTCTCTATATCACAAATCACAGAAAAACATACAAAAATAACTTAAAATTCTTATGTACAAATAAATAACATATAAGACAAATACCAATAAAACAGGATTAAACAATGTGTTAAAACTTTTAGCATGTACACACACAAATATACCCACAATATTACATATAAACTCAAAGGAATGTAAATCTCATATGCCTTGATCAGGAAAATGTTTTCAGTTTTGCAAATATTTGGAAATGTTACTTATCTTGTCTTAGCACAAATCTAAGAGAAAAATATATTCCACTGTAAATGATTATATGGTAATATAGTTTTTCTTTACATTGTTATCATAAGCTTTTTTTATTTTTTTTAAATTAATAATAAAGCTGGGTTGTTTATGGTATATCATAATCCATTGTAATAACATCCTACGATATTAAGTAATATCATAATTAGAGAATAGTCAAGGTCATTATTGTTGGCAATGATCAGTATATGATTTAAATATGATTTGACTGTTTTAAATTAGAATATGACCTTTTAATATTAATTTGACCTTTTATAATGTTTATACATGATGACAAGTAATCTAGAAGGTAAAACATTACCTTCATTTTTTGCATCTTTTTGGTTCCCATCTTATGATATTAGGGGTACATTGTGTACTACAATCTTTACATAAATATAAGTAATTTTGAATTATATCAGACATATAAATTAAGTTATGTATAAATATATTATGCAAATAAATGATATAAAATGAATTTCTTATATCTAAATATAACCATAGTAACATAATGAAAACTTAAATAAGTTTTTTTCCAGATCATATGCTTATTTTAATTAAACTGTTAATTAATCATTATGTGTCAAGTGGTGCCAGGCTGTGTATGTTTGTCAATGAAATGTGAAAAAAATAATAACCACAAAAACAGGAGTAACAATCCGCTTCGTGAATGTTTGCTTTCTTCCTTCTAATTAAAATGACAAACACTTGAGACATTGAACCCTGTAGCCCATATCAAATAATGGTAAAGTCTACTATCAGAATTCAAGCAGTGTATAATTTAGAATTCAAGCAGTGTATAATTTAGAATCCAAATTAAAAATGACCTAAACCTTATGTGGTTACTCATGTGACCTAAACCGTATGTGTAATACAATGGAGAAACTCTTGACAATTATAAAAATTAAAAAAAGCAATTTGCCACCAAAATGAAAGTAATTCTTGCACAAATACTGTGTGAAATCTACATGTGAAGGAATGTAGGTCATAAGTAGAATCAAAGACACCCATACAAATATATATGTAGTCATCCTTAAAATAGAGATCAACATTTAGCTTGTGAGTTTTTCAGATACCGATAATGAACTCAAAATCATGATAAAAACAAAAAATATTTCAGAGACATAATGTCCCTGAGAGCTAAGCCATTTTTTATGAATTTAAAGTCCCATAACTCTAAAATACATTGCCGAATATTGGCAATAATTGAAATCATTCTAGTTCTTATTAATATAAAGGCTGGTATGAAATTTGTTTGAAAATTTAAGTAAAGAACTGTAGGTGATTTGACAAAATGAAAAGAGATCAAAACAGTTTGTAAATAGATAAATTGACAAAGAGATGAACCTAAACGTATGCCCCTGATCCTGGATTATGGGGGTTGGGGGGGGGGGGAGTGGGGGTTAAAAAGCTTAGTGATAAAGTTACATGAAAAAAATTCTGAGATCTTTTTAGGTAATCGTAATGAATAAAAATGATGATAACTGACATTAATGAGATGAATAAAAAAGAAACTGACATTGTAACATATGAAAAACATTGCATACTGTTCTCCATGATAACACTGCAGCATGTCTCAAGAGACAATGCAATACAGTCTGCATATTTTGATATTAGCGAATGAAAAATCATTTTATCTGGCTGCCATGAAAATAGACAAATTTTCAACTAAATTCCGCTGTTAATAAAAATTTTGCTCCTCGATTAAACGCATTCCTTTGGTGCACTGTAGGAAAATAAATCAAAAAGAAAAAAATCATTTATATTAATATTGCATCAAAACAATTAAATTTGAATTAAAAACTTTTAGAAAGAAATTATTTGTCTATAATAACTTTCTAGTGAGTTGATAAGAAATACTTCTCTTTTTTTTTAATTTGATCAAAACCGATTTTTGATATATACTAAACCAATTAACAATGATTTCCAAATTTTTAACAAACAATTTATCATCTATTGTACCTTGGCACAACCAATTCCACAAAAATCAGCCAAGATTAATATGCTATCTTGTTGTCTGCTCTAGGTGGTAAAATAAATCAAAGCCATTCTAAATAAGTATACACCAAGCTACATGTAAACAACAAACAACATAACTGCTGCAAATAATAAATAAAAAAGCAAAAAATCTGATTCATTTATCGTTACAACTGTTTTGTACTTCAGAAAGGTATAAGATGTACTAGTAGTCTAAAGGCAGCCAAAGTACCTACAGCTTGGATTTACTGACAAAGAAGATACTACATGTAGGCATAGAACCTACAGCTTGGATTTACTGACAAAGAAGATACTACATGTAGGCATAGAACCTACAGCTTGGATTTACTGACAAAGAAGATACTACATGTAGGCATAGAACCTACAGCAGGATTTACTGACAAAAAGATACTACATGTAGGCATAGAACCTACAGCTTGGATTTACTGACAAAAAGATACTACATGTAGGCATAGAACCTACAGCTTGGATTTACTGACAAAGAAGATACTACATGTAGGCATAGAACCTACAGCTTGGATTTACTGACAAAGAAGATACTACATGTAGTCATAGAACCTACAGCTTGGATTTACTGACAAAGAAGATACTACATGTAGGCAGAGAACCTACAGCTTGGATTTACTGACAAAGATACTAGTAGTCATAGAACCTACAGCGGGATTTACTGACAAAGATACTAGTAGTCATAGAACATACAGCAGGATTTATTGACAAAGATACTAGTAGTCATAGAACATACAGCAGGATTTACTGACAAAGATACTAGTAGTCATAGAACATACAGCAGGATTTACTGACAAAGATACTAGTAGTCATAGAACCTACAGCGGGATTTACTGACAAAGATACTAGTAGTCATAGAACATACAGCGGGATTTACTGACAAAGATACTAGTAGTCATAGAACATACAGCGGGATTTACTGACAAAGATACTAGTAGTCATAGAACCTACAGCTGGATTTACTGACAAAGATACTAGTAGTCATAGAACCTACAGCAGGATTTACTGACAAAGATACTAGTAGTCATAGAACCTACAGCTTGGATTTACTGACAAAGATACTAGTAGTCATAGAACCTACAGCGGGATTTATTGACAAAGATACTAGTAGTCTAGAACCTACAGCATGTACTGACAAAGATACTAGTAGTCATAGAACCTACAGCGGGATTTACTGACAAAGATACTAGTAGTCATAGAACCTACAGCTTGGATTTATTGACAAAGATACTAGTAGTCATAGAACCTACAGCTTGGATTTACTGACAAAGATACTAGTAGTCATAGAACCTACAGCAGGATTTATTGACAAAGAAGATACTACATGTAGGCATAGAACCTACAGTGGGATTTACTGACAAAGAAGATACTACATGTAGGCATAGAACCTACAGCGGGATTTAATGACAAAGATACTAGTAGTCATAGAACCTACAGCGGGATTTACTGACAAAGATACTAGTAGTCATAGAACCTACAGCTTGGATTTACTGACAAAGAAGATACTACATGTAGGCATAGAACCTACAGCGGGATTTACTGACAAAGATACTAGTAGTCATAGAACCTACAGCTTGGATTTATTGACAAAGATACTAGTAGTCATAGAACCTACAGCGGGATTTACTGACAAAGATACTAGTAGTCTAAAGGCAGCCGCCATATTACCTATAGCTTAGCTTGTTGACAAAGGAGATCCAAGAATGACAACTGAAAAATTGTATTGGAATGAGGTGTGATAAGGTGTATATATACATGATAATCTGATGATACATTTATCATCTTGATACATGATGATATTCTTGACCTTCTGACATTTTGTCCTGTGACACATACAAGTAGAAAGACTAATGTCTTATCAATCCCAACAATGAACAGCTTTTGTAACTTAACCAAACAGTTGAGATAATGTAACTTAATCTGATATTCTATATCTAGACATTCCCACTTACATGTAAATAACTTACAGCAATATGAGATTATGTTACTTAATCTGGTATTCTATATCTAGACATTCCCACTTACATGTAAATAACTTACAGCAATATGAGATTATGTAACTTAATCTGGTATTCTATATCTAGACATTCCCACTTACATGTAAATAACTTACAGCAATATGAGATTATATAACTTAATCTGGTATTGTATATCTAGACATTCCCACTTACATGTAAATAACTTACAGCAATATGAGATTATATAACTTAATCTGGTATTGTATATCTAGACATTCCCACTTACCATACTAAGATCTCATATTACACGTAAATAACTTACAGCAATATGAGATAATGTAACTTAATCTGATATTCTATATATAGATATTCCCAATATAATCTCATACTATTTGCCATGAACAAACTGGTATTTTTAAAGTTTCATGGCTACATCTAATTTTCTATATAGAGATGATCAGATCTCATGTTATACACAGCTGATCTATAGAAATTTGTCAGGTAATTAGACCTACATCTGTTATTATCTATAATATGAATTCTAAATACAATGCAGATACACCTAAAACATCCTAAAATGAGCACATAAATTCTAATATTACTGAAAAACAATAGTAATAGCAGCCAAGCTAGGTTATAACGTAATACAAATTTTATAGTGATGTGTCAGGATTCAATAGATGAAAGAGACTAAATTGGAAGTATTTAGCTTTTGTGAACAATTAAGCTGAATTATGAATTGTGCAGAATAAAACAATTGTTGAAAAAGCGAGATGAATGAATTAGATATCACCAAACAGATAATGGGAAAATATGTTTTCATGACTTTACAATCGGCTGTTTTATCAAAGTTATTGGAAATCACATTCATTTCAAAAACTTCATTCATCTTTTTTTGAGGTACATGGCCATTTTGACTGTTTTCCTTACATGCACACAACTTAACGACATCAAAGGACAAAATTAAGACCAAAAAAAAGTTTAAGCTAAGCCATGGTTGTGCTGGCAGGTGGATTTATAAAAGAATTATCTATGTGGTTTCACACACTATGTACAATGACTACTTCACAGCAGGCAGTGTTATATATGTGTACAACAGCTACAACACAACAGGAAGTGATACACTGTGACAGTGTTATACACATAAGCTGGGACAGCTAATTGACAGTGATCTCTATCACTGACAACTGTAATATATAACATGTGGTACTACTACAATCTATATGGCTTCTGTACAAGACTGGTAGTGTTATATGTAAAATGGCTGCTATGATATATACAACATTTTTTATCAGACTGGCAGTGTTATATGGCTACTCTAAATGACAGGCAACAATATATGTACAACAGCTTTTACAAGACATGTAGTGTTATACAGTTATACTACCTACAACAGTGTTGTACAGTAGCTACCAAACTAAGACTGTTATGTACACCAGCTACTCTATACATGTAACAGGCAATGTTACATGTACAACAGTTTTTTCAGGTAGTGTTATATACAGTGTTATATATACAGACTGCTATGTGACAGGTGGTCATGTACACTATCTACAAGTGTTGTACAGTAGCTACTTAAATTAAGGCTAGTTTGATGTACTCCAGCTACTGTATAACAGGCAATGTTATATGATGTACAACAGCTTTTTACAAGACAGGTAGGTTTGTGTTATACAAGTGTTATATATACAGACTGCTATGTGACAGGTGGTCATGTACACTAATCTACAAGTGTTGTACATGTAGCTACTAAACTAAGGGCTTGCTATATGTGCGCGGTGGGTGTGGTCGGTGTGTTGGTTAGGTTTGTAGTTGGCTGTGGTGGGTGGAGTTGGGGGGGTGGGTGGTGGGGGGGGGTTTTTGTTGTTTGTTGGCTCCAGCTACTGTATAACAGGCAATGTTATATGTAGGTAGTGGGTGTCGGTTGTTGGGTCGGTGGGTTGGGGTTGGCGTGTGGGGTGGTGTGGTTATATTGGCTGTTGTGGTGGTGGGTGTGGTCGTTGGTTTTGTGTGTGGGGTGGTGGTTGCTTTGGGCGTGTCGTGGGTGGGTATGGTTGTGGGTGGGGGGTGGTTGGTGGTGAGTGTTTGGACAGGTTTGGGTCGTGTGTGTGTGGTGGTGGGTAGTGTGTGTTTTGTGGTTAGTGGGGTGTTTGTTGTTGGTGTGCTAGGAGTGGGGGGGTGTATTTGGTGGTGGTGGTGTGTTTGTTGGGTCGTGTGTGGGTTATTGATGGTGTGTGTGGGTGTGGGTTGGGGAGTGGTTTGGTTTGTTTTTTTTGTGAGGGGGTGGTGTTTATTGGTTTTGGGTTGTGTGTTGTGTGTTGTGTGTGGGTGGTTGTTATATGGCTACTCTAAATGACAGGCAACAATATATGTACAACAGCTTTTACAAGACATGTAGTGTTATACAGTTATACTACCTACAACAGTGTTGTACAGTAGCTACCAAACTAAGACTGTTATGTACACCAGCTACTCTATACATGTAACAGGCAATGTTACATGTACAACAGTTTTTCAGGTAGTGTTATACAGTGTTATATATACAGACTGCTATGTGACAGGTGGTCATGTACACTATCTACAAGTGTTGTACAGTAGCTACTAAATTAAGGCTATGATGTACTCCAGCTACTGTATAACAGGCAATGTTATATGTACAACAGCTTTTACAAGACAGGTAGTGTTATACAGTGTTATATATACAGACTGCTATGTGACAGGTGGTCATGTACACTATCTACAAGTGTTGTACAGTAGCTACTAAACTAAGGCTATGCTATACTCCAGCTACTGTATAACAGGCAATGTTATATGTACAACAGCTTTTACAAGACAGGTAGTGTTATACAGTGTTATATATACAGACTGCTTTGTGACAGGTGGTCATGTACACTATCTACAATACAGTGTTGTAAAGTAGCTACTAAACCATGGCTGTGATGTACTCTGCTACTATATAACAGACAATGTTATATGTACAACAGCTAGCTTCTCTATAACAAGCAGTGTTATATTACATTAGCTACAACACAAAAGGCTGCTATGTGCAGTGAACAAGGCAGAGCCAGCGGTGCATTACAAGTGGAGCCGCAGACAACATCATGATAGGCACATGACTTACATGGAACAAGCAACACTGAAGTCACTGCACTGAGCACTTTTCAGAAACTTCGCCTACACTCTGGGCCAATTTTTGTGGAATGTCCTGCACTTTAGACTTCAGTTCATCTATGTTTTTAGGTACTGAAAAACACAACAAAACTGTTTAAACAATTTATATAGTTTGGTATTTATCTTAAGAAATGGAACCCGATCATGACATGGTTCTGAAAATGGTTAATTTCAACTGCACTGGGACAATACATTCATCTCTCTTGTAAAAAAAAATAAACGTATATTTCACAGCATTTGATTTTCAGTAACATAACTTGAGAGATTTTCAGATTTTTATGATGTTGATATAAATTCTATATATAACTCAGCGCAATAATTTATCCTCAATGGCTTGCATCAAATCATTATTGATGTTTGAAAAAAATACAAACATTTTAACAAGAAGCAAATCTCAGATGGTCATCTCGAGGGTGAATAAGATTTGTATCAAGATACATGTATTAAATGATAGTGTGACAAATGATTATCAAAAGTTCAACTACATCATCATGACCTTCCTTCACATGTCAACTTCACACCAAATTTTCATCAGATATTACTTGTTACTACAATAATTTCACATAAATACTGCTTTGATATCATGATAATATCAGCTATATCAAAGATATTCATTTCAAGTTACTTATTTCTGGAAATTAGGAAAGGAGTAGAGAGGATTTTAGTAAAGATGAAATAAAAAATACCTCTCAGTTCATTTTACAAAAGCTTTTTACTAAAAACAAACATTCTATGTATCACCGGAGTTTGCTAAGTCTTGTGAAAAATGAGTGACCTTGACACCCTGTGCTAGGATAAAGAATCATGAACTGCTTCTTAATCAAAAGCTTATGGAACACTTTGAAATGTTCAGGATTTAATGTAAATAAAAATATTAAAACATTAATACTGGGTGAAGATTATTAGAGCCAGGGGCTGCAGAGATAACAGTCTCTAGGACATTTTGGGGGAAATTGTTATTTATATGTTTTCAGAAACTTGAACATACACTGCACTTAAAAAATATATTGGAATGATTACAGGTAAGAGTAACTCTCTTTGTGTCTGACGTGAAAAAATTTACAAAATTAATTATGTCGGATAAAATTCCTTGTTTCCTGGCATTATGTCATAAGAACCCTTTTCTCAACCCCTCGCTCAAATCTATGATCTAATCAGATTAACCACTAATACAGGGTGTTTAAGATAAAAATAGGCACAACTCTTTCAATTCACAGACCATAATAGACTGGTCTGTTACAATAGAAAAGAGCATTCCATGAAGTATCTTGGTGGTGAAAGGTTTAGTATGAACTACTATTTATATGATAAGAATACGTGAATGAAAATGTTTAAAGAATGATACAGGTGTGAAATATCACATAACTGGAATAGATTGCACATCGCAAAGTTAACTGTTCTCTTCTACTGACACCTATCCACAGAAATTAACTCTGAATCTATTGATATCAATTTATACATGTACATTTCATACACCTATCTGTAGTAATTAACATGGAAGCTATCAACATCAATTTATATATGTACATTTCATACACCTATCTGCAGTAATCAACTCTGAATCTATAGATATCAATTTATACATGTACATTTCATACACCTATCTGTAGTAATTAACATGGAAGCTATCAACATCAATTTATATATGTACATTTCATACACCTATCTGCAGTAATCAACTCTGAATCTATAGATATCAATTTATACATGTACATTTCATACAACTATTTGCATTAATCAACACTGTAGCTATATACATTCAACATATACATGTTCTGTTCATACTTTTCCATAAATAATTAAAATACCTCAACAATACAGATAAAAGACACACATATATTGCTGTTATATATTTGCTGTTCCAAAAGTGCAACATAGATATCAGTTTCAAAGAATTTTGGCAAAAGTATCTAAATTATTTAGTATTCACTTTCTGGCGTAATCAAAATACACAAATTTTACTGTACAGGAAGTGGGTGGATTAATTTAGTTACAATGCAAAAATACAGAAAAATTAGAATTTACTATCAGATTTCTGAAACTTTTGTTTCCTCTCAAAATCACATTATTATTACATCATCATCCTATATAAATCTATTTCCCACATTTCTGCAGTCATATTGATCTCACCTACATCATTCACTACTGATAAAGAGTAATGCTTTTTATACTATACAATGTATATGTAACATGCATTGCAGGTTCAAGGTAGACCAGCAGGTACAAAAGCAAAATTTCCCCAAACTCTGATCTTATAGTCTACTGGTGATAAAGTATAAGGAATTGAACATTTTTGATATCAGATATTTCATTTAAAAATATGTTTACCAGTATATAAAGCTAGAGTTATGTTTCTTGGATAACAATGTTTTGAACAATATGGAACAATGTATCTGCATATTAATCTTTTTTAAAGGCAAACATCCACAGATTTACAGTGGAACCTCATCTCACTTAAGAGACCACTTGTGAACCAGAACACTTTCAGTGGGTCAGTCAGGTGGTCTTAAAACCGAGGTTCCACGATATTAGAATTTTTTGTTTTTTTCTTTTAAGTCTGAATAGTTTTCAGATCCTGAAAATATATATCTTTATATTACAAAGGGAAAGCAAATAGCTGTCAATATCGCTGACAAAACACCACTTAGTCATTGAATATTAATCATAAGATTTTTATATATACTTCAGCCAGGGAACTTAAATGCAGATTTAAGTATATATTCCCTGTAAATAAACTGCTAATTTGTATTAACAAATTTCTTAATTCTGAATGAAGTCAATGGTAAGCAGAGTGGTTGATCTAAGTGGCTAATGCAAATGTATCGTGTGTAGACTGTAATAGAGACATTGATTCTACAGCTAATGTCACAGACACACACTCTTTCTGTTATGGCAAGTGCATATGATGAAAATATACGGGAATATTGTAGCAGATTGTTAGTATATATCGGTATACATGCACTTTTGATACCAATTTCCAATGTCAAATTTTGCATGTAGATCTCTAGCTTGTGGTGTCAACTAGATTTGATATACCACAAAAATTTCATCTATGCATGTCATAAAAAAAGTTTGCTTTTAGATCAGTGGTAGTACATGTGCATAACACAAACATTGAAAAAAGATATCACACACACACACACACACACACACACACACACACACACACACACACACACACACACACACACACACACACACACCACACACACACACACACACACACACACACACACACACACACACACACACGCACGAGTTTGTCATAATTTAAACACAACTTATGTACAATTAGCTGTCTACACTTCTCTGTAAGTTACAGATTTTCTTGCTTTTGTTATTTAATTTCTACATTATGTTAATCAAAATTCTTACACTTGTTATCCATGCAAGTCCATAGTTTAATCGATGTTTTATGAATAGCCAGACGTGACATCTTTTGGCAGACTTTTCCATTATGACTCCATAATTATAATTATGATGTCACAATGACACGACATCAAAATTGCACATTGTGAGCGATGTGTCAGACATTTGGTGATAGTCAACTGTTTATAGTGCCATCTACCTTTGAATATAGAGTACAGACTGTCTATACTTTATGTAGATTTTCTTTTTATCAGTTTTAAGTGTCAAGTGACCATATTTATAGCCACTAGTGAATAAATTCAACAACACCATCTAGCTATAGAAAATGAGTTGACTGACCACACTGGCAGCCACTCTTGGACAAATGCATTAAAATTATATACATTTATACATGATGTAGGCCTACATTGATGATTAAAGATAAACTATGGTGTGTTCGAACAGGACCAGAAGCATTGTCAAACAAGATGTGTTTGTGAAACACAAATGCCCCAGGTCCTAATTCTATATATGTAAGCAGGATGGAATTACGAATAGACAGACACACATACAGACAGACAGACAGACAGACGGAAAATCCAAACACTAAATGTCCCCAGCTGACCTTTCAGGCCAGGGGCATAAAAAAACCCAATAAAATTTATTAAGGTGATGAAAAAAAACATCCCTTTTAAACCAGATATAGCTTTGCATTTATGAAAATTGATGAATTTTAACAAAAAAATTAGACTTAAAGGAAAAATTCAAAATACTACTACATTTGTTAGGCTGCAAATTATAGACAAAGAGATGCAGCACAGCAAAATTAGACTTCACAATTATCTTGTAAAATCTTAAGATGAACAATCAAAATGATATTTTGCAATTATGCATACATGTAGCTGTGTTCATTTTGGTAAAAACTATTGAGGCATTATCCTAACTCTGTGACTCAACAACTTACATGAATGTGCATGAATTGCTGGAAACTGACATTCAAAATTTAATCATGCAATACACAAAATGACATGTGGATATTTCTGAAGTTCATGTCCAAAAAATTGTGATTCATGTAACAATTCTAAAATAATTATACAGTACTATGAATGGAAATTCTTATTTTATGAAATCGTGATGGAAAAATAAAAATATGTTTTAAAACTCAAATGCAGACATTTGATACGTATAAATCTGTATATGTAATAAGGTGGAAGATACTGATTCCAGATAAATTTGTTTATTATCTCCAGTTCTGATTACCAGTTACAAATTTCAAAAATTAAACTTTTTTTTAAAGTTTGGTCGAAATGGTTCAATGTTGTTTTATGCCACATTCAACAATTTATCAGTTATATGGTGGTGATCAGTTTTAAATGGTGGAGGAGAGAACCCAGTTGCAATGTATCTGTGAAGAGACCACTGGCCTTCCACAGGTAAACTGGCAAACTTTCTCATAATATCAGCTTAGGTTCCAAGACAAGAGGTGAGAGAATTTTATTGATCAAGGTGACATCATTGTATATTCAGAGTTGGGAGTCCAGCAGCAATTATTTTTTAAAAAAAACATCTTCAATATCTAAACTGAAATATATGTTAAATGTATAGTAATCAAATATTAAAAAAATCACATCTCTGCAATATTTTACAACACCTCCCCCTCCCCTCAATTAAACAGGCCTTAAAAAATCTTTTTAACCGCAGCATTGAAACACACTCAGTTCAAAACAGGGTCTTTTTGGCAAAAAATACAATAAATATCCAACATCTGAAGCATGGGATGTGCTTAGAGTTATCAGACATATTATGTACAGGTTGTCATGATGCATGATCATTAAAAGCAGGTAAACTAGACAGTGACAATGAGAGATAACTTGAGGTAAGCTAAAAATGTGGAAAGGTTTGATTTACAAGTCTTACTGGACTGGGTTTTACTGGACTGAGTTTTACTGGGCTGAGTCTTACTGGACTGGGTCTAACCGGACTGGGTGTTACTGGACTGGGTTTTACTGGACTGAGTCTTACTGGACTAGGTTTTACCGGACTGGGTGTTACTGGACTGGGTGTTACTGGACTGGGTTTTACTGGACTGAGTCTTACTGGACTGGGTTTTACTGGACTGAGTCTTACTGGACTGGGTCTTACCGAACTGGGTGTTACTGGACTGGGTGTTACTGGACTGGGTTTTACTAGACTGAGTCTTACTATGAGTTTTACTAGACTGAGTCTTACTATGAGTTTTACTAGACTGGGTCTTACTGAACTGATTTTGTAAATGATATTCAGTTTCCTAAACCAATAATCATTATACTAATCCAAGTACACACTGAATATCAGTTATGAGTTTAAAGAAACTGATTACATAATATGACATCATAAACATATATATGCATATTTTTGATTTACTGTCAAACTGTATAGTTCTTTAGAAATGTATATTGCCATCTACAAACTAAAGCAAACTTATAAATAAGCAAGGTTGGTCAAAATAAATACTAGGCATTATTTAAGATAAAATGTACAAATTAATATTGATTGTATTTTGGCATGTGACATGTATCAGTATTTAGATACTGACAATAAAGTAAATATAAGATGATTATCTTTTACAATAAATTACACACACCTAAATCAAACTTTAAATGCATCCTTTCACCAAATTTCACAAAATTTTATCTATAAATTTTTCTATAAACTAAAAAAATCTCATTCATAATACATTGATTCAAAAACTGCACCCCCTATTGCGGTAAGATTCATAAAATTGAAAAACAGCCATACAGTTGTTGAGGCTTTGTGAATTTTATATACAGTAAAACCTGCTTTAGGGACCACCTATGTATGAAGACCACTTGGTTATAAACACCATTTTTTGCAGTCCCTAATGGTACCATTTGTGTACAAATCAACCTCTATATAAAGACCACCTCCCTATAAAAACCAGTTTTTCCTGTGTCCCTAAGGAGGTCATTATATGCAAGTTTCACTGTATATATATATATATATATATATATATATATATATATATATATATATATATAATCCATACAATTACCCACGCCGAAAAATGTCAAATTCTAGATCTCTGACTCATCTATAATGTTTTAAGTTGATATAATTATGCTAGACTTCACAAATTATTACCAAAAACAAGAATTTGACATTATACAAGGCAAACTATGAAAGAGATTAATGATACATGTATAAAGGATTATAACTCAAAGATGAATTTTCTGGTGTGTTTATATACTAAAATATTAATAATACAGAAATACAACATGGTCAGGTACATTCTAGTGTATGGCATTAAAATTCCATACATAAATATTTCAGGAATCTTTTATTACTAGGATGGAATGCATGTTAAGTACCTCTACATACAAACAAGAACATGTTACATGTACATTTGAGATTTCTTTTTCATTATTGCAGTTTGTGATACAATATCAAGATGAAGTTTGACAAAGTTAAGTAACAACAGCTCCATAAGTAGTCAAAACAATGTTCTTTCAGTGATTTAATCACTTGTAATTAAAAAACATTTTAATCATTGACAGAAATTTTAAGCACAAGCTTGTCATACGAAATTTAAACAACAACATAAGGAAGAAAATTTACTTGTGAACTCGTCCTCTTCTTCAGAATCAGCATTGGCCTCTGCCGCCAGCTCTGCTGGAGTCTTTTTTTTTCTCCCTACCCTTCCCTCAGCATCATTTTGTATCATTGATTCCTCCTCTGGTACTTTTTTCTTTAGACCATACTGAATTATAAAGTATCAACTGGTAACAAGAGGTTCAAAGAGTTTTCAAAATCAAGTAAAAAACAAATAATTTCAAAAATAATTTTTAGTTTTTTTTTTACCTTGTCTTCCCCAGATATTTAAATGGTATGCTATTTTCTGATGTATTAAACCTGTCTATTTTAGTCTGTGGGATTGCAAGGGAAGAAATAATGATGTTATATTAGAGTTATCTCTCTTTGTGAAGCAAAAAAGCCAGTGGCCTTTTATACACAATACAGAAGTGCATATTTAATGCATTAGTCTGAAAAAGTAACATGCATAGAAACACAATGTAATGTTTTATGGGTCTGTTTGTATTTAAGTGTGTATATTTATGTATATATATAAGATCTATATAATATATGATGTAGGAGCGTACATGTACATAGTTATGCAATGGGTAATATGCGAGTATATGCAGGTATATTATATGAACTTTCATGTGTGTGAATGTGTATACGTATGTGTGGTCACGTGTGTGTGCACATGAGAGTATATTAATACATGTATATAAATGTTTATATGCTTTCCTGTAGTATACATCAGCAGATATGAACGGACTGGTGTGCATGCATGCAGAACAAAAATTTGTGAAAATGGAAATGGAGTAAAAGTTGTTAATTCAATGTTAATGTACTCTGTATTGTTATAAAATTTCATAAATAAAATAAATACAAAAAAAAAAAAAAGCCAGTGGCCTGTTTCACTAAACGTTGTAACTTTATGTGCAGACATAAATCCAGACTTACACGTATGTCTAAAATAAATTTCACTAAAGGTTCTATCTCTCTTCTTGGTAAATACTTAGGTCCGAGTCTACGTCTGCTTCAAACTTCTACTAATTTAACTTAGTGTAGGCATATCTTTGTGACTTTTTATGAAACTGAAATTACGAACACGTAAATAAAATCGTAACTCGAGTTATGTCTGAAGTTATGTCTACGTTTGCAGACAAATTTATGACCTTTAGTGAAACTGGCCCCAGATTTGTTACATTCACTTGATGATCAATACGAATTTAAGTCTCTTCCACAAGAATGTCCAAAAATAACCCTTATTAATGACATCGTCATATTACCCATGTACATTTCTTTTTTACAGTCATTTGGGTATTCTTAGCATTATCAGATTCATATACACATGTGTATACACACATATGAGCATGTCTGTAGGTGTGTATGTAAATATTTCTAATGTGGAATCTACATACGATCATTGCTCTATTTCTTCCTGTCTCCGCCTGCATCTCTATGTCTCTACCTGCATATCTCTCTCTCTCTCTCTGACTCTCTCTCTTCCTGCATCACTGTCTCTCTTTCTTTCTGTCTTTCCTTGCATTTCTCTCTCTTCCTGTCTTCTCCTGCATCTGTCTCTCTACCTTTCCCTGTCTCACCTTCTCTCTCTCTCTCTTCCTGTCTTCTTCTGCATCTGTCTCTCTATCTTTCCCTGCCTCACCCCTCTCTCTCTCTCTCTCTCTCTCTCTTCCTGTCTTCTTCTGCATCTGTCTCTCTATCTTTCCCTGCCTCACCTCTCTCTCTCTCCCTCTCTCTCTTCCTGTCTTCTTCTGCATCTGTCTCTCTATCTTTCCCTGCCTCACCCTCTCTCTCTCTCTCTCTCTCTCTCTCTCTCTCTCTCTCTCTCTATATATATATATATATGTATATATATATATATATAAAGGCTATATCCAAAGTTTGATTCTCTTATCAATACCACCACAAATCTGGAAAATATTACCAACAAAACATATCTATCTGGCTATAGGGCAAGAATACAATATTTCTCAACAAAAATGCAATGTCGTGATGACACAATTTCTTGTCTTCATCAACAAAAACTCTGAGACATTTTTACTCTAGCAAATATATAATTGTATTACTGGTATGTTCTGTTTTCAACTTTTATCAACAAGATTCAAAAAGCAAATATTCCCTGGGATTTTATTCTTGAGGTTACAAAAAAATCACAAAAGCACGATAACTTTCTTAAAAATGAATTCAACATATAGATCTTATGAATTGGTTATTTTCTGACTTTGGCTTTCCATTTTAATTTTTTATATTTCTTATTGAACAAGCACATGGGAAATATGACTCTTTCTATCACAACACATTTACATGCCATATGATTTCCATTTGACAGTTGAAGAAGAATCAAAGTGGCAAAGGCCATCAAAATATCTATATGAAAATTAACATACTGTACAGGGGGAGATAACTCCCAGCATTAATATTCGCTATATTTATGGTGTTGATATATCCATGAATTTTAGAATCAGCGAATGACTTTTTAATGAAACAATATATATATATATATATATATATATATATATATATATATATATATATATATATATATATATATATATATATATATTTAAAAGGGTCTTATGTTAGTGCAAGTTATTACCAAATACTGATCCGCGAATAAAAAAAAAACATGATCGTTTCAGAAGAGAGAACGTGACATGAATGTAAAAATTACAAGCAATGGGATTAAAACCCTTTACAGTACCGATAGTAACATTACATTTTTTGGTGAGTAAAGTTGAAGATATAAAGCACATCTGGATGATTTGGATCAAAGCTTGACCGCATAAAAATTACTTGGATCAAAGCTTAACCACATCAAAATGACTTGGATCAAATCTTGACCACATCAAAATGACATGGATCAAAGCTAGACCACATCAAGATGACTTGGATCAAAGCTTGACCACATCAAGATGACATGGATCAAAGCTTGACCACATCAAGATGACTTGGATCAAAGCTTGACCACATCAAGATGACTTGGATCAAAGCTTGACCATATCAAGATGACTTGGATCACAGCTTGACCACATCAATATGACTTGGATCAAAGCTTAACCACATCAAGATGACTTGGATCAAAACTTGACCATAACAAGATGACTTGGATCAAAGCTTGACCACATCAATATGACTTGGATCAAGTCTTGACCACATCAAGATGACTTGGATCAAAGATTGACCACATCAAGATGACTTGGATCACAGCTTGACCAAATTACATGAATTATTTAAATTGAAAAATTCAAATTGTTTTATAAACCAAAGAGGGGAGGGGGGTTGTGAATTCAGAAAGATATTTAAAGAATTTGAAATTGACATTAAAAATTAATGTGTCATAAGCTGTGTTTCTTTTTTAACTTTCTTTTCTTTTTTTACTACCATACTTAAATTTATATCCAATAACAAAAAAAGGTATATACACATGCATAAAAATGTTTAAATTCCTATATAATTTGAGGAAATTGCTTTAGAAACCCAGGTTTGGCATTTTTCACCTGCATTTAATTAACTCAACTTTATATAACTACCACACTGGAACTAACCCTTTTTTCACAAATTATATAGGAATATAAGAATTTTTATGTCTGTGTATAGCTCTTATTTGTTATTGTATATCAAGTACAAGAAGTAAAAGTATAAAAAATTGAAATAATTTTCTTAGGTAAACACAGCTAATGCCCCTTTAAATTTAAGTAAGACAATTTTTTACAATATATACAAATTCTATTCCATTTTCTTTTAGGTATTTCTTAAAACAGCAAACACTTAAATTTATTTTTTGTTTAGAGGTCCAAAAACATCATTTCTACTCATAAACTTGTAGGGAACTCAAGTTTTAAACATAACAAGAGATCCCAGGGGGATCTTGGCGCCCACCATGGAATGTTCTATGTCTGATCTATGACAGTCAAAAACCAAGATGGCCACCTGCTGGCCATGTTGGATTCCAATCTATCTAAAAATGTAATATGCACAACTAAACCTCAAGGGAAACCTTCATGTCAAATTTCAAGGAGATCCCTTTAGTCCTTTCTGAGAAAAAGCGGTAACAAACTTCCTTTGGTCAAAATCCAAGATGGCCACCTGTACTTGTGAAAAGAAATAATTTGACGGCTTGTTGCAAACAGACAAACCAGAAAACATGGTTATACTGAGAGAAAAAAAACACCAATATACCCAGCCCCATTGTCAATATCAGGGCTATGAAAATGAAATACCTAGATGTAGTTAGAAAAGAACATGTCTTCATTCCAATACAACCTGACTGATTGACCATCATACACTATAACAAGAACAACAAGGTAAATTCTGCATTGCTTTCTCTTTTAATTACATAATCAACATATGCCATGATTTAGACCTTACTCTGTAGTTTCTGTGACTATCTCTGACAGTGATAAAAGTCACAAGAGACTCCCGGACTTCCTGTTGAAGATTTTCTCATCAATTCTAATTACTGAACCTAGGCTTTAGGGAAATTGAAAGTCTGATCTGCTTACAAAATGTTATATCACTGAAGCCAGAGGAAAAAAATTGGAAGTGAACAGAGAATAAATACAAACTTTTGACAGAACTGACATACAAGAATAGAGGTAATATATTGAACAGAATATATAAAGCTCGATGTTCCTGGTCTCTTATTAAAGGAATGTTAATTTATTTTTGTTTTTATGCTTTTTGCCAATATCAGGAAGGTTCAATTTATGTGTCAGCATCTGGCTTTGTTTGCAACAGTAATGGTTTGTCACAAATTATCTATAAGAAAATCCTACCATTGTTTTCAATAAAGTGTAAATGGACTTTTTACAAAAAATAAAATCACTGAATTTAACGCAATACCAAACCCAAGACTTTATTATAGTCTTGACATCTGAGCTCCTGAATGCATATAAGTCTTGACATCAAAGCCCAGAAATTTATAACAGTCTTGACATGATAGCCCTGTATTTCATTACAGTCTTGACATCAATGTCCTGGACTTCATTATAGTCTTGACATCAATGTCCTGGACTGCATGTCAGTCTTGACATCAAAGCCCAGGATTTCATAACAGTCTTGACATTAATGTCCTGGACTGCATATAAGTCTTGACATCAATGCCCAGGGCTTCATTTTAGTCTTGACATCAGAGCCCAGGACTTCATTATAGTCTTGACACCAGAGCCCAGGACTTCATTATAATCTTGACATCAAAGCCCAGGACTTCATTACAGTCTTAAACATCAGAGTCCAGGACTTCATTGTAGACTTGACATCAGAGCCCAGGACTTCATTGTAGTCTTGACATCACAGCCCAGGACTTCATTATAGTCTTGACATCAAAGCCCAGGACTTCATTACAGTCTTGACATCAGAGTCCAGGACTTCATTGTAGACTTGACATCAGAGCCCAGGACTTCATTATAGTCTTGACATCACAGCCCAGGACTTCATTATAGTCTTGACATCAAAGCCCAAGACTTCATTATAGTTTTGACATCAAAGCATAGGACTTTATTATAGTTTTGACATCAAAACCCAGGACTTCATAACAGTCTTGACATCAAAGTCCAAGACTGCATATAAGTATTGACATCAAAGCCCAGGACTTTATTATAGTCTTGACATCAAAGCATAGGACTTCATTATAGTCTTGACATCAGAGCCCAGATCTTCATTTTAGTAGTAACATTAAAGCCCAGGACTTCATTATAGTCTTGACATCAGAGTCAAGGACTTCATTGTAGACTTGACATCAGAGCCAAGGACTTCATTGTAGTCTTGACATCACAGCCCAGGACTTCATTATAGCCTTGACATCAAAGCCCAGGACCTCATCATAGTCTTGACATCAAAGTCCAAGACTTCATTATAGTCTTGAGATCAAAGCCCAGGACTTCATTATAGTTTTGACATCAAAGCATAGGACTTCATTATAGTCTTGACATCAAAACCCAGGACTTCATAACAGTCTTGACATTAATGTCCTGGACTGCATATAAGTCTTGACATCAGAGTTCAGGACTTCATTGTAGACTTGACATCAGAGCCCAGGACTTCATTGTAGTCTTGACATCACAGCCCAGGACTTCATTATAGTCTTGACATCAAAGCCCAGGACTTCATTATAGTCTTGACATCAAAGTATAGGACTTCATTATAGTCTTGACATCAAAACCTAGGACTTCATAACAGTCTTGACATCAAAGTCCAAGACTTCATTATAGTCTTGACATCAAAGCCCAGGACTTCATTATAGTTTTGACATCAAAGCATAGGACTTCATTATAGTCTTGACATCAAAACCCAGGACTTCATAACAGTCTTGACATCAAAGTCCAAGACTGCATATAAGTCTTGACATCAAAGCCTAGGACTTCATTATAGTCTTGACATCAAAGCATAGGACTTCATTATAGTCTTGACATCAGAGCCCAGATCTTCATTTTAGTAGTAACATCAAAGCCCAGGACTTCATTATAGTCTTGACATCAGAGTCAAAGACTTCATTGTAGACTTGACATCAGAGCCAAGGACTTCATTGTAGTCTTGACATCACAGCGCAGGACTTCATTATAGTCTTGACATCAAAGCCCAGGAATTCATTATAGTCTTGACATCAAAGTCCAAGACTTCATTATAGTCTTGACATCAAAACCCAGGACTTCATTATAGTCTTGACATCAAAGCATAGGACGACTTCATTATAGTCTTGACATCAAAACCCAGGACTTCATAACAGTCTTGACATCAAAGTCCAAGACTGCATATAAGTCTTGACATCAAAGCCCAGGACTTCATTATAGTCTTCACATAGAAGCATAGGACTTCATTATGGTCTTGACATCAGAGCCCAGGTCTTAATTTTAGTCTTGACATCAAAGCCCAGGACTTCATTATAGTCTTGACATCAGAGTCCAGGACTTCATTGTAGACGTGACATCAGAGCCCAGGACTTCATTGTAGTCTTGACATCACAGCCCAGGAATTCATTACAGTCTTGACATCAAAGCCCAAGACTTCATTATAGTCTTGACATCAGAGCCCTGTACTTCATATCAGCCTTGACATCAAAGCTCAGGAC
The DNA here is from genome assembly GCA_030159075.1 of Atrina japonica. NCBI lineage: Eukaryota > Metazoa > Mollusca > Bivalvia > Pterioida > Pinnidae > Atrina > Atrina japonica. The sequence goes on from BROG01000643.1 coordinate 182,213, forward strand.
TTCATAACTAAATCTTGACACCAAAGTCCAGTACTGCATAACAGTCTTGACACTAAAGCCAAGGACTTCATTACAGTTTTGACATCAAGGCCCATACCAGTTTTGATATCAAAACTTAGGACTTCATAAAAACACTCCAAAGAATTAAAAATGTAAATAATCTATCATTGTCTAAATGCTTTAAGTTGGTAAATTACAACAGAAAATGGAGCTGGCCTGGCTCAGTCGGTAGCGCTCTTGTCTCTTGATCGTGAGGTCGTGAGTTCGAGTCACGCCGGCAGCAGGTTGGTTTCCTGTCTTTCGGATGAGACAGTAAAAACTGGAGGTCCAATCTCCCAGTAGCTGTCAGGAAGTTAAAGAACCATCACTGCTAAATGCCCGCAAGTGCCAAGCATAGGCCAAAATTTGAAGCCCTTCACCGACATTTGGTGATGTCTCCACATGACTGAAAGATTCTTGAGTGGGACGTTAAACAACAATAAACAAACAAACAACAGAAAATGGGAAATTTTGATACAGAATTAAAATTTTGTGTAATAAAAAGTCTAAAATCACCTCATGATTGTTGTTTTTATTTGATTTTTTCTGTCCTACCAAGAATTTTCTACATTATATCTTGCTATGCCTGAGGTACCACAAATTTAGACCTGTGTTAGAGACTGATGTCAACATGTACAGCTGGATCTATTAAATGTACCAGTTTTAAGTACAACCTAACAGACCCAGATTATCAACTTATTATCCCAATGTTTTAGCAATGGAACAATCAATGGCTAAAACCGACAGTTTCTAGATTCTTAGACATGGCCCACTACCTGAAATCAAACATAAATCTTAAATGAACGGTTATTTTTTGGCCAGTTAAATATTGGCCATTGGTCTAATCTGCCTTAACAACTGTTTTCATTATTCCCTTGCTTAATTGATATATTCCTCTATCCTATATAGTAACCACCTGCTGTCTGACCAGGGACCACTCAAATTTAGCTTTAAAGTTAATATTAGAAATAATTCTGGGTTAATGTCAGAAACAGATCCATATTCTCCAGACATTGAACATGTACATATTTTTTGGATGGTTTAATTTTGGCCCTTTTAATAGGATGGCCAAATTGACCAAAATTAACCAATGGCTAAAAAATCCCTATTTATGGTATGCAATCTCCATGATCCAGGAACCTGGGTTACTTGCGTAAAAATCAAGAATGTCCCATCTAAGAATATTCTTTACACACCAACGATATTCAAATTTAAGCAAGTTGGTTCTGTTCTCTGTATGAATATAAAAATTTCAAATTTCAAATTACAGAGAAACTTGCATATAAATGACCTTCTTAGGGACACAAGAAAACAAGCCTTTATAGGGAGGTGGTCTTTTTATTTTTTATTTTTTGGTTGATTTGTACACAAATGGTACTATTGGGGACAGCAAAAAGCAAGTCCTTTTTGACCAGGGATCTTTATACACAGGTGGTCGCTAAAGCAGGTTTTACTGTATCTAAGATGCTTCAGGACCTAATTAATACTACATAAACATTTTAAAACAATCTTTTTGACATAGTAATCTCTTAATTATGAAACACATAAAATTGTTACATTATATAAAAACAACCAAGAGAGTATTATGTTGCAGTTATTTATAGAATTATTACTACAAATTAACACGGATAATATGTAACCATCTAGTACTTATCGATTCACGGATTATAGGGAGCTAAAAAAAGTTTTATAAGTGTGAATATCCTGTGGTTTACATGAAAATGTGTAGATTGGAACATAATAAATATTACATCAACCTGATTTCAGCTTACTGGTATGGTAGTTATGTATTATGCTATCTATAAATTGATTTGTGTTGGACAGTCATATATCGCTTTATATAATATAACCTATTCTCCCTATTGCCACAATTAGACTGATCTGTAGAATACACATGAAAAATTCATTATACATATTTATGTATGTATAGTATTTTTTTTACTATTGCAGACAATTTTCAGTTATAAATTGTCACTCAGCACTTGCAAAATGAGTCCTTTTAATAGGCATGTGATAATTGAAGAGTAAAATGGACAAAATAATTGCTGAATTAATACCTTCGTGTCTCTGGGTGAAATCTATGTTGTCAGTTTAATAAAGAGATAAAATTAAATGAATCACAAGTTTTGTATCTTTATTTTTAATTTTAATAGTAAAATTACCATAATCAATAATTTTTTTATCTTCAAATTTAGCCCATTGTAGCATAAAATTCTCAACTGATAAAGGTATAGGACCTTTCCCAAAAATGGTCTATTAGCCCCTGCAATAATTTTCAATCATCTTCCCCATTCATTTTGGTTGAAGTAGGGAATAAGAATTTGAAATGAGCAGATCAAAGTTTTTCAGATGGAATACGCCATTTAAAAACTATCAGAAATACCAAGGAGAGATTAGCAACTATCTTGGTTCATGGAATTTCCAATTTCGTTATCCTGTGAGACACTGCAGATGCTAGATATAACCTTAAGGGTGATTGTCTGAGGGGTTTAGATATCACTAAATGATGACAAAGTTTCACTGTTAATGCATGATCCTTTCTCATTTGAGGCGCCCCTTGCTGTCATATGTTCTGTTTATTGATTTTTAGACTTTGTAAAGCAGAGCCAAAGTATTATTTACACCAGAAATAAAATGAAATTGTAGCTAAATTGTTTTGTAAGAAACCACTTAAAGTTATTCCGCATTTTGATATTTTTGTCCCATTTGAAAGGATCAGCAGTCCCTTCATGATTAGAGTAATAAAGCCCTGGCTTCAGGGAATGTGTTGTTGTTGTATTGTTGTTCAAGAAACTTCACTCATATGGAGATGTCACCAAATGCCTGTAAAGGGCTTAAAATTTTGGCCTATGCTCGGCACTTACGGTCACTGAGCAGTGAGGGTTCTTTAACGTGCGACAGAAATAACACAGTGGTACAATTGGACTACTTTATAATGACCAACGCTATTCTGACAATTTTACCTACCGACAGGATTTTGTCAAGATGTACATAAATGTTGTTTACTGTCAATTTAAAAGAATTTACTGGGCATCATATGGATAATTTCAGTGCAGACAAGCATTTTTTAGTAGGAAAATCCTGTAATCACCGACACAAACATATCCCATCGAAAATATTATTGATAGCTTTTATTCAGAGAATGCATTTCTGATTGAATTGATAAATGACACTGAAATGATGTTATCCAGACTTCAAATTAACTTTTATTCTAAATACCAACTGCCTATAGTATATAAAAATTGATCTCTATTTCAGTCACAGTCAGTTAATATTCCATTGTGTTTCTTAATGGGGCAATAGATGTGCTTTATTTTTCAAAAAATTGTTTTCTTTTTTTATATTTAGATGCCATAACTAAAACGAGATATACAAAGGCATAAAAATTCTGTATTTCCTATATATATTGTGAAAATTGCTTCAGAAACCCAGGTTTGGCACTTTTTTTCAATTGCAATTGATTAACTCGACCTTACTCTTTGTATATGAATACCGCACTGGACCTGATCTGATTTTCACAAAATATACAGGAATATAAGATTCTTCTAGCCTGTGTATAGCTCTTATTTGTTATTGTAAATCAAGTACAAGTAATAAAAGTAGAATAAAAATTGAAATAATTTTATTTTATTTTGTAAACACAGCCAATGTCCGTTTAAGAGCAAATTCATTACAAGGACAAAGTCTTCAAGGGATGGACATGGTCATCAAGAAGAGGGTTTGCTGTATTTTGATACATGTATATGAAAAGTTAAAAGATGACACACCTCCAATTAAAAACTCATAGCCACCATATAACTAAAACATAGCTGAGTGTGGCATAAAACACTATAACAGGAAGAGGGTCAAGGTAAATACAAATAAATCATAACAATTTGTAATACTCACTTTATCACGTATGGACTGCCTCATCGTTTCTCGCTCTTCTTCCATCTTACGATGCTTTTCTTTACGTTTTTCTTCAGCTTCTCTGCGAGCCTCCTCTACTTCTGGATCCTCTCCCCCTGCTTCTTCACTTTTCTCTTCTCCTTCTTTGTCCCCTCCCATAGCACCTGTCAATCAAGATACACTGAATTTTTGAAGACTTAGAAATTCATTGCTTTTGTGTTATTTGAACTTTAATTTCAGACCTATGAATTGTTAACATGGTCCTTGCCATATTTACAAATTCAAGAACGCAGGGCCATAAAATGGACAATTTTGTTACCAATTCCATAGTCCCAAGCTACTTGCCATACAGATGTAAAGATTTGGTAAAGATTTTAATAGACCTGAAACAATATGGCCTTAACAAAGATACAAGTAAATTTGATCCAAAATAGCCCCAACTGAGATATAATTAGACTTTCTACAATTTGGCCCTGTCAGAGATAAAAATAGACTTGATACAATATGACCCTCACAGAGAAAAACATACATGCTAATACATACCCACACACAGACATAAATAGGTCTGATACTATATGACCCCCAATATGAATTGACTTGATATAATGTGCCCCCCATTCCAGATATGAATAAACTTGATATGATATACCCCAAGATATAAACAGATTTTCTACAATGATACAATGTGTCTCCTTCTCCAATATAAAAAGACATGATACAATATGTCCCCCAGATAAGAAGAGACTTGATACATTATGCTCACCACATACAGATAAAAATATACTTGCTACAATATGTCTCCCTAGCTATAAAAAGACTTGATACAATATGCCCCCTCCCCCCCCCCCCCCCCCCCCCCCGATAAGAGGTGACTTGATACATTATGTTCCTCACACAGAGATATAACAGACATGATACAATATGCCTCCCGTGATATAAATAAACTTGATACATTTTGTCCCCTCAGATAACAAGAGGCCCAAAGGGCCTTAACGGTCACCTGAGTAAAAGAGCAACAATCACTTAAATTAAGTGATTGACATGTTAAGGCCAACTTTAAGAAAGGGAATCATGCAAGACTCTTTAGGGACTGCAAAATTGTGTTTGAATAATGTCTAACAACATAAATTTATTTGTATTGACACATGTATGTGGTATTGCGTGGTTTACCTGATTGTGCAATAAAATTCACTCAAAGCAAGCAGCAATTCATTTTATATTTTTATTATACCTACTAAACAAATCTCAGAGTATTAGACAAATTACACTATAAACAACTTAATCAAGATAGGTCTGGTTATGCACCGACTTGTTTTTTTTTTCTGGGTGACATAGGGCTACCAATGCCTTCCAGCATTTCTCCGTCACGAAATGTTGTCCATCTCTACTTGTGCCGAAACCTTTGTGCCTGTCCAGCATTGGCCATGAGGCTTATAGCAGTGTTTATACAAAATTTGCACCATTGACAATGCAATTTTAGGCTACCGGTGGCATTTAATAATTCTCCTATCTCTGTTTTCGTTAATAACGAAAAGGCCAGAGGAGTTACTAGTCGGGCGACCGGTGTATTGGCGAATAATGCCCTACTCAGATGGTGTGAATGCAATTTCTTGTACACTATAAAAACAACCGCAGATTATCGGAGAAAATTTTTTCATCAATCAAAGGCGCGGCGTTTGTTTAAACAAAATCGGAGTTTCTCAGAGAAATTGGCGTCTCTGATCAGTCCCTACAACTTTCAAATGCATATGCCTATGATCCTCCTGTAATTCTAACTTGAACTTTGATCCCTAAACCTTTTTTTCTATACAAACTTTGATTGCCTTCACTATTGGGAATGCTTTCTACCAGAAATCAGACATTTTGAATTTTTGGCTGATTTTAGTGCTCCCCCCCCCCCTCCCCCAATGGGGTCGTTTTTCATCAAATAATTTATTCATTTCCAAACTTTGTAATCCTCCTCCTAGAAATGCTAAATATCAAATATGAAGTCATTCCCATTGTTGGTTCTTGAGAAGAAGATTTTTAAAGATTTTCCTAATTTTACCCCTTTTTGACCCCTTATGGGGCCCTTTAGGAGTCTGACCCTTTATATTCACAAACTTGAAGGAGCTTCCCATGGGGATACTTCCTACCAAGTTTTGATGAAATTGGCCCACTGGTTTTTGAATAGAAGATGAAAATGTTCAAAAGTTAACGCACGATGCACGACGGACGACGACGGACGAAGAGTGATCGCTATAGGTCACCATGACCTTTCGGTCAGGTGACCTAAAAATGGACTTGATACAATATGGCTCCCAAACTATAAAAAGATGATACAATATGGCTCCCCAACTATAAAAAGATGATACAATATGACTCCTCAGCTATAAAAAGACTTGATACAATAAGCTTCCCCTGATACAAATAAACTTTATACATTTAGTCTCCTCAGATAAAAATAGACATGTTACAATATGGCTCCCAACTATAAAAAGATGATACAATATGACTCCTCAGCTATAAAAAGACTTGATACAATATGGCTCCCAAGCTATAAAAAGACGATACAATATGGCTCCCCAGCTTTAAAAAGATGATATAATATGACTCTTCAGCTATAAATAGACTTGATACAATAAGCTTCCCCTGATATAAATAAACTTAATACATTTTGTCCCCTCAGATAAAAATAGACTTGATACAATATGGCTCCCAAGCTATAAAAAGACGATACAATATGGCTCCCCAACTTTAAAAAGATGATACAATATGACTCTTCAGCTATAAATAGACTTGATACAATCTTGTATTCTCTTTTTATCTTTATAGAGCTTAAACTGGGTTGATATAAATACAACTGAATATGAACTGATAATATCTCACTTAACAACCCGATGTTGAATTCATTAGTATCAATATGTCTGACAATATGTTGATGCCAAACTTAATAAAAATGATATGATAGATGCATGTCTCCTACAGATGTAAAGAGAACCCAGATAAAATGCCTCAGCGAGTGAATTATCAAAATCCACCGTGTTATATAAAGCACAAGCTGTTAATAGAAAGATGTAAAGACAAGCTAAGCAGCATATGTGGCGTAGGTTTAGCCTTGTATATGTACAATTATGTAGGTTTCATTTTGAGATAAAACTTTAAGTATGATTGAACTACTACAGTATGATTGAACTACTATAGTATGCTGTATGTTAGTTGATGGAATAAGGCTAGTGTTTTACTTGCCGAAGTTAAAACCAGCTTATGCACCTTCAGATATATGTAAAATAAATGTGTTAGTAATAATATACAAAATCTATTACTACATCTCTGGATACAATTAAAACCATTTTGTTAGTGATAATGTTTACAGGTAAATGACACTGTTAGCTATGATACAGGTTACCTGTTATAAGTAAATAACTATGTTAGCTATGACAGAGATTATACCTGTCACAGGTAAGTAACTGTTTTAGCTAAAATACAGATTATTTGTTACTGGTAAATCATTCTGTTAGCTATGATACAGAATACCTGTTATAAGTAAATCATTCTGTTAGCTATGATACAGGATACCTGTTATAAGTAAATCATTCTGTTAGCTATGATACAGGATACCTGTTATAAGTAAATCATTCTGTTAGCTATGATACAGGATATCTGTTATAAGTAAATAATTATGTTATTTATGATATAGGATACCTGTTATAAGTAAATAACTATGTTAGCTATGATACAGATTATACCTATTACAGGTAAGTAAATGTTTTAGCTAAAATACAGATTACCTGTTACAGGTAAATCACACTGTTAGCTATAATGGTACAGATTATACCTGTTACAGGTAAGTAACTGTTTTAGCTAAAATATAGGTAAATAACTCTGTTATCTATGATACAGGATACTTGTTACAGGTTTGTTTGTTTGTATATTGTTGTTCAACGTTGTACTCAAGAATATTTCACTCATATGGAAACGTCACCAAATGCCGGTGAAGGGCTTCAAATTTTGGCCTATGCTCGGCACTTACAGACATTGAGCAGTGAGGGTTCTTTAATGTGCCGACGCCTACTGTGACACAGGACCTCCAGTTTTACTGTCTCATCCGAAAGACAAGAAACCAACCTGCTGCTGGCGTGACTCGAACTCACAACCTCATGATCCAGAGTCAAGCGTGCTTCCAACTGAGCCAGGCCGGCTCCCTGTTACAGGTAAATCATACTGTTAGCTATAATACAGGTTAACAGTTACAGGTAAATCACAGTTAGCTACAGTACAGGTCACCTGTTAACAGGTAAATCACACTGTTAGCTATAATACAGTTTATCTGTTACAAGTAAATCACACAATTTGCTAAAATACAGGTTACCTGTTACAGGTAATTCACTTGGTTAGCTATAACACAGGTTACCTGTTACAGGTAAATCACTTTGTTAGCTATGATACAGGTTACCTCTTGCAAGTAAATAACCTTTTAACTAATATACAGATTACCTGTTACAGGTAAATCACTCTGTTAGCTATGATATACAGGTAAATCACTCTGTTAGCTATGATATATGATACCTATTACAGATAAATTAATGTTAGCTATGATATTCAGGTAAATCACTCCATTAGCTATGAGATAAAGGTAAATCACTCTGTTAGCTATGCTATACAGATAAATCATTGTTAGCTATAATATACAGATTAATCATTTTGTTAACTATGATACATGTTATCGGTTACAGGTAAATTACTATTGTTAGCTATGATACTGATGACATTATACAGGTAAATCACTCTTTTACCTATGATATACAGGTAAATCACTCTTTTAGCTATGATATACAGGTAAATAACTCTGTTAGCTATGATACATGTTCTCTGTTACAGGTAAATCACTCTGTTAAGTATGATGCATGTTACCTTTTACAGGTAAATCACTCTGATAACTATGATACCAGTCACCTGTTACAGGTACATATAGCTTCTTATAAAAAAAAAAGATAATCATTAACTTACCTGCAACAATATCTAAAAATTATAAGACTTCAAATTAAAGTGTTTCTGTATCCCTCCATACAGTGAAGATACATTTATTGATCTGAACACTGTCCTTTTTAATATTTTCAATTTAGATTGAATTAAAAAATTGTTTCTAAATTTTCTGCAACAATAAGCATTAATTTTGGTTTAAGTGTTGTTGAATTCATAGAAATTAAACATGATGTGTATCAATTTTATCCAGAACCTTAGATGTAATTTTCCTTTTGATAAACACATCAATATCAAACATTGCATATTGATTCTGCCTTAGCATTGTATATACTGCCGGGCAAATCAACAGAGTTGAAATTCACTTATTTATCAAACACAGTGAAAAGTTGAGAACTAAAGATTAAATGACATCCCCACACTGACACGTGTAAATAGAGACTGATTCTACATGTATCAAGGAAATTTAATAGTTTAGAATCAGTTTGCAAACTTCTAGAAATAATCCGATTTTTTATTCAATATTCATGATTACCTAAGTTGATTACACTATTCAGAGTCTCTAGCAGTATAAAAACTAGAATACCAATTTGTGATTAATTAAATGTATCTAAAGTACTGTTTGTATGTTACATATATAACAAAGATGTCCAATATATATATATATATATATATATATATATATATATATAGGGCCAGTTTTTTCAAGTCCCTTGACTGCATACTTACAGTAAATTTTTGAACCTGTGTATAAGGGTCACCTGCACATAAAGGTCATTATTTCTGGTCCCTTGGGTGGCCCCTATATACAAGTTTCATTGTATATAAAAAAAATATATATGATAAAAAAGTGAGATATCTTCTTTGTGAAGCAAGTACTTGTCAGATATCCACAAAATATCTGTTATATCAAAGTCAGATATCAAAAGTAACGTTTGTGTAATTGTACCAGAAATCTCAAATACTATCTGTATTATCATATAAACAAGTTGGATATCTTTACTTTTGTCTGTATTATGATATATACATGTACACATAGATATCTATAATTAAGGTCTGTATTGTAATATACGAAAGTCAGATATCTACAGTACTATCTGTATGGTACAAGATATCTAATAGTACATTATGTACATGTATGTACAAGACCATGATGTTTATAGTATCAAGAATTTGAGAATACAGTAAAATCTGCTTTAGTAACCACCTGTGTATAAAGGCCACCTGGTCACAAAGACTGTGATTTTTTTGCTGACCCCAATGGTACCATTTGTGTACAAATCAACCTCTATATAAAGACCACCTCCCTATACAGACCTTTTTTCTTGCATCCTTAGGGAGGTCTTTATACAAGTTTAACTGTATTAACATTGATTTTCAATTCTTTGAAGATTCCTTACATCATTGAATTTGCAAATATCACTCAAAATAAATAAAGCAAAATTGATCAAAATACCTTTAACGGATTTTAACTGGTTGCCCACCATCTGCTTGGCAATAAAGGCAGCCATTATGTAAGGTGGGTTTGATTTTCTTCAGCTGTTCTAACTAGAAGGATCCTCCAGATTTTATTTCACATTAGTTTATAATCTGAAAGATAATTGAAAAAATTCATTAAGTTTTTTTCTCATATACTGCAACATTTTTAAAATTAAAAGTAATCAACCCTTGAAAAACAATTGACTCCTTTGTAAATCAATGACTTTGGACCACTGCAAATGTGTCTTCAGGAATAAATGGATTAAAAATCTTGATTTCTTTTTTCATATAGAGAGAAAAACAAATAACTTTGCTGAAATCATACATACAAACATCAATGAACATCCAAAAATAGGAAATATATCAAGGCATTGCCACATTTACAAATATATTTACATGTTCATGAAGATTGTAACTAAGTCTTAAATACTGCCAAATGTTAGCTGTATTAAAACTTGATTGAAAGATATCCCATTTGGTTTAGAATTGAAGAAAGAAATGTAAGTTATTTGATGGAAACAGAATGTTACAAACAAACAAACTGACCAAAATTAATATATCCACACCCTACCCTTAGCTTTTATCTCTGGCAGGACTTAAAATAACAGAAATCATTGTAAACCATTTACAGATTACACTAAAAGGACCGACCCTTACCTGCAGGTTACAATAGCAATAATGAAGAATTAAAAAATAATATTCATCGAGAATGAAAAGGAGGTTACATGATTTATATTTGTCGTAACTTATTTTGTGGTCTGTCTGGGGTATTTTAGTAAGTCAAATTTACATTCATTTAGGACAGAATACTGCATACTTAAATTGAACTGTAAAAACCTGTTGGCACAAATTGCGCAAATATGTATGTAACAAATAAAGTCATCAAAACAAATTTCAGAAACAAAAGGTCACTTGCAGTGCCCTAGTGGTAAGGTTTCTACCTCACAAGCAGGTGGCTTCAGTTTTGAACTGAGTCCTGGTCATACATAAAAGGTCTGTAACATTTATCCCTCAAGTGTCTAAATGACATGTTATTTTCTTTGCTGAGCCATAAGCATTAAAAGTGAAAGACAAGGTCACATGACAAAATAACAGAAATCATCATAACCCATTTACAGGATACGCTAAAAGGAAAGACCATCAAGGTTACGATAGCAGGTTATGATGAGCATCATACACCACAGGAACCACTGCCTCCAAATTAAATATGTTGATTCCATTACACATGTGATCCATAAACAAGATTATATAAGACAAAAAAGTTCTAAAAGTACAAAATTCTGAAAAAGAAGAATATCAGAGTTTTCTGAACAAGATTCTCAATAATCACAAAATAAAAATATTCTGCACTTTTAGGTCTTCTGCTAAAAATATTCTCAAATCTCTTGCAGCCTATCGTCTCATTTTTCCAAGTAAATCCAATCTCCTACAAAGACTTTTTTTTTAAAAATACAGAATCCAGAATACACCAGCAAAAGCAGCAGTATGCATGTGGTTAAAAAGTCCAATCTTAATGTCATTTACAGATGAAACTCCTCTGCCTACACTTCAAAAGTAATGGAATTGTGAGAATTGCCAATTGTAATTATGTCAAAGCAAACATCATATTGATAATATATATCTAACCAGTATATCCCTTCTGTCTTCAGATGAATCAACCCTTCAGATGCAAACATCAAGTTGTACAGCGAACAAGTTCTGCTACAACTGGCAGTGATAACAAAAAGAAACTTATCTGCAATTCAAAATTTCTGCAGCCTAACAGTTATACAAATATTGTCAGCCAAAATCAATTTCCCTCTTTTCAAAGGAGGTTTACACGATTTGCAGGAAATGAATTAAGTATGATTTTTTCCAATAGTATGAGAGGTAAAGTGCTTCGCAAAGAAGAGAATACCAACATAAGAGTAGATTTCCATTATTTCTCGACACCATTTATTGTGATGACAAACCTCGAGATGTTCTGAATCATTTCGTGGTATCATATGGTGAAATTGATAACATCAACTCACGAAAGAATCAATAGATATCGGCTGACAAATAAACATTTCAGGTTATATTTGATATCATATATTTCAAACACAAAATACATGTAACTCTAGTTTTCCTAAGACAAAGACTCACATGATATATCCTTGAACAGCGTGTTGAATAAAGTGTCAAATATACTTAAGGTCAGATGAAATTGATTCATTAAATGTACAGTGTTGTGAATATGATACATGGTTTTACAGACAATTAGTGCCACTCAATTCATTGACATTCTCACAATAACGCCACATCTTTTCAGGAATGTTTTTCCTGATATAAAAAAAAATTCTTTTTATAATGCCAAATTCATTACCACCATGTGCCATTTTTTAAAACAGAGTTGTCAAAAGACAATTTCAAAATATATATCTGACCCACAGCTGTAAGGTTTTAAGGTCAAAAGGACTGGTAAAATTTTGATTCCTTCAACTCAGGTTAAAATTTTGAAAAAGGAGTTCAAATTCCAAGGTCAAGTTCACTGTTCACTGGGGGGGGGGGGGGGGGGGGGGCGGGGGGAGGGGGATGGGGAGGGGGGGGGGGGGGGGGGGGGGGGGGGGGGGGGGGGGGGGGGGGGGGGTGGGGGGGGGTGGGGGGGGGTGGTGGGGGGGGGGGGTGGTGGGGTTGTTGGGGGGGGGGGTGGAGGGAGTTTGGTGGGTGTTGGGGGGGGGGGGGATTGGGATTGGAGCGGGGGGGGGGGGGGGGGGGGCTAATTGCCTGTCGCGGAACACCCCGGCGGGGGCGCGCGCGCGGGGGGGGCGGGGGGGGGTGGAAGTAGGGGAGAGGGGGGGGGCAGGCATTAGCTCTCTAGACTTTCGTCACAGCAAGCTACCAAATGTTTATTTCTAATTGTCAGTTGTCTTGATATACCACTATAGGTGATTGAACACAGTGAAACCGCTAATTGGTTGCTATAAATCACTGGTGTAAGCCGGCCAGCAGTTAAGTAAGGCCAGGTAATGTAAGAATTAAATAAACAAGATAGGTACTTAATATGAACTGTTGTCTTTTTACTGTCCATTAAAGATATATATATATATATGTATATAGTGTATATATAGTATAAATATGTGATACCAAACAATAGTACACATGTAACTCTATTTTCCCCAAGATGCAGGAATTCAATTCATCCCCCCAAAAAAGATACAAAAATTTTACTCTTAATGGAATCCTAATATTCTTTGTGATGCAGTCTCCAACTGCCGATTTTTACTTCAATGGAAAAGATCAAAAGCGCCAATACTGTACTTCCTCAGCTGCATAATCTGTTTACCATATTTATGATAAAAATCAATGTCAAGATAAATTGTTAGGAAGTTCTGGTAAATGGGTCACTGCTTTTGTATAATTATGTAAGAGGATCAATCATTAAACTACAATAAATTGGATAAAAATCAGCTGAAACATGGCACACGTAATAAAACACAAATATTGCTTAATCCAGATAGATTGGTGGAACCAGCAAGGAGTCTTGAAAATCAATCATTAAATTTTTTTATGTAGAATTGCAAAAACTCTAGAAATTAATGGTCTGGAAACATTATACTTGTGTAAAGTCTGTGTTTGATATAATTATAGTCGTTTTATTTTCCACCAAGAATTTTTCATTGAAATGGTGACATTATTATCAGCTGCAGATGAATTGCCACAATTTTTTTTTAGTTTTGCTACGAATGTATGACAAAGCAATGTCAGGCTTATTTAACATTCAAACAACTGTCTTAACATGGTTTCACTTTTTATGCTCAGCCAATAAAAGTCACTACCAGTTTTAAAAAATCTTCCTCATGACTCTTTACTGGGAATAAACCCTAGACCTCCCAGTGATTTTCATACCTGAAATTTACTGCTGATATTGGGTAGTTTCCCTCTGCAAAATTTTTGCAAAAATTCCCCTAAAAGGACAAAAAGTTTACAGTTTTTCAATCATTCAAAATTTTGTTGATTTTTTTTATGAATTTTGTGTCCATAAAAGCCAAAGAAAGAGGAAACTAGTTTCAAAGTATATTATGAATGATGATGTGATTTTGCAGCAATAAAAAAATACACAATTTTATAATTTTTCCTCTATTTTTCCCAAATGGAAAGGTACCAGGTACCTTTTAAAATTTGTATGAAAATCACTGCCTCCCACTTGTGGGTCAACTGACCTTATTGCCAGAGGTCTGACATGTGGCTTTCAATGTGCATTGCTGACATCATTTGATTGTGATGTCATAATCACACAAATGTTTGACATGCCATTTACCTCTATACATGCATTTACATGCAATTAGTGCAAATTACAGAACTACAAATTGATGGGTCTGTCCCCAGTGCTTGGAGATATCCAGGATTTAAGATAATCAAAATTTTAATCAACTTTGATGTAATCTGATTTTAACATAACAAGATCCCACTGTAGTTTGGAGAAGAACCTCATGAAGTATATTTATAAGTCATGGCTCTTTCTACCCTCCCAAACATTTTAATCAAGAATGTATTTTTAAAAACAATGCATGAACAATACTTTTTTTAATAAATAAAAACACCTTAAGAAAGAATATAATGATAAAAGAAATTGAACAAAATATTGTAAAAGAGGATGCATAGTACACATGTAATTATTTCTAAAACAAAGACCTTGATGTAAAAAACAGCAGCGTTTTTTTGCTCAAAGCACAGGCAGATCTAAGCAAAAACTATTCCATTCTGAAATGCAAATGATGAAAACTTTTACTCAGCTAGATATAAAAGACATTTAATCAATAATTCCAGTAGAATTGCTAACATATTAATTTCATCTCACCATCATGTCTGTATTGCTATCATGTCATGCTGAGAGGGTAAGTTATAGAGTACATATAGGTCAAACAATGTATGATATGCTACTCTGTTATATTGAAAACTCTGTACTAATAACATTGCTCATCTGTTGAATTTGATAAATCACAACCACTATCTATCTATCTATCTATCTATCTATCTATCTATATTCTATATATATATATATCTATATATATATATATAGATATATATATATATCATTGCAAATCCACTTCAAAGAATACAGGGCTAGCCAGTGAACATGGAGAAGTATAAGCCAGTCATTACTGGAGCTCACATAAATGCACAAGAGGTGTGAAAATGATAAAATAGAAAGGTGATACTGATGCATGCATATGTTGACTTTCATATACTCCTTAACTTAACTGGGGTCATATTTAGACTCACCCAAATCAATAAATAGTATGGCCCACTCTCATAATTCAGGAGTGAACAAGTTCATATGTTCATGTTGCATTTTAAATCATTTTAAAATTTTGATTCTAAATGATCAATACACCCCTGAATTCTGTCCATGGACTTAACCATTCATTGAAATGGGCAGGTCCAGATTGGACTTCAGGGGCTGATGAGTTAACATCTTTAGCAGTCATATACATTGTAAATATAAGTACAAACACTTTCACTTTTTTTCACATTTAAGAAAAAATGTAAAAAAGCCTTAAACATGAGAAATCCAGTCAAAAGGGGAAATAACTCCAATAAGAGTCAACCAGACAACTTCCATCAAAATAATTTTTTTTTTTTTTTTTTTTTTTTTTTTATTGGTTCCCAGACAATTTTTAACTCTCGGAGGTGCTAGAGTTGGGATGCTCTAGATTCACCACCTTACATATAGTGTGCCTTTTACTTAAATTATAATTAGGCACTTGATCTACTAAATTTCTGGATACCGTTTTGAATACACAATACAAGACAAGACAGACATCACATTTACACCCTCCTTTCATACTATTGTTTAAGTTTTCATGCATATTGCATGTTTCCATTGTAAGTATAATTATAATATACTTTGTACATTATTATTTCAAACAATGTTACCTGTACCTTCAATTTAATAATACATATTAAATTAAAACAGTTTCCTAATTACTATGAATGGTGCAAGCACCATTTTACTGAGGCTTTTTGTAGAGCACTCATAACTGCAGTATAATGGAGTTAAGAAAATATAGTTTCTAATGTAGCCCACCTCCTATCAAATATTTCCATTTCCCCTCTTATTTTATACATATATTTTTCAATTTCATGATATGCTTTTAATTGAGATTTTATTTCTTCAAACTCCCAACACTTTATTAAGAAATCTATTCTTGTAGATATAATTTTTAATAAAAATTATACAGGTATTGAATGCCCTATATTTTTTACCAGTTTTTAGAAATAATATATCTATTAGTGTAAAAGCAAAATATTCATTATTATTATTATTATTATTATTAAACCAGTTTTTTTTATGTCATTCCATAATCTTTTTACACAATGACATTCATAAAATATATGTTTAATAGTTTCTATTTCAATGTTACAAAAACAGCAATTAGGATAATTTTTTATGCCAATTTTATGTAGAAACTTATTGGTAGCTAAGATATTATGCATTAGTCTGTATTGAAACCAAATCAGTTTAGTATCTTTTGTATTTATAAAAGCATTGGTATATATTCCTTTCCAATCAAAATTATTATCTAAATTCAACAAGTTTTGCCATTTTATTTTGGCTTTCACACTTTAAATTCAAGATTATTAAGAAAAACATTGTATATTGATTTGGAACCTTTCTTATCTTTACATATTATTTCAACAAATTTTGGTTGATTCGGTCCAATTTCTTTATTAACATTATCCTTTAGACTTGGAAATTTTGTGAGGAGGAGAGTTTTAATGCCCCCAAAAATTGTGAAAGGAACATTAATATTGAAAGTTTCAGTAAATGATCTGTAAGAATAAATTCTTCCAAAACTATCAAGCATGTCTTTTACAGTATGTATACCTTTTTCGAACCAAGATTTATAGAAGACTGAATTTCCACCAATTTTTATTTTTGAATTCATCCATAAAGGAATATTTAAATAGTTTATTTCTGAAAATTGACACTGCCAAATAATTTCAAAAAATTCTGCTAAATAGTCAAGTACTTCTTTCCAGAATAAATTTTTTGTGTGTGCAGCACACTTTCATTGCTATTTATTTTTTATCCTATCCACACTACTTTTTGTCAATATTTGGTTTTAACCCTGAAAATTTTGCAAATTGATATAAAAGATCAAGGGTGGATTTAAGACTTTTCTGTGTTCCATCAAGGAAAATAATTGTATCATCTGCATAAAATGATGATATTATATAAAATAAAATATTGGTAGATTATTGCAAGCTACACATTTTCAGGTAAGTTTTTTTTCTAGCTTAAATGACTTTGGAGATACATGTATTAAATAAAAAATATCTGCTGACTTATTATTTTTATGTTTAGCCATGGAAGCCATGTTTGGTCCTAGCCCCTTTTCATCTGCAAACTTTATGTGGCTTTATATGGTTATAATTCCTGTCAAGTTTGGTTCAAGTTGGCCAATGATTCTTAAGAAGTAGTCAAAAATGTCTAAAATTTTACCAAAATAAATTAAATTTTCCATTTATTTAGGTGCATGTGACCTTGACTTTTGACCCCATGACCTTGAAATTTTATAAAATTACTTGTTGCATTGTTGTTTAACGTCCCACTCAAGAATTTGTCATTCATATGGAGATGTCACCAAATGCCATTTAAGGGCTTCAAATTTTGACCTATGCTCATCACTTACAGCCATTGAGCAGTTAGGGTTCTTAAATGTGCAGACACCTACTGTGACACAGGACCTTAGTTTTTACTGTCTCATCTGAAGGACAGTAAAAGCCAGCCACCTACACTGAGGCTGGAACCCACAATCTTATGGTTGTGAATGGAGCACTCTACCGCAGAGCCATGACGGATCTCTACATAATTCCTAACAACTTTCTCATATATATATATTTGTATACAAAAAGTTGATCAGTTTTTAGTTATTGAAATGAAACGTAGTGGCTCATTAATAGACAGATTTCATTTTCATTTGCAAACACTGTAGATATTGACCTGACAATCATGCATACAATATTTGAAAGTCTACTGAGCATTGATCTATAAGAAGAAAAAATTTTTGGTCCTTTCTGATCCCTTTTGAAGCTCCTTTGAGTCCAACCCTTTATTATTAGCAAACCTTATGTGGCCTCACATGGAGATAATTCCTGCCAAGTTTAGTTGAAATTGGCCCATTGGTTCTTGAGAAGAAATTGCAAATGACTAAAAGTTAACGATGGACAATGACAAACAAAAGACAATTGCAAGAGGTCAACCTAAAAAAAGCTTATGTTCCAGTACTGCTCTAATCTGTGCTGACCAGAAGTGAGAGACTCCATGGATGTAGACAACACCCTTCTTTTTTCATTGGTTCAGGACAAATGAAGGTTTAAATATATTTCTTATTTGCATGCAATGTAACAGTAAATTGTTCTTATCAAAACTTCATACATTAAAACTAATGGTCTGTGGTAATGTAAGAGTGCCATTATTCTTAATTATCAATTGGCTCATTTTTATCAGTTCCAAGGGACAGTTTTGAATCAATGCAGCACAATTGATACCATTGACATTAAATGTATCTCTCATACAAGTGTGATGGCTGAATACTCAAAGAGAATTTATCTATGTGAAAATTGATTAAAGGTATAAAGCTGCAGCAAGTTTGACATAAAAAGGGCTTCATCTGAAAACGTTTAACTTTTCCCAATTTTTAGATAACATATAGAAAAATCAACAACAAATGGTTTACATGTGATGTCTTTGTTGCTTTACTGCTGTTTGGGTGTATTGTAGTTACTGCTATTTCTATTGTCAATGCAACTGGTAAATTTTCTGATTACTTACTGCTACATGTATCTCTATTGTCAATGCCACTGGAAAATTTTCTAATTACTTACTGCTATCTCTATTGTCAATGCCACTGGTAAATTTTCTAATTACTTACTGCTATCTCTATTGTCAATGCCATTGGTAAATTTTCTAATTACTTACTGCTATCTCTTAATTGTCAATGCCATTGGTAAATTTTCTAATTACTTACTGCTATCTCTATTGTCAATACCACTGGTAAATTTTGTAATTACTTACTGCTATCTCTATTGTCAATACCATGGGTAAATTCTGTAATTACTTACTGCTATCTCTATTGTCAATGCCACTGGTAAATTTTGTAATTACTTACTGCTATCTCTATTGTCAATGCCACTGGTAAATTTTGTAATTACTTACTGCTATTTCTATTGTCAATACCACTGGTAAATTTTCTAATTACTTACTGCTATTTCTATTGTCAATGCCACTGGTAAATTTTGTAATTACTTACTGTTTTTTCTATTGTCAATACCACTGGTAAATTTTGTAATTACTTACTGCTATTTCTATTGTCAATACCACTGGTAAATTTTGTAATTACTTACTGCTTTTTCTATTGTTAATAGTACTGATAAATTTTGTAATTACTTACTGCTATTTCTATTGTCAATACCACTGGTAAATTTTCTAATTACTTACTGCTATTTCTATTGTCAATGCCACTGGTAAATTTTGTAATTACTTACTGCTATTTCTATTGTCAATACCACTGGTAAATTTTGTAATTACTTACTGCTTTTTCTATTGTTAATACCACTGGTAAATTTTCTAATTACTTACTGCTTTTTCCATTGTCAATACCACTGGTAAATTTTCTAATTACTTACTGCTATCTCTAATGTCAATGCCATTGGTAAATTTTCTAATTACTTACTGCTATCTCTATTGTCAATACCACTGGTAAATTTTCTAATTACTCACTGCTATTTCTATTGTCAATACCACTGGTAAATTTTCTAATTACTTACTGCTATTTCTATTGTCAATGCCACTGGTAAATTTTGCAATTACTTACTGCTATTTCTATTGTCAATACCACTGATAAATTTTCTAATTACCTACTGGTTTTTCTATTGACAATGCCACTGGTAAATTTACTTAATACATATTTTGCATTGACATTGACTAAAAGTAATTCTGCATATCTTTTACTGAATGATTCTGATAAAAATCAGATATAGAAAAATCCATTTTTCCTGGCGGGGTGGAATCTTATGAACTCTTTTTTGACTGGGTCAGTTTAAATTTTGGCTGATAATGTATACCATTAAAACTACACTGGCTGGAGTAATTGTTCCTACTTGTCACCATACAAATAAGAGAGTATCTAGTGGAAAATAAAACTTTTTTCCCGTGCACCTTGTCATAACTGAAAAGTGAGTAGAATCATCTGTATGATAATCAAAAGGTTACTCCATCCCGCCATCTTAGGTGAATCAGACAATGAAATTGAAATAGGGATAAGGAAGGCAAATAAATGAGGAAATGTATACCTCACATGACAAGGTGACATGTGATGATTTCTTGGCTACCATTCTAACATTTCCACACATAGATATACATGCATATATAGATATATATAAACTATTTTGTAACTGACAAGATAGTATAGCTTTGATTATATAAAATCAATAGAATGTAATCAATATAAATCAATACATCATTAACAGAGTTAATTGTATTCACATCTTATGTCCATCATAAATCTCATTGTATTCAGAGGTTTTGTTGAGGAGGAGACAGATGGTCCATTATAAATAAATATTGATACAGATGAGTGGGACTGTACATAAGTATCATAGAGAGAGAGAGAGAGAGAGAGAGAGAGAGAGAGAGAGAGAGAGAGAGAGAGAGAGAGAGAGAGAGAGAGAGAGAGAGAGAGAGAGAGAGAGAGAGAGAGAGAGAGAGAGAGAGAGAGAGAGAGAGAGAGAGAGAGAGAGAGAGAGAGAGAGAGAGAGAGAGAGAGAGAGAGAGAGAGAGAGAGAGAGATCTTTTAGATAACATATAGAAAAATCAACAACAAATGGTTTACATGTGATGTCTTTGTTGCTTTACTGCTGTTTGGGTGTATTGTAGTTACTGCTATTTCTATTGTCAATGCAACTGGTAAATTTTCTGATTACTTACTGCTACATGTATCTCTATTGTCAATGCCACTGGAAAATTTTCTAATTACTTACTGCTATCTCTATTGTCAATGCCACTGGTAAATTTTCTAATTACTTACTGCTATCTCTATTGTCAATGCCATTGGTAAATTTTCTAATTACTTACTGCTATCTCTTAATTGTCAATGCCATTGGTAAATTTTCTAATTACTTACTGCTATCTCTATTGTCAATACCACTGGTAAATTTTGTAATTACTTACTGCTATCTCTATTGTCAATACCATGGGTAAATTCTGTAATTACTTACTGCTATCTCTATTGTCAATGCCACTGGTAAATTTTTTGTAATTACTTACTGCTATCTCTATTGTCAATGCCACTGGTAAATTTTGTAATTACTTACTGCTATTTCTA
The DNA here is from genome assembly GCA_030159075.1 of Atrina japonica. Classification (NCBI taxonomy): domain Eukaryota; kingdom Metazoa; phylum Mollusca; class Bivalvia; order Pterioida; family Pinnidae; genus Atrina; species Atrina japonica. The sequence continues at coordinate 203,932 of BROG01000643.1, forward strand.
TTGTCAATACCACTGGTAAATTTTCTAATTACTTACTGCTATTTCTATTGTCAATGCCACTGGTAAATTTTGTAATTACTTACTGTTTTTTCTATTGTCAATACCACTGGTAAATTTTGTAATTACTTACTGCTATTTCTATTGTCAATACCACTGGTAAATTTTGTAATTACTTACTGCTTTTTCTATTGTTAATAGTACTGATAAATTTTGTAATTACTTACTGCTATTTCTATTGTCAATACCACTGGTAAATTTTCTAATTACTTACTGCTATTTCTATTGTCAATGCCACTGGTAAATTTTGTAATTACTTACTGCTATTTCTATTGTCAATACCACTGGTAAATTTTGTAATTACTTACTGCTTTTTCTATTGTTAATAGTACTGATCAATTTTGTAATTACTTACTGCTTTTTCCATTGTCAATACCACTGGTAAATTTTCTAATTACTTACTGCTATCTCTAATGTCAATGCCATTGGTAAATTTTCTAATTACTTACTGCTATCTCTATTGTCAATACCACTGGTAAATTTTCTAATTACTTACTGCTATCTCTTAATTGTCAATGCCATTGGTAAATTTTCTAATTACTTACTGCTATCTCTATTGTCAATACCATGGGTAAATTCTGTAATTACTTACTGCTATCTCTATTGTCAATGCCACTGGTAAATTTTGTAATTACTTACTGCTATCTCTATTGTCAATGCCACTGGTAAATTTTTTGTAATTACTTACTGCTATTTCTATTGTCAATACCACTGGTAAATTTTCTAATTACTTACTGCTATTTCTATTGTCAATGCCACTGGTAAATTTTGTAATTACTTACTGTTTTTTCTATTGTCAATACCACTGGTAAATTTTGTAATTACTTACTGCTATTTCTATTGTCAATACCATTGGTAAATTTTGTAATTACTTACTGCTTTTTCTATTGTTAATAGTACTGATAAATTTTGTAATTACTTACTGCTATTTCTATTGTCAATACCACTGGTAAATTTTGTAATTACTTACTGCTATTTCTATTGTCAATGCCACTGGTAAATTTTGTAATTACTTACTGTTTTTTCTATTATCAATACCACTGGTAAATTTTGTAATTATTTCTATTGTACTGCTATTTCTATTGTCAATACCACTGGTAAATTTTCTAATTACTTACTGCTTTTTCTATTGTTAATAGTACTGATCAATTTTGTAATTACTTACTGCTTTTTCCATTGTCAATACCACTGGTAAATTTTCTAATTACTTACTGCTATCTCTAATGTCAATGCCATTGGTAAATTTTCTAATTACTTACTGCTATCTCTATTGTCAATACCACTGGTAAATTTTCTAATTACTCACTGCTATTTCTATTGTCAATACCACTGGTAAATTTTCTAATTACTTACTGCTATTTCTATTGTCAATGCCACTGGTAAATTTTACAATTACTTACTGCTATTTCTATTGTCAATACCACTGATAAATTTTCTAATTACCTACTGGTTTTTCTATTGACAATGCCACTGGTAAATTTACTTAATACATATTTTGCATTGACATTGACTAAAAGTAATTCTGCATATCTTTTACTGAATGATTCTGATAAAAATCAGATATAGAAAAATCCATTTTTCCTGGCGGGGTGGAATCTTATGAACTCTTTTTTGACCGGGTCAGTTTAAATTTTAGCTGATAATGTATACCATTAAAACTACACTGGCTGGAGTAATTGTTCCTACTTGTCACCATACAAATAAGAGAGTATCTAGTGGAAAATAAAACTTTTTTCCCGTGCACCTTGTCATAACTGAAAAGTGAGTAGAATCATCTGTATGATAATCAAAAGGTTACTCCATCCCGCCATCTTAGGTGAATCAGACAATGAATTGAAATAGGGATAAGGAAGGCAAATAAATGAGGAAATGTATACCTCACATGACAAGGTGACATGTGATGATTTCTTGGCTACCATTCTAACATTTCCACACATAGATATACATGCATATATAGATATATATAAACTATTTTGTAACTGACAAGATAGTATAGCTTTGATTATATAAAATCAATAGAATGTAATCAATATAAATCAATACATCATTAACAGAGTTAATTGTATTCACATCTTATGTCCATCATAAATCTCATTGTATTCAGAGGTTTTGTTGAGGAGGAGACAGATGGTCCATTATAAATAAATATTGATACAGATGAGTGAGACTGTACATAAGTATCATATATATATATATATATATAGAGAGAGAGAGAGAGAGAGAGAGAGAGAGAGAGAGAGAGAGAGAGAGAGAGAGAGAGAGAGAGAGAGAGAGAGAGAGAGAGAGAGAGAGAGAGAGAGAGAGAGAGAAAGATTTACCTGCCCTGCACAAAATTTGTCTTGTCCCCTCAATTTGTACACACGGCAGAAAAATCATAGAAAGTCTGTAAAATTTCTGTATTGTCATCACTATATTTATTTAATGAATGATGTACTGTACTGACAGGGCTAAAAAAATCAATTTACAATCCATAAAATTGGGTGAGATGGCAAGAGTAGTGCCTTGTTTTGATGGGTGCTTACATATGGAGTAAAACCTGCCCCTCTGAATTTAAAGCTTTAATTACATGTACATACATCAGAATTTTGGTGAAACTTGTATACAATGACCCCCTTTGGGACACAGCAAGACCAGTCTTTATTGGGATGTGGTCTTTATATAGTGTTTCATTTGTATACAAATGGTATTATTGGGGACAGCAAAAAACGGTCTTTATGAACAGGTGGTCTTTAAACACAGTTGGTCGCTAAAGCATGTTTTACTTTACATCATAATCATTAAAACAGCGAGATGGATTCAGGCCAAAGTAATGAGGACTCTCCTTGATAGTGTAAGTTTACATATACCCTGCACTTATCTGCACTTTAACTGCAATTTACGTTATGCTTTCTCCCATAAAGTGAAAGATCCACGAGAAAATTTACTGTTGTTCAAGTCAAAGCATACTTACACAGTGTATGATTATTCCTTCATCCAGAATTATGACAGAGGTTACAGTCATGGGTCTCTATGATGAGAAAATTTGGGATCCAGTCTAGTAGAAATTAAAGAGCATAAAAAACCCTGCAAATATTGTGGAATCTAGTTATTTCAAACTTAACTGGAGCATCCCTATTACAGAAAAACCTGAAATTAGCGACCACCTGTGTAGAAAGAACATTTGGTCACAAAGATAATTTGTTACCGTCCCAAATAATATCATTTTTGTACAAATCAACCTCTACATGAGGACCACCTCCCTATAAAGACCAATTTTCTTGTGTCCCTAAGGAGCTCGAGTCGTAATATACAAGTTTCACAGTACTTTGAAATAACCAGAATTCAGGATAACAGAAACTTTTAACTTACATAATTTTCTATAAAAAAAGTCTGTTCTGGCCATTCAATTAGACATATTCCCAAATTCTGACATGTCCAATTTTGCCATAACGAGATTCCACCTGTAATTGATTCATAGTGAAGGGTGTACTTCATAACACTTTACACATCAATATTTCAATAATGAAGGAAATTTCTGGACACTGAATGTTGAATATTAATTACACCAAACCAAAAAGTAATTTCCATATGGCCTTGATACAAAAATCCTCCAAATCCTAGACCTTCTAATATCAGATATAAGAATTAAGATACAGTAATACCTGCTTTAGCAACCACCTGCGTATAAAGACCACCTGGTCACAAAGACTGTTTCTTGCTGTCCCCAATAGTAGCATTTGTGTACAAATCAACCTCTATAAATATAGAGATCACCTACCTACATGTATAAAGACCGGTTTTCTGTATACTGTAATATCTACTACTCACTGACAAATTATTGACACAGGGATATCAAAAACCGCATTTGATGTTAACGTTTCGCAAATTTTACAGTCGATATAATAGTCTTATTTGCGATTACTCTGTTTCACGAAGTGAAATGTTGAGTTGCCTTTTTGTTGGCGGTTTTTGAGACGTCTATACCAATTGTGACGGGGATTTGTTCCTCATGTATTTTATTTGGATTTGACTGTGGACTCACAGCGGATGTGACTGGTCAACAGGGGATGCTTACTCCTCCATGGCACCTGATCCCACCTCTTGGTTTCCAGAGGTTCGTGTTTGACCATTTTTACCAGATTTGTATCTATATCCTGGACATCCTAAACTTATACTTATGCCTTATACTTTGGTATCTGAGATTTTTTATATCTAAGGAAACATAATGTATTCATTTTAAGAATTCGGTGAACAAAAGAAATTACATTGTAAATATTATAAGATTCTGTTCAGAGGAAATCCAATTGTATTCTATACTACTGGTAGTACATAAATGGACTCTATAGAATTTGATATGAAAATGTAACAGATGTTTCAGCGTGGGTCATTTCTATCTGAAATCTTAAGTCACAATTTACACGGTATGTTTGTATTATTTATTATAAAGTTACACAGTATGTTTGTATTATTTATATAAACTTACACAGTATGTTTGTATAATTTATATAAACTTACCGTATGAACTACTACAACTTCTAATTTTTTATGAAATGGACATGTAGTTATCTACCATTTATTGATTCAACAAAAACCAATTATACACTTTTTCTGTGAAAAACAAAATAAAAGAGATTTTATCTGAAAATTTATTTTTTATCACATTTTGAGTGTTACAAATTATGTCATACATCATGGAAGAGGGGGTATTGCCCCTCCCCCCAAAATTGAAAAGTGACAAATATGTTTTGATTTTTCAGATGGATGTACAATTACAAATTAGGTATTTTCATTATCCAGAGTTACCATCCCTCGTAGCAGGTATCGATTGTGATGTCATTTGTTTGTGCATAAAATGAAAAAGTTATCAATTGTGACATCATATGTTGTGTGAAAACAATGTTTCTCATGTAAAAACATTGACGTCACAATCAATACCTGCTGACATGGGAGATAATTCTTGACTTACTAAAAAACAGAATAATTTTCAGTGCAGGTCAGGGAACTTGTCAGAATGGCTGGGCAGGACACCCAGCTGCAACCATCTAGCTGGAACGCTGGGTGAGATAACAATATTGGTGTGTCATACTGACATCTCTGTAAAGGTCACACCCTTTCCTTCACCAAGTGCTATGCATCAAAGGTTAAAGTCACAGACATTGGTCTTCACAATTTTTTTCAGTACTTGTTTTTTTTTTAAAGCAGTAGTTAAATTCTTGAACAATTGATTTTCCAGAATCTGTACTTAGTGATGAGGGAGATAGTGCCACCTAAAGTTGATATAATATGTGTAAAACATTTCATTTTTCTATAAAAAGTCGAAAAATTAAAGACAAATTTTCAAACATTTTCACGCCTTGCTCTGCAACTTTATTTAAGATTTACACCACTCCAACTTGAAATCACCACTCTACTTTTGATGAGGTATGCATTGCATAAACAGTTTAAATTTAAGTTTATATTTTAATTTTTAAAGTATAAACAAGTTTATTTAATGTCATCAGCCTCAAACCTAACCCCTTTTGATTTGCTTCCAACACCACTGCATAAAGAACCCACCGTATATAGTTTTTTTTTTAATTATCATTTTGGATCAGTCAAGTAGCACCTAAAATAGATTTAAATCAATTTGTGGTGTTGATATATGCCAACAGCATGAGGGGTCCTATATACCACATGTCTACCATGTTCCACAGATTTATGAGTTTCCCCTTCTCAATAGTGACTGTTGGTCTTATTGGTGAAGAAAAAGCACTTCCTATTATACAGATATTGTCTGATTCACATAAGACAACGGGGTGGAGTAACCTTTTGATTATCATACAGATGATTCTACTCACTTTTTGGTTATGACAAGCTGCATGGGAAAAATGTTTTATTCCTCACTGGATATTCTCTTCTGTATAGTGGCAAGTAGGAACAATTACTCTGGTCAGTGTTATTTTAATGTAATGCTCGTCCAGGTCAGTAAAGGGTTCGCAAGATACAACCCTGCCAAATTATATGGATTTTACTATAGCACCATTTAAATTCTTAATTTCTCAAATGCTAAGATATTCATTTTTACAACAGGTACTTCTAATACATATTTGGCAAGGTGGATTTATTATCAGACTTTGTATGATACTGCTGCTTCTTTCGGAAACACTGGTCAAGGTCCAGTGGCCAGCTATGGTATTATTTCGTCTTTAGTATGTACCTGGACAATATATTTCTTCTTTTTTTTTCGAGAAAATTGTTCATCATCTAGCGAATTATTCAAAAGACAATTTCAAAAATTGAGTTCTAATAGCCAAAATCAAGCAACAGCCAGCTACTGGTCCTATAAAGAGCTAGCTACTGGTCCCCGATCAGTATACATTTTTATTAATTTCCGACTCAAGCAATGAAGTCTTATTGACAGAAATTATCATCTTGAGCATTCATTTCACTTTTCTAAAACTATAACTTTGGTATTGTTAATAATCTTTATTACAGTAATATCAAATATGACCTAATATGCAAATCCAACCCATGACCTTCTACTTGTAAGACTTTAATGTTTACACCGCTGACAGGCTGTCTGTGTATTAGCAGATTTTTTCTTGTGCATATACATTTGAAATATATAGCCTATATATACACTGTTGATTTTAAAGGGGCAATGGCTGTGTTTTTATCAAAAATTTATTTTTCCTTTTTTAGTACTTGGACTGATGTACAGTAACAGGAAAGAGATATACACATGCATAAAAATCTTATATTCCTATATATTTTGTGAAAATTGCTGGTTTGGCACTTTTTCAATTGCAATTGATTAACTCAACCTTACTATTTGCATATGAATGCCACAAAGGACCTGACCTTATTTTCACAAAATATATTGGAATATGAGATTTTTTATGTCAGTGTTTAACTCTTATTTGATAGTAAACATTGTACATCAAGTAGACGTAGTAAAACTAAAAAAAATTGAAATAATATTTTTGGTAAACATAGCTAATGCCCGTAATTAACAAGAACTGACATTTGGCATCAAAAATATTGAGATTGTCGCTATTACTTCAAGATATCTGGAATTCAAGATAATGACAATTTTTATTGATATATTTTTTTCTATCCATTTTTTATCTGAACTGGCCATTCAACTTTGACATAACTGGAATTTCGACTCATTCAAATATGATACAAAGTGTTTCCATTGAACTCATCATTCATCCCAGTGTTGTATGTTCTCTCAAATTATGCCCCCCCCCCAAATGTAAAAAGATATTGAGAATCAAAATACTTACTTCAAATGACCTCCACATCTCTTACATGGAATGATAACTAACAAAAGATTTGTGTTATTCAATATAGCAAGAAGAAATATAAGATAGTTTGTCTATCCCTTTAAGATATTCAATTATCTATGGACTGGAAGCAATACAGAAAATCATTAAAATAGCTCTCCAGAGTAAATAAGAACACACAAAATTTACACAAGTTTAATCAATTGATGGTATGGGAAAACAGGCAAAAACAAATACATAATGTCTAAAATCAAATATTTTGTTCTTGAAATTGCCTTGACCACATAGGAAAGGGATGTATGGCAACTGAAATAAGATCTGTCGTCAATATCAGTTGGAAGATAGAAATGAAAACTAAAAGGGAAATAACTCTTGTCTTACTTTTATCTTCTGACTTTAGTTATCCAATTTTGTGTGATAAAAGTACATGTTACTGTACTATATGGATTTGCAAAATGAAATAAAGTCACCGAACGATCATTGTCTATCTGTAAAACTAGCTTTAGTGGCCACCTGTGTATAAAGGGCACCTGGTTATAAAGACAGGTTTTTGCTGTCCCTATATAGAGACCATCTCCCTATAAAGACTGGTTTTGTTGTCTGTTTGGTGGTCTTTATATACAAGTTTCACTGTACGTATACCACCCAAAAACAACATGGAATATCATAGTTAACAGCCATGTTTAGTTTAAAACATCTGGCAATGTAGAAGATCAAAATTAAATGAGTGTTGTTTTATTAGATCACCTTTAATACATAATTTCTGATGAGGTTTTCTCTTTAGATTTGTCTTCAAATCTTAGTATACCCAGCAACTGCAGCGCAAAACCATGGATATCTAATTCTACAAAAAACATATCTCTAAGACCTTCCTTAAATGTTAGAAAAAATGTGAATATTGACTTGCTACACTAGCTAGATAATGAATATCTTTTACATGTTTATTATGGTGGTGTTTAACATATGTTTTACATGGCTTACACATCACAGTACACAGTAAAGAGGCTTGGTGAAAATAGTCATCCAAATTACTTAATAATCAACACTTTCAGGTATAATGTGTTAATTGGAAAAGTATATTTCCATAATTAACACTTTCAACAGAAAACACCTGTTTACAAGTTACTAATAATAGCAGAAAGCAGATGCTATACAAATCTCATACAAGTAGTTCAGAATCAAATTAGACTTTTAAAAAATTATGAGCCCACAAATTACACATCATTTCTGTTTTGATGTTTAAACATAATAATGCAGAAAAGAACAGGACAATCAATGTTGTAAAAGCAAAAATTACCTGTAAATTACAATGGCACTTTTTATATTTTAGTCAATAAACAAAACCTTCAATTACATTTACAAAATGGATAATTTGTCTAGCATAGCACCATGTATTACTGTGGACTTATCTATGACCTCAGTTAAGTATCTGTAGCTGGCAGTCAGAGCAGACTCCTCCATGTCACCTGGCTCCATCTCTAGATTTCCGAGATGTACATATGTACATGTTTATTTTGGTTGTATGTTGTCGCACATAGACTACAATAATATATTATTATTACACTTAGAGATATGACCTCCCCATCTCTATTTCTCTGTCTGTCTGTCCCCCCCCCTCTCTCTCTCTCTCATCTACAATGGTAATACAAAATTTGGATGGGAAATCAAAATCTTTTCAAATAAGGATTTCAATGTAACAAGGTTGTGTGGAAATGCTGGGTAAAATCAGAGAGTTTTATATAATATGACCTATAAAATTCTCTGATTTTACCCAGTGTTTCCACAGAAATTAGGTAATTACATACACAGCAACCTGTAGTGGTCAGGTACATGATTGTACAGATAAAATGATTATCTGTATACATGTTTTTAAACCACCACACTTATAATCACTGTCCTATATGCATACTTAAAATATCAACATCGTTAATGCTATATTAAATTAAAAAAGCTTGTATATCAATCTTCAATGATTTTACTTAAAATATTTAACTATGAAATATTGAAGCGAGATTGTTGTGTCTACTACGATGTTCGCATTCCACACCATTAAACTACCGGTATACAGTGTAATGGATGCATCTTTTAAAATTGTGATGATTTCAATACCAAAATGATGTTTTATTTCAAATAATTTTTTAAACACAGACAATAATGTCTTAATGTAACTCATTCAATTGAATTAAATACATGTAAATTGACAGTTAGCACATTTATATAACTAATCATTTTTTCTTATTGAATTTGGCTCCAAAAATTGGAAACTGGCAACAGATTTTGACAACTGGCAATTTTTTGGTGCCACAAATTTATCAACCAGCGGAACCCCTTTTCAAAGACAGGAAAAATTAGACAATAGACAATTGAACTCGTCACATTTTACAGGGTTTGAAATTGTATTTCATTTACACTTGTACATGGTACTGGACTGGTTCCAAAATTTTTAAACTGGCGATAAGATTATTTTTAGCCAGAGCAACACCTGTATATATATATATATATATATAGAGCAGAGAACATTTTCAATATATGTACACTATATATAAATATTTCTCATCAAGAAGATTTAAAATATTATTTTCTAGCCAATCAGTTACCATGCTCTTATACACATATGGATGGCAATGCTTGTTACAAATCATGGTTGTTAATAGATCTGTTTATCTCCAAGTTTATTTGAAACATAATGATACAGTAATGATGTCTTTTGAAATGTCTGCTATTACCAGCAGGAAGTAGTTAAAATCATGGACTAATTCTCTACAAATCAATGACTAGGTACAATTGCATCCATTAAGGAGTAAATGCCCAACGATCAAACAGAAACTCAATCATGTAATTGATCGTTATCATTATTTTACAAGTTAGAGATTGGCCAATACTTTATCACTCACAGGTATAAAGAGGTGGCATAGAACTTTAGGCTTTCTAAAATTCAGGTATCAAAGCATGTTTTAAGTAACATCTGTATCATAAACTTTTATTGTAATGTCTTATGCTGTATGTAGCGGTTATGTTTCAGTGATTGGAAAAGATCTGATTTGTGTACATGAGTGTATATGTACATGTACAGTAACCGATCAAAATTATTTCCCCATTAATGAATTGAACTATATACGCTGTAATCTAAGAAATTCTGCTGTTTTTTTTTTTCATTTTGTTTTCAAAATTTGGTAGACATCCAAAATTGAAGAAAAATGGCATATTTAACTCTGGAAATCTGGGCCTAATTTTGATAATATTTTTTTTCAGTTTACGTCCATAGATTACTTAGGTATTGATCTTTTTATTTTGGTCTTTATGAATTTTGATGAATTATGTCACAGATCCATTCATCATCTTTGTAATAAACATCTAAATGATCTTGCTAGAATTTTACTCTCATGAAGAATAATGTATTACTCCTGAAAAAATAAATAGATTGCAATGAAATTTCTACTGAATACCAAAACCTCATTGTTCTGTGGATGAAATTTTGTTAAAATTGGATAATTGACAAATTCTAGAAGAGTTATTGAAAAAACACAAATTTATTAAGTTATATAGATAAATTCATTCTTTGGGGATTACTTTTGAACTGGGACTGTACATATATCTTGTCTCCAAGTTGGAGGTTATTTATGAGCTACAATTTTTTAAATTAATATTGTTGTGGCATATTTTAGACATCAAAGCAATGCAGTCAATTTTCGCCTTTTGACACTATAAAATGTCACTGGTTGGCTTAACTTTGTTGTGTATGTAGTGTATGAAGGTACATCAATATGTGACTGTTTCTATATATAAGTTTGTATGTGTGTATGTTTGTGCCTGAATGTGTTGTGTGACTATGTTGTGTGACTATGTGTGTGTGTTGTATGCTTTGTGTGTGTTGTGTGTGTATGGGTGTTGTATATATGTTGTGTGGGTGTTGTATGTACATGTATATGTGTGTTATATGTGTTATATGTGTGTGTGACTGTTGTATGTGTGGGTGTTTTATGTGTGGGTGTTGTGTATGTTGTGTATGTGTCTTTTGTGTGTATGGGTGTTAAATGTATGTGTGTGTGACTATGTGTGTGTGGGCATTGTATGCATACCTGTCAAGTCTACCGATTTTGGCGGTAGTCTACCGATTTTTCTAATCATCTACCGCTTGTCTACCGCCGAGAAAAAATCTACCGATTTTTCTAATTTTCAACCGATTTCCCTATATTTCTACCGCTTCTTGTCCATTTTCCGGCGATCGGTAGACGATTTTGTCAGCATTAAATGTTCTAAATCGTAATTTTCAGTTTATTAATTGGCGACAAAAAATAACTTGAAATTTCTGACGCCTCCATATCATTGAAGTATTAAGACATCTATTCTAGGTTACATAAGTCCCCTATATCTTCCATATAGTCATGAAGAACAAGGACTAATAACCCTGTTTATTAATTAATGTCATTAGACAATACAGAGGTGTCATTATCGGACGTGTGCCGACGGTAATTACACAATGACCTGTACTGTGGACAGGTACCTAATATACAGATTGATTACCTGTATATCTAAACATCCACACCTATAATCACTATCCATATGTTCTGTCCTATATACAGTTATCAAAGATTAACATCATTGATGTTATATTAATTTCATGCAGCTTCTGTATCAATCCTCAATGATTTTACTTTAAAAAAGCGAAGCGAGATCGTGGTGTCTTCTATGACGTCCACACTCCACATACTAATTACAGTGTTATACATGTGTCTTAAATTTGTGATAATTTCAATACAAAAACGATGTTTTATTTCATTTACATAATATTTTATACAAAGATAATAATATCTTCTTGTAACACATTGAATAGAATTACATAAAATGTCAGTAATGGCAGTAAACACATTTATATAACCTCAATAATCTTTTTTTTTCTTTTTAAAAGCAGATTTGATTTTTCTTTATCAAATCTCCTTTTTTTTTAGTGAACTATTCAGTCATCATTTGTTGTTTTATCTTATCAATTAATGAAAAAGGTACAATATGAAGATAAAAACCTTCAAATAAATATTTGGGTATGCAAATATTTTGGTAATAAAAGTTCAAATCTCAACCCCCCCCCCAAACAAAAAACAAATAAATAAATCAAGCCTTTGACTTTTAAAATTATCATACTTTCAAATATTTAGCAATCAAACTGAGATTATATTTCTTCCAGGTAAGTCTAGTTATTTATTTTCTGCATTCCAAATCCAACTGTTACATTAGAATATTCAGAATTTGTTATAACAAATTAAGAAATACTAAATTTTAAACATTCTAATATAACACAATGACCATAACATCATTTTGAGTCTCCCAAGCTGTGTGTGTACATGTATATATTACATGCATTAAAACTTCAAAATAAAGCCTATATCTATTCCTTATAAATTTCAAAGTCAACTAGAAAATTAAAAGAAATGTGATATATATATATATCATCAATATTATTGAAATAATTCCATTTTAGATGCATAAAATGGGAGGTATTGAAGTTTAAAATTACAATTTTTTCTTGTTATTTCGGGAGGGGGACACTCCCTCTCGTACCCTCCCCCTTTCACTTATTTCGACGCAACTGCTACACGCATATATATGAGAATGACAATGCATTCATAAAAAATTGTACGCATTTTCTACCCCAGAGAAATTTCCTAGTGTTGACAGGTATGTGTATGTGTGTGTTGTGTGTGTGACTATGTGTGTGTGTGTGTGTGTTGTAAGTGACTATGTGTTGTGTGTGTATGACTATATGTGTGTCTGGGGTGTGTGTGTGTATTTGTGTGCGCGTGCCTGTGAGTCATGATTTCAGTATATCAAGTCCTCTGCAGATATACACTTTAATATTAGATCCATGTTTTAAATATCATTTCAATTTGCCAGTCAATTGTTAAATTTCATGACACAATTTGATACAAAGTATTGGTGTCAACATAAAAATCACTTGTGACATCTTAACTTAGAGATTAAATTTATTGTAATACTTTGATAATAATACATCTCAATCCTTTTATCCCCTAGTATTTTAATGGTATGCCATTTTTTTCTTGTATTAAACAAGTCCATTATGGTACATGTATGTTAGGTTGAAAAGGTTTCAATAAAAGAATTGAATCACAAATACTGATATTACAAAGTTACTGGAAACATAACAAAAACAATATAACACAATGATAAAGTCACATATGCCACAAACATGAAAGATTTTGTCTGTATGTCCCTCCATTTGTCTGTCTTTCTGTTTGTATGTATGTCTCTGTTTGTCTGTGTCTCATATCTGTTTGTGTTTCCTCTTATTGTCTGCCTATCTGTCTCTCCGGTTGTCTAACTGTCTCTCTCTCCCTCTCTCTCTCTCGCTCGCTCGCTCTCTCTCTCTCTCTCACACAATTTTATCATTCCTTATAAGTACTGACTCAAACAAAAGTTACTTATAGAAGTATTTTGTAACTAAGGTATCTTCTTGTTGTTGCATTGTTGTTTGAAATCCTACTCAAGAATCTTTCACTCATATGGAGATGTCACCTAATTACAGTGAAGGGCTTCAAATTTTGAGCAGTGAGGGTTCTTTAACACACAGTCCCTTACTGTGACATGGGACCTCAGTTTTTCATGTCTTTTCCAAAGGACAGGAATCCAACCTGAATCGAGTGCACTCCAATTGAGCCAGGAAAGCTCTAACTAAGGAATAACTTGTCTTACCTTAATAAATGTCCAAAAATGTTAAATGCATTGAATTTGGAATCGATAAAAGACTACAGAACCACTTAACACTTCTGTTTTAATTAGGCTTTGTTTCAGGGCATCTGTGTTCAGTAAACACATCTTGTTCTGATGTTTTGTATGTGTAAACATATCTTGTCACAGTTTGTTGTGGATTAGAGCTTTGTGTGGATTAGAGATTCATGTGGATCAGTGCTTCTTGTGGATTAGAGATTCATGTGGATTAGTGCTTCTTGTGGATTAGTATTTTTGTGGATTAGAGCTCCAAGGTGGATCATTGCTTCATGTGGATTGATGGTTCATCTGGATTAGAGCATCATGTGGATTAGAACTTCATGTGGATCAGTGCTTCTTGTGGATTAGAGCTTCATGTGGATTAGTGCTTCTTGTGGATTAGTAATTTTGTGAGTTAGAGCTTCATATGGATTAGAGCTTCAAGGTGGATCATTGCTTCATGTGGATTGATGGTTCATGTGGATTAGAGCATCATGTGGATTAGAACTTCATGTGGATTAGTACTTATTGTGGATAAGTGCTTCTTGTGGATTAATTTAGTGAAATAAAATACTTTATGTCTCTTTCGATGCACTTAATTGCAACCAAGTTCTTTCCTTCATCATTAAAAACAGCCCACCACCAAATAATTGACATATAACACCATTCAAACAAAAATACAAATCTAAATAGCAGTGAATTATATGACAGACCTTTTTCTGTCAATTTTAGGAAAATGCCATTGGTGACACAACTGGGATTTGAATGTTAATTTGTGTCAAATTGGGAACAATTCTTTGCACAAATGGAAATGAATCTCATTTTTAAATGCAATTTCCATTGCCTGTATGAACAATATGGCAATCAATAAGTTAACTGTTAATTTTTTTTTCAATACATGGTAAATATGTAAATTAACAGAGCTAGTTAATTGTAACACAAATTAAAATGCTATTTCAAAAGTTATTTTATCGTTGACGAAAAATTATTCTTGAAAAAGAATTGAAATATGAACTACCAGTGAAGATAAATAATTTGAAACATTTTCTTCAAAAATTTTTATGGCTATATTCTTTTATTACCCCAAATACCTATGCTACTTCAGTGTAATTATAACAATAGTAATTGAATCATGGTAGGTCACATGGGAAGTTATTTTGTGCATGAAAAAAGAGTTAGGAAGGGAGACAATTCATTTGCTCGATGACATAAATCAAGAGTGAATCCTGGATGTGCCTGAACTTGGTGACCGTCATAAATTATAGATGACCACAAGATTCAAGGTGATGCCTGTCAGTGGTGGGTTGCCTTAATGCTGAGTAAATATCAACAATACAACACAACATTTCTAAGGATATTTCAGTTTCATGGTGAACATAATTTGAATTCTCAAACAACGTAGAGCACTGACTGTATAAGCCTGTGATAAAATTTACTGCTGACTATCAATATTTTAGATTTAATCAGCAACCAATCAGAAACAGACTATAGATACAAACAAATTAATAGATCCTTGTTACTTTACAATAAAAAAAAATCATGATGATTAACTAAGCTGGAATAAAAGCTTGTCCAGGAAATGAAGACTACAAGATGAATAATGGACAAGTATTATCAGCAAACAGATGACAATAAAAAACACAAAACTTGGCACATATACACAATGAGACTGACAGTTCGTAATAACATGTTGCAAACCCTCTAGATGATTCCAGTAATCATTTCGATTCATTTAATAAAATGAACATAATGGCCCTACTTCCTAATTCTCTGCAATAACAAAACATCTTCATGGATCGGAAATAAATATTTAACAAGATCAAACTTAGGAGCACGATACAGCATTAGGTCTTAAACGAGAATTCATAAAATCAATAATGAGTTGACCTTGGATTCTGAACTCAACAAAAAAAAACCCCCACTGATGATCAATACAATATTTCCTGGAAAACTGGCTTTACATACAACACTCTGACTGACAGTATAACACACAAACACCACAATATTTCCTGTAAAACTGGCTTTATATACAACACTCTGACTAACCGTATAACACACAAACACCACAATATTTCCTGTAAAACTGGGTTTACATACAACACTCTGATCGTATAACACACAAACACCACAATATTTCCTGTAAAACTGGCTTAACATACAATACTCTGAGTAACTGTATAACACACATATATCACACACAAGCTGTAATGTCATGTGTAAAATATCATCAAGACACATGACCATCTTTATTTTCAATGTTATTTGGTTCAGGATGAAGGCACTTGGTAAAATACAAAAGCAGTTTATAAAAAAAAAAGAAAAGAAAAAGATTTGAACAGTGTAAATGAAAGCATAAAATAGATATTTGAATTATTTATGTACATTGAAATGCATTTACCAGAATTGAATTTAAAAACATTAAACTAAACACTAGTCTTGAAATAACGTGAATTTCACAAATACAATAAATACACCTGGACCCTGTACCAACTTGTGCTTGAATATTCACTCAGTTTTTGTCAATTCTAAAATCTTATTGGTTAATTAGGTTAAGTTGAAAATATTCTCCAATTTAAATAAATTCTGAAGTTTTATGGTGACGCAGCCCAGAAGATTTATAATTCAAGTCAATGGGGTTGACAATTACAATTTCTTCTTTACTACACATAGTTTTTACCATGAAGCCATATAGAGACCTTAACAAGAAATAAATAGAATGAATTCTTAGACAATAACAATGCATTGCTATGGTATATATATCGTAACTGTAAACAAGACTGCAATTGTTTCATTTGACCATGACCTTCTCATGATTGTAACTATATAATGTAGATAACATACTTCGGTATTGAAAACATGATTGACATTAAAAACTATTGATCTCCTCTGTGTGTTAATGTTACAGAATGTTTATGACTAATTGCATGAAAAGGTTTATTTATTTTTTGGGATATAAAACTGTTAAATATCTCATCAGAGACATGCATGTTGTCATCTAATGTTATCAAACAATGCTAAAACTCTCACTTCCAAGAAATCCATCAGAACAATTGTACAGTCTGACCTGTTTTTTATAAAGTTTCATTGCTTTTTTTTTAAGACCATATACTTAACAATTCTGCTTGTTGTACAGTGGCAGCCAGAATTCAATGTATCAGATAAACCCTTATTATCATTTCTGTTTATCATACAGTGGCAGCCAGAATTTAATGTATCAGATAAATCCTTATTATCATTTTTGTACAGTTGAATTTTTTGATAAACCCTTATTATTTTCTGTTTACATACAGTCAACAACATTTTTGTTTGTTTTTTTTTATCTACAGACACTGACTACATATACAATGATGCAGACGCCGGGGGTATGACATAAGGGCTCCAGACTTTCCTCCCATCAAGCTAACAAAATGTGTTTGAGAAGCACCACGTCCAAACATTCACCCACCCCCAACAGAGTACAGTCAAACCTGCTTTAGTGACCACCTGTGTATAAAGACCAATTTTTGCTGTCCCCAATAGTACCATTTGTGTACTTGTGCATAAAGAGCCCCTAAGGGACATAACAAAACCAGTCTTTATAGGGATGTGATCTTTATATAGAGGTTGATTTACACAAAAATGGTACTATTAGGGACAGCAAAAAAAAGTCTTCATGACCAGGTGGTCTTTATACACAGGCAGTTGCTAAAGCAGGTTTTACTGTACTTTAAATGATATACAGTGGAACCTGTTTTGAATGACCATTCTCATGAAAGAGCACCTGTCTTCTGAGACCACATTCTAGAAAGCGCTTGATTATAATAATCTTTTAATAAAACCTCTTTTGAGAGACCACCTGTCTTGAGAGACCACATTTCTGTGACAGATGGCATGGTCTCTCAAGACACTGTTTCCATTGTATTTATGGATTATAGTTACTATTTTTGCTCAAGTTTCTGGTTTGTGTCATTATGTATTGGAACAAGAACAACATTACAAGTGGTTTAGAGAACTATGTAAACAACTTGTTTGTTTATTGTTGTTTAACGTCCCACTAAAAAATCTTTCACTCATATGGAAACGTCACCAAATGCCGGTGAAGGGCTTCAAATTTTGGCCTATGCTCAGCACTTATGACCATTGAGCAGTGAGGGTTCTTTAACATGCCGACACCTAATGTGACACGGGACCTTGGCTTTTACTGTCTCATCTGAAAGACAGGAAACCAACCTGCCACCAGCTGAACTTGAACTCACGACCAAGAGTCGAGCGCACAACCAAAATAGCCAGGCCGGCTTGTAAACAATTACTGTTGGTAGTACACAATACAGTATAACATGTGATATACAATCTTGCTCAGTTCCATCTATATATTGATGTTTTAAAAGCATTCTGAAGATAAAATAGAGCATAGAATGTTGTTTGACTGCAGCAGCCATTCTTGATCAATACCATACACAAATGACTGCAGTGAATTAACATGCATGTTGATTATCAGAAAAGCTTTAATCACTGGAATACAAAAACGTTAAAAGCACTTTGAATCCTTTGTGTTATGTGTTGATTACAAAGCATAATAATTAAATGGGCCAAACTTATGCTTTTTGTTATCTTTACATACAAGTACCCAATGTGAGACAACTATATATAGGATAAAGCTATGTCATCAGCTATGGGGGATATATATCAGAAGTTCAGAACAAAAGCTATGGGGATATATGTCAAGAGTTCAGAATAAAAGTTATGGGGATATAGGTCAGAAGTTCAGTAGAACAGGTATGGGGATATATATATCAGAATTTCAGAACAAAAGCTATGGGGATATATGTCAGAAGTTCAGAACAGCAACTATGGAGATAATATCTGTCATTACTTCAGAACAAAATCTATGGGAAAAAATGTATATAAATACGGGTATGGCTAACGTGATTTCGCTAAATATTTTCCTACATGTCATCTGCTTATACAATCTGAAGAGATGTACTGCAGCCAGAAATTTCAAAACAAGTACTTTTAATAGAATGCTACGTCAGTTTATCAGTATTCCTCCCAACTTTCATTTTCATGCACTGGGGGAAGTGATGTCATGACGAAATGAGAAAAAATAAGATTAGTAACATTATAAATCAAACAAAACATATGGACATAATCATATTATTGATATGTTGCTTACTCCTAATAATTAATACATGTCCAATTCACTCTTTGTTGAGCCTAAAAAACATTCATTAACATAACCTCCAGAATCTGTTAAAGCAAAGGTTAGAAAAATGGTGCCACACTTTAATCAGGGAAAGTCTAAAACGAGGTCTTTTAAAATCTTTCCCAAAGTTTTGTTAGCATACCGTATTTTAAACGATGTTGAGGTAATCTTTTACTATATAGAATTTCAAATTTGTGTGCCATAAAATAAGGGAGATTATAAGAGAAATAAAAATTGTCCAGGAACTGTGTCAGTACCAGTAGGGATAAATCTCAGAAGTTCAAAACAAAAGCTATGGGAATAAATCTCATCAGAGGTTCAGGACAAAAGCTTTGGGGAGCTATGGGATATATCTCAGAAGTTCAGAAAAAGAGTTATGGGATAATATATGTCAGAAATTCAGTACAACAGCTTTGGGGATGTATCTCAGAAAATCAGAATAATGCAATGGTTCTTTAAGATTCATGCCCAGACAGTCTCTTGGTTTTAGCCTTATTCAAAAGCCCTATCTCTTTTCCTTAAAAATAACCATTTCATCAATAGTATCTAGGTAAATGGTATGCCCTTTTCTTTTGTTTTTATGCTTTCACCCCTAAGTATTAAAATGGTACACTGTTTTATTTTATTTTGGACTAGTCAATCATGGTCTGTAGTGTTGAAAGGGAAGACGTCTAAAGTCTGACCTGGTCAAGTGTATGTTAAAGCAAAACGCACTACTTACATTTGGTCATGGTTAGGATTTGAACTTAAACCTGTCATTTATAAGTCCAATGTTCATATTATAAGGAGTCCTGAACTGGTGAAACAAATTGGAGGGGCTTAAGATTTCATCTGTCTGGTTAAGATTTTGGTTAAATTTTTGTTATAGCTCACCATTTACTCAATGTTGGCTTCACAGGTAGGTAACATATATTGATTCATCAATACTCTCTGAATGCTTGTATAATGAAAGTCAACTAGAAAACAAATTACCATTGCCTAACTTGGCTGATACTTAATGATCCTTCAGTCTCCTGGCACCATGGGTTGTAGTCAATAATTCAAATGAAAATTTTTAATCCAGCTACTGACTCAGACGCCTACAAAATTATTGCTTCATCAGGCTTAATAACACAGGTGTAAAGAGAGTAGTCTTTGAATGTACAAGCAGTCTTATCTGATGGACCACAAAATATTTAATATCATTCTTTTCTCATTCAAAACACACAGTAATTCAGAATGATTACTTTTATGGTTACAGTTTTACTAATTCATGAGTAAAGCAATGTACAATAACTTGCCTATCCTAAGCCTAATGATAGAATACCCTGATGCCTCATTGAAGTATTTGTACATATACTATATCAGGATACCTAGAAAGTGCTTATTTCCCACATCAAGGAAATTTACTAGGTTTATTGAGCATTCATATATATTACTGGTTCCCATCAATAGAATAATCATTGAATTGCAATATACAATACATCTTCTGGCTATTCAGTAATAATGGGAAACAGATAGTAGCCATACTGTCCCCTGTGTACTGGTAAATATTGAACAATAACAGGACACAGGAAATATCAATATTACCACTTGTTGTCTGGTCTGACATATGAAAGGATGATGAGCTACAAAAAGTATGGATGCTGTAAGCCTACTAGAGAAAAGGCAGGTTACAGAAAAAACAAAAACCAATCCTTGCACAATGGTCTATTATGGAGAAATGGCAGGTCAAGTATGGAGATATGGCAGGTTACAAACAGGGACAATGTCAACCTTAGCATACTGGTCTAATGTGGAAAAACAGCAGGTTACAAAGAGGGCCAATGTCAACTTTAGCACACTGGTCAGATTAAAGTGATGGAGGATAGAACCAAGTTATAATGGTATTTGAATTCCATTAAATTAGGTCAAACAACAAAGTTCTAAACAAACCCAAC
The DNA here is from genome assembly GCA_030159075.1 of Atrina japonica. Lineage (NCBI taxonomy): Eukaryota > Metazoa > Mollusca > Bivalvia > Pterioida > Pinnidae > Atrina > Atrina japonica. The sequence goes on from BROG01000643.1 coordinate 225,057, forward strand.
TAGGAATTTGTTTGTACATAACAGGACAATCATTGCATACACTGAGGTCAAATATGCATATCCTATTATGTATGTTGTATCCAACTATTGTGTGTATCTAATCATAAAATTTAATGATACAAGGAATGACTTCTATGAAGTAAGTTTTTGTCAAAATGCACGAGGGCGCTCAGGCTAATACTGTGACCTACAACAATTTGGATCCTGTATGCACCAATTAGCCAAAATTAATTGGAGATAAGCAAATTATTAAGAGATGAGATAAAATAAAAGGAACCAACTTTTTCTAATTCAAAATGACTCTAAATGAGTCATTCATTACAATTTTTAAGTTCCATAACTCTGGAAAATATTGCAGAATATTGGCCATATTTGATCTCACTCTGTGTTGCACCAATACATGCAGGTATCATGCAAATTTGAAATTCAAGTTATCTGATAAACCCTGCCCCAATCATCTACATGTACTTATAGTTACATGTGTAAGTGCAATCTCCAGTACATGCATTTTGTAATTATACAGATAAACTGAATCACATAGGAAGAGAAGTCACAGATGAATAACATAAAAATAAGCACTTATAAATACTCTTGTAATTATAAACACCATTTTCCATCTAGGATAAATCTATGTCTGAAGTAATTTGATGGGATTGTTAAGTCAGGGTCCGATTTACAATTATTTCATTCATAAGAAGAGCTAGTTAGTAAGTAAACAATCATAGCTAAAATCAATACTATACATAAATTTCTTGGGGTAATTCCAATACAAACATTTATCATGGACACTGTGGATTACTTGTTCTATGTGAATATTCAAGACCCGCAATACAGCTGTATGCTTGTCCTTTAATTAAGAACATTGTGTGTTTGAATGACAAAAGAGACATAAAGTCATCTCTACAATGTATGGATACTAACTAGTGTAGTTGTGAATTTCTAATTAAATCCTATTATGTTTGATATACAATGGATTCTAAATAAACATACTGTGTATCTTAATGCATCCATAAAAAAATAGAACTGCTGACTAATATAAAGTGTTGACCTAGCACTCAGACTACACTGAGTTTAATAATCTAGAGATGACCTGATAATGAAGAGGGGTACCTTTTGGGACTTATTCTGCCCTGCCCTGGATCCACCCCAGGGTCAATCTGACTGAAAACTACAAACTTGGTAAAGGACCTTGAGCACTACTGAACTTCCTTCAGTAGTCTTGAAACAAAAGCTGATAGTGTGAAAAATGCAAGCCCCTTCTCTTTTTTTCGGTCTTAAAAAATCCATTAAAAATTCTAGAAATTAAATTTTGGCAAAATTCTTGCACCAAGACATTTCTTCACCTAATTACAAGTAAAAAACATTAAATGAATGCATCAAAGTGAATACAAGGGGAGATAATTGAGGAAATCATGCAAAAATGAATGAAAATGACAAAGTCTGAAAAGACCTCAAAAACATGTCAAAAATTAATATTCCGATTTTTATGAAAAATACAAATTTGAATCATACATCCATGTTGATCACTCAGAAACAATCCCTTTTTCAATTCATGCAGCGGTTCTGGAGTAGAAGATTTTATTCTGCCCCACCATGGATCCACCTTTCTACGTTAAACAACAATAAACAAACAAACAAACTTTCTCTTTCTAGGAAAAACATCTGCAATGCTTACAACACAGACGCAGTCATTTTGGATACCCAAAGTTGTGCAGCGGGGAAAATGAGCTTGGTGATCTGATTGGTCATTAAATGAAAGAATTACTTTTGCAATTTAAAAGTGAAATTAAGCTGGCAAATTACAAATTGATGGTGAAAATTTAAAGAATTTCCTTTGGTGTCAAATAGGCCTACTACATGTGTACAAATTATGTAAACAAGTGAACTTTTAAGATAGATATGCAATGGCAATCTACATGTATATGATTTCTTTATTGCATATTTTATTAGGCTTAACTAAAATAATTGATCTTTCTGTACTGGTTTGACCCAGATTTAATCATGTTAACAAACATAGGAGTGCCACAGACCAGACAACAGAGTCTATGTGAACATATAGTCCTCAACCAAGATACATCATATATTTGTACATCTGCATGAGACAGTTTATATCACCAGACTCTAATCTTAGTCTTGTAGTATGGAAAACAATCAATGTGACATTTGACCATATCTTAGTATATCTTACCCAAACAGCTCAGATATGTCACAATGTAAACTATAAATGATGTTTCATACTTTCAGAGGATTATCCTGTTCTTATTGCGAGGACAGAAATTAGTTTTGTATTATGCTACAGAAATAAATCAGTATTATACTAAGTATTCATGACAAATACATATATATGTCAGTTACATAAACCCATCAAAACTTTAGAAATTCTCTCTCTCTCTCTCTCTCTCTCCCTCTCTCTCTATATATATATATATACTGGTTTGACCCATCTCTATCATGATGTATATATTTCTCTTTAGTTATCAACTTCTTAGGATAATGTATACTTTTTCTCTAATTCTCTAATTATCAACTTCTTATCATAATGTATACTTTTTCTCTTGTATCAACTTCTTATCATGTTTACTTTTTCTCTAGTTATCAACTTCTTATCATGATGTATACCTTTTCTCTTTAGTTATTAACTTCTTATCATAATTTATACTTTTTCTCTAGTTATCAACTTCTTATCATGAAGTATATATTTTCTCTGTAGTTATCAACTTCTTATCAAAATGTATACTTTTTCTTTTCAGTTATCAATTTCTTATCATGTATACTGGTACTTTTCCTCTTGTTATCAACTTCTTTAATATCTTGATGTATACTTTTTCTCTAGTTATCAACTTCTTATGATGTTTACTTTTTCTCAAGTTATCAACTTCTTATCATAATGTATACCTTTTCTATAGTTTTCAACTCCTCATCATCATTCTTTTTATTACTGGTAAGCTTCTTTTATACAGTGTTCTATTTAGTAATACAGTTTCCTTTTATATAAATATATATATATACACAGGTAATAGCAAACACAAATAACAAGAATAATCTGAAGCAAAGTAAATGGTCTGGGGTTTTTGCGATTTAATAATATACTGATTACATCATTTTGAGTGCATTAAAATGTGTCTGAGAAAAATGTGCCACAGTGTATACAGCACATACAGAGATATTTTAATAGATCAATGTATTGGTTATAAACACCTGGTAAAGTGTTTACACTGATATTATGTGGTTTGACATTTGGCATTTCATTTTATAGAGAAACAAATATAAATTTGATTCAAATATTGCCACAAAGAATAAATCAAGTTACCACAAATTGACAACAGTATACACTTAAATCAAGTGATGTTACAAAGTGAATGCAGAAAAATTAAATGTACATTAATTCAGATCCGTAACTACAATGTCACCCAGAGAGGCGAATTTTCATTTTACTCTAATTAACTCCCATCACTTTAATTGTTTATATCAAGGGTGATCTCTCATAGATCCTTGGGAAGTTAGATGAAAATTCTATTTTGGGGTAAATAAATGTGTTTTGGAAATGACTTGATAACTTGAATAAAACTCTATCAATTGAAAACAGTATGAATAATTAACAAGGATGAAAATTTTACCTCATAAAAAGCATATACAGGTCTACCAAGGTAAAGTGACACATCCGGGTTCTGTCAAAAACGAACTGCATGCATTAACAAAGCTTGAATCTTTTTGTGTCCACAAGTAGTCTGTCACCCTTGTTATGATTTTTAAATTTACATGTATACTCATGCTTGTAAACATTTGCCAATTTTGGTAGAATATCATGGTTGACCTGTACTTCAGCATTTATTTGCAAGACTTTCTATGACAAACTCAAATATTAAAGTTAAATGTTTAAGATGTATAGCATTTGTTCATCCCAGTATATCTGAACCATATAAAAATCACAGATACTGAAATAAAAATTGGCAAGAAGTTCTGGACACAATATACAAATCTGGTGAACATTGGACAAACATGGACCTCTGGAAATCCAGAGGTGGGATCAGGTGCCATGGAGGATTAATCATTACCTGTTGATCAGTCACACCCATTGCTAGTCCATTATCAGTTAAATGAAAATGAAAAAAGTAAGTAATAAATCTTTATCACAATCGGTAAAGACAATTTAGCAACCAGTATCAAACAGGTAACTCAACATTTGATTTAATGAAACACTATAATTGCAAACAAAGCCATTATACCAACCGTAAAATTTTGGTGGAAACTAAATGCAACTCCTGATATCTTTGAACTTATCAGTAAGTAGTTTGCCTCTGTGTATGAAATGTTCATACACTGAGCAATCACTGACATACCAGATGATCTGGGAGATATACTGGTAACAATCATTATAATACAGGTGAAAAGGGATATTATTAACTTAATGTTGCAAATTTGATGATTGGAAAGCTGAAATCATCACATTTGTCATATACATTTGTACATGTAGCTTGGTTGCTAATTTTCTGTCTGCGTCTATAGCAAGTACATGTCCAAGTACAAAGTGCACATGCTTGATTCTGTGGTGTCAGTATATATGTCATACCTAAGATTTTCGATTAAGGTACAAATCTGGTGACAATTCATTCCCTATGCACTTGACATATAGACCAAGGTCCCAGTGGGCACAGCACATTACACAGCCCTCACTAAATTGGCATTGGCCAACGTTTGTATACAAATATTATGTTTACAAAATATATATCAATACTTCATAAGAGATTATATGACAGTTAGGGATAAAGCTTTTCACCCGTATTTAGCCTTAAGTAATTAAATGGTTATTACCCTTATCTATTGACGTAGATACCACATACGTCTTTCATGGTCTGTAGTGCTGAACGAGTTAAAAGGTGTTAGTGGGACACAGTAAGCCACTGCAGTGAAACAGGAATTGAAATTAATGTTTTAACTCATCAGCCCCTGAGAAATAATGAACTCTTCTGTAAATCAGTGATTTAGGCCAGTCCAAATGTGTCTATAGGGGTGAACAAGTTAACAACTTTTGCTACTACATGTATATACATGTACCAATAGTGCTGGCAAACTTTTTTTTACCTTGAGTAGTAACAAGACTTTGCTAATTAGCCAGGGATGCTATATACACGAAAAGATCAGTATACAAAGTTTCTCTGCTATATGTGGTTGTAGAATGTCCTGTGTGCATTGTTTTCGTTGATTTGTCCTATAAATTTTATCAGCAACATTATAAGCTATTTGTTTGTTTGTTTATTGTTGTTTAATGTCCCACTCAAGAATCTTTCACTCATATGGAGACGTCACCAAATTCCGGTGAAAGGCTTCAAATTTTTGGCCTATGCTCAGCACTTACGGCCATTGAGCAGTGAGGGTTCTTTAACGTGCAAACAACCACTGTGACACAGAACCTCGGTTTTTACTGTCTCAATCTGAAGGACAGGAAACCAACCTGCCACCCGCTGGACTCAAACTCATGACATCACAATCGACTCAAACTCAGGACCTCGTGATCAAGATTCGATGTGCTGCCGACTGAGCCAGGTCGGCTCTTTTAAAAAACTATTAAGTAAATGTACATGTGCAGTGCATTTAATTCAAAGTTCCTCTCAAATCATGAAAGCAAAAGGTTGGCAACTGATTCTTAAAACTGCTAGAAAATTAAAACTTCAGGCAGCAAATTTGCCACTTCCTGCCATTACCATTGCACCCTGGAAGGACTCTTTTAACCCATCCATCCCTGAAGACACATTTGGGCTAATCTAAATAATTCATTTACAGAAGAGTCCATTGTTTTTTTGAGGGATGAAATAATGTGTAACACTCAAGGTGACATGGATCTCAGTTATGGCAAGTGTCTAATTAAAAAGAAAAGATACACAGGCATACCAGAAATGTCAGAAAACCTAATAAGATTTGTATATTTCCTGTCAAAGTAATGATCTGACAAACTTCTCATGTTGATTGGATAATAAAATTATGTTGATTAGGTTCAGCTATTCTGTCACTTTAAGTATTTCATGGACTTTGACATCCTCTGGTCATACAAAGGACAAATGAGCAATTTCTGTTCTGGCACATATTGATTTTCCAGAACTTGGACACTGATCACAAATTACAAAAGATCTCGGTATCATTTTTTAATGAATATGTATATTTTATGGATATTAATACATACATAAAATGTATAATCAATAGAGAGCTTACAAATTTGATATCTGCAAGGAAGACTGTGGTCCCTTAGGTGTGCTAAATAAAATTTCTATGGTTTATCACAATTCATGTTTCATTTATCAAAAAAAAAACAACAATCATTGTTATTCAATTTTTAGTTTAAATCCATTGCCAATATGTATTGACATTTTTACATAGACAAATACTGTGTTTGCCTGCCAGAGATAATTAAGTCAAGTTATGCAAAGAGCTTTCTCAGTAACTGTCAAGATGCCAACTGCAGTAGTAAAATGGTGAAGCATAGAATCTTTATACCAGGCTATGTAAGTCACTGTCAGAATAAGATATTGTTGAAGAAGCTATCTGTGGTGAAATATTTTACCAAGTAGCTTGAAAATAAATTATCATGACCTCAATTGTGAGGCTTTCGAAATAAGGTGTCCTTATAATTAAACTGCCCAATGTTAAAAAGAGTAATGTCATGAAGAGTCATGGTCTTCCTAAAGGACAGACACAGGATAGGAGTCACACTATATGGCAAAAGACTTTTAGGAAAGTTTTGTGGTAACTATAAAAAGTCACACGCTGTACATAAATTACAGCTAAAAGAGTTGCAGGAAAGCTTTGTAATAACTATGTAGAGTCACACGATTTACATAGAATATTACTAAAAGACTTCAGAAAAGCTTTGTGGTAACTATATTAAGTCACACACTGTACATAAGTTTGTGATAACAATATAAAGTCACACACTACATAAGATATGGCTAAAAAACTTCAGACAAGCTATGTGGTAACTAATATAATTATAAAGTCATACAATGTACATATACTATGGTTTAAGAACTTCAGAGAAGATTTGTGATAACTATATAAAGTCATACACTGTACATAAAATATGTGCTCTATCACAGATTACATATGTACCGTCATGAATTTCTTTTAGCTTTTGGTAATCATACAATGATGATAATAGATTAAACAGAATTACCTCAACTTAAAACAATATGAATATGATAACTAGACAAGAGACATAAGGGGCTTCAACCCATTTACCCATCAGACATATCTGGACAGATCCAAGTCATTAGTTTACAGAAGAGTCCATTCAGTTTTCCTGGGGTTAATGAGTTAAGGCACTCATCATGCAAATTGTTCAATTATGCCACTAAGCAGGAGTGCACAAAATATCTTAAAAGTTAATTACAAACTGATATTTTTTGTTAACTGTTACTATGACCTTGACCTTTGATCCCATGACCTTGAAATTAGTCACCATGATCCTAAGATGATTCCTAACAACTTTCTTTGTAAACAAAAAGTCAATTATAAAAGTCAATAAGCCATTTGTACATGTATACATATATCAGCATGAATGCATGGGAAAAGTACAATTGACTTATTAATGTTATTCTTTCATTGAAATCTTATGGAAAATCTCTATTTCCATAAAGCCATATATTGGTATCCATGAACAAAGTCGGAGGTTTTGATGAATATAGGAGAGTTCTTCTTTCGTGAGTAATTTAGAGGAGAAAACGGGAAGTGGATTCTGTTAAGTAGATGGTATGTATATTAAGGCTGGGGATGCAGTTTTTAAAACAATGCACAGAATGACATTGTTAGATAAATTAATTGAGACATATTAACTCATCGACCCCTGAAAAACAATGGACTCTTCTGTAAATCAATGACTTAGACCAGTCCAAATGTGTCTTTAAGGGTGGATGGGTTAAGATTCAAAAGGAATAGGCCTAACTAAAATTTGATGAATTTCAGTAAACGCCCACTAATAGGAACCTATAAAATTATCTACATTAAGGAAGTATATTTAAGTACATAACTTCATCAGTTGATAATAGTACTGCCGAGACTTTACATGGATGATGTAGCAAAATATTACGTTACACAGATAATACAAACAGAATCATTTTACCTGTAAAAGAGTATGATAATTCCCGTTATAATCTCACAGCTATATATCAATAACTTGGAAATTCACCTTAATGACAGGTAGCCTGCAAAAAACAGAAAAAATGCATAAAATATTATTGTGCTTTACTTTAAACCTGATACTTGTAACCACATTATTATTTACTATACAATGATTAGAAATGACATTTAAAGTGTGAAAAAATAAATGTTGTCTCAAATACCAATAGTATCTGTTATCTGGAAATCTTCCTGTTCACGATCAAAGCTTTATCTACAAGTAAGAATGAAGCTTTAACTGTTATAAGAATTGAATGCTCATATAAAACACCTACTGTGTACAATAACTTCTTACAAACTGATAGATAAATAAAATATGTGGTGATTAATACACAAGTAATCCAGAAAATCACACTATAATTGTTATCAAATCCTGTTTAAACTATAACCATCAATTTTCTTGTTGTTTGTCTCTGAAGGCTGTAACAAATGCTATTAAGGTGAGAGTAGCTATTTGTATTTCATTCGCTGTCATCCAATCAAATCCCAAATGTACCAGAGTTGCTGTAAAGTTACTCAAACATTCTCCTGGTTTTCTGTAATTTGTCCAAGTTTAATTATCACTTTATCTTTAACTTAAAACAGAATCCAAATAAGAAGTGTTAAGAAAAAACCCACCTCCCCAATGAAGTCATCCGTTTAATGAGATTTTAAATTCCAATAACTCTGGCAAATATAGTCCAATGTAGGCTACATGTAAAATGGTCAAATAGATGACCCCAAACCAATATACAGCTGATATTCCTTCCATCTTTCATCCACATCCACCCCTAAAGGCACATTTGGACTTGCCTGAGTCATTGATTTATAGAAGAGTTCATTGTTTCTCAGGGGTTGATGAGTTAGGGTTATATTAACTGTTTTACTGTTTATCAGATTAACTGTCAAATAGTAAAAAGAATCAATACTGTATACAAGCAGTCTGAGAGTATTGAAGAATCACTCTGGGTTTCCTTACATGTATTATGAAGTTAAAATGGTGACCAATTATAAAACTATAACCAAATCCTTTCACCAGCATGGGACTGATAAAAAATACCTCCCTAAAGGCATTATATCTATGCAGGTCACATGGTTTAAAAGCGCATGGTTAAATAATTCTTAAAATAAAATCTCTTTTGACAAGACCTGCACCTGTCTTGAAAGACCACAATTCAGTGGTAGATGGGGTGGTTTTTCAAGACAGGTTCCACTGTATTAAGATGTTTAAAGTTTAATTTTTTTTTTAATGTGTATATTTACAGGATGTTGTGTGTAGAGTCAAACTTATCATTCTATTATAAACCTAATTGCATTTCAGTTAATTAATTGACGAGTTTAACATACATGTATAACTGCATGGATTTTTTAAAACAATATGACTGACCAGCATCATGTCATGACAAAAATTTTGAAGAAATTATTGATGAATTAATGAAGACTGATAAGATAATGGCTATATATAGATCTACATGTATGTATGCCTTTAGTTCAGATGGACTAAAGAAAGTTAATGGCTAATTACTCTAGTGTAATTTCCCCTGCTTTATTCTTGACACCTAGTTGAACCTGACAAATATGGTATATATTCTACTTCAAAATGCATGCTAATCCAACATGGACAGATTGATAAGAAATGTCTATATTATAATAGGCAACACTTCCTGTTCCATGAAACTAATAAGAAATATACAAGGTCATCAATATCTTTTCACTGCTACAAAATAATATGTATCTCTATGAAATATTTATAGGAGCTAAATTTGACATCATTTCCTATATCATGACACTGGACAGAAGTATACAGGCTAGGTCATCAATATCTGTTTGTATCTAAATTAAATGTCTATTGTAGCAAGTTGACAAATTTTCCTGCATCATGATATTGATAAAAAATATACAAGACCATCAACTTCCTTTAACTACTTCAAAATAATATGTAGCTCTAAGAAACATCTATAGGAGTTTGATATCATTTCCTGCATCATGAGATTGATAAAAAATATACAAGGCCATCAACATCCTTTTACTACTACAAAATAATACTTAGCTCTAAGAAATGTCTACAGAAATTTGACATCATTTCACGCATCATGAGATTGGTAAGAAATATGTTTACAAGGCCATTAATTGCAATATCCTTTCACTCATCAAACCCTTAAAAAGAATGGACTCTACTGTAAATCAATGAGTTAGACCAGTCCAAATCCGTCTGTGGGGTGGATGAGTTAACTGCTACACATAGTACATGTAAATATATCTCTCCTTCCATCACAACACACATATAATCAAAATTATGCAATAAAAAGACTATTACAAATAATAGCAACACAAATAGAAAAATAAAGCTGCCATACGGCAAAGCAGATGCATATTTATAAATTTTACATGAGTAATTTCATTAACTATTTACATATGAACTTGTTGATATATTACATGTACATTGTATCTCTTTTATAAAGTTTCAGCAATAAAAACATGGACAGGTTGATAAGATAATCCCTGAACAAATTTGATGGTGACTTCCCAAAAATCACATGTTGCTGAGGTTATTTAATGAGCAGTTTGATCTGCAATCTGATATCACATGTAACATGATCAGTGATATCACATGTGGTGTGGTTAATTAATGAGCCATTTGATCTGTGATCTGATATCACATGTAACATTATCTGATATCACATATGGTTGTGGTTATTTAATAAGCAGTTTGATCTGTGATCTGATATCACATGTAACATTATCTGATATCACATATAGTTGTGGTTATTTGATGAGCAGTTTGATCTGTGATCTGATATCACATGTAACATTATCTGATATCACATATGGTTGTGGTTATTTAATGAGCCCTTTGATTTGTGATCTGATATCACATTTAACATGATCTGATATCACATATGGTTGTGGTTATTTAATGAGCCCTTTGATCTGTGATCTGATATCACATGTAACATCTGATATCACATGTGGTTGTGGTAATTTAATAAGCAGTTTAATCTACGATCTGATATCACATGTGACTGTACTGGTGGTTATTTAATGATCAATTTCATCTGTAATTTTATATGGAGACATGATTATCTGATGAAGTATGGAGACGTTATCTGATGAAGTATGGTGACATTATCTGATGAAGTATGGAGATATTATCTGATGAAGTATGGAGACATTATCTGATGAAGTATGGAGACATTATCTGATGAAGTATGGAGACATTATCTGATGAAGTATGGAGACTTTATCTGATGAAGTATGGAGACATTATCTGATGAAGTATGGAGACATTATCTGATGAAGTATGGAGATATTATCTGATGAAGTACCTTTTTTATTTGTTTGAATGTTGTTTGATACCATATGGTCTGAAATAAAACAATGTTTCAGTTATATGGAGGCTCTCAGTTTTTAATGACAGGGCAGCACTTCACTGACCACTTTAGCACTGCATTGGCCACTCTGGCACTGCACTGACCACTCTAGCACTGCATTGGCCACTCTGGCACTTCACTGACCACTTTAGCACTGCATTGGCCACTCTGGCACTGCACTGACCACTCTAGCACAGTATTTAACCACTCTGGCACTGCACTGACCACTTTAGCACTGCATTGGCCACTCTGGCACTGCACTGACCACTCTAGCACAGTATTTAACCACTCTGGCACTGCACTGACCACTCTAGCACAGTAATAACCACTCTCATACTGTAATGACCACTCTAGCACAGTATTAACACTCATAATGCATTGACCACTCTAGCACAGTAATAACCACTCTCATATTTAATGACCACTCTAGCACAGTATTAACACTCATAATGCATTGACCACTCTAGCACAGTAACAACCACTCTCATATTTAATGACCACTCTAGCACAGTATTAACACTCATAATGTATTGACCACTCTAGCACAGTAATAACCACTCTCATATTTAATTACCACTCTAGCACAGTATTAACACTCATATTGCATTGACCATTTTAGCACAGTATTGACCACCTACATGTACATACTGCACTTTCCACTCTAGCACTGCATTGACCACTTTAAAACCACAGTAATATTTCTAGCACATCACTGACCACTCTAACTGTAAAACAGCAATCACCACTTACTGTAGCACAGCAATGACTACTATAGCATAACAATGTCTACTCTACTGTAGCACATAAATGACTACTGTAGCACAGCAATGACCACTCTACTGTAGCACAGCAATGACCACTCTACTGTAGCACAGCAATGACTACTCTACTGTAGCACATCACTGACCACTCTAACTGTAAAACAGCAATCACCACTTACTGTAGCACAGCAATGACTACTATAGCATAACAATGTCTACTCTACTGTAGCACATAAATGACTACTGTAGCACAGCAATGACCACTCTACTGTAGCACAGCAATGACCACTCTACTGTAGCACAGCAATGACTACTCTACTGTAGCACAGCAATGACTACTCTACTGTAGTACAGCAATGACTACTCTACTGTAGCACAGCAATGACCACTCTACTATAGCATAGCAATGACTACTGTACTGTAGCACAGGAATGACTACTCTACTGTAGCACAGCAATGACTACTCTACTGTAGTACAGCAATGACTACTCTACTGTAGCACAGCAATGACTACTCTACTGTAGCACAGCAATGACTACTCTACTGTAGCACAACAATGGTTACTCTACTGTAGTACAGCAATGACCACTCTACTGTAGCATAGCAATGACTACTCTACTGTAGCACAGCAATGACTACTCTACTGTAGCACAGGAATGACTACTGTACTGTAGCATAGCAATGACTACTCTACTGTAGCACAGCAATGACCACTCTATTGTAGCACAGCAATGACTACTTTACTTTAGCACAGCAATGACCACTCTACTGTAGCACAGCAATGACCACTCTATTGTAGCACAGCAATGACCACTCATGCTGTTCAGTAACAAATTACACATGATAATGATAATTTTGAAGCTATCATAGAAGACTGGAACCATACAGTTCTGTATACATGTATCATTCGGTTGTAGAAAGTTACATGTATAAGGTTTCATATACATAATCTACATCAACCATATCTATTAACAAATCGTGTCACTATACAGCTCATTTCCAACCATAAAATTGATAAGTTTATACTGACAATGATAAAATATCACAAAATATGTTTGGATGTTTCATATGAAAAACAATTTTACTTCAGCACTCAGACGCTTCACTTCAAATAAGTTTGCAAGATTCAATTTGCGCTTTTTGATAAAATTATCATGTGCACAAGTATACTCAAAATCAGTTTACAAGCCTATAGAAATCTGTAATTTAATTGTTTAAAAATAAAACCATATTTGGCTTCCAAAACATTGCATTATCAATCATCAGAAATAAAACACCATAACTGAATTAAAAGGCCAAATTACTCTTATTGCAGGAGTATAAATTTTCCGAGAAAAAAAATGCAAAAAAGTACAAAAAATATTGTTTACTCTGAAAACATTTGATAAATGAAAATGCCAAGCAATTTTAAGAGTAATTGCTAATGATCTGTGGTCAGATTTCCTTCTCTGATATTGATGAACTCACTCTCGCTAAGTACTCACCATTAGATTATCTCAAGTTTTGCATAAGAGACCAACAACTTGTCTGGTGAGAAAACTTCCAAGTGATCTAAATCTGTAGTTGAACTGTGCAGATCAACATGATAATCAATATGAACATTACATATATACAAGTCCTATGATCAATACACCCTCTACAGCCCTGCTAACAGCAAGTTTACCAGCCATTCCAATTGTCCATCACAATAGATTCTGGCAATCAATCTATCATACTTATTTTTATTTCATTCCAAATTTCAAGCTTCACAAAGACAATTAATTGTTGCTTTTATTGTGAAACCTTCAATGAACTCTTAGTCACTTAAACTCTTTCACTGATAATACAATCCAATCATTTATTAACTGATTTCTATTCCGCATAACATGAAAATGGTTTTAGCTGTAACAAAGTCGGCATTATATTTTTATTGGTTTTAATCCACAGAATGGCAAATATGATCCTTTTACTGTAAACTGATAAGTTAATGAAAGTGAAAAGATATTAGATTGTCTCCGAAGCATCAATACGGTAAAGCAATTCTATTGATGTGTACTTAAAATTGTTGTCAATTAGATTACATATTCAAGAACGATAATAACAAATTAAAAAAAAAGTAGAAGGAAAATCAACGATATATAAATCTATTGTTCTAGATTCTATTATCACTCATATAATCAAATTGATGGCAATAATGATGGTTTTTAATCACTTTTTAAAATGACAAAATGTTATATGCCACAGTACAACATTTTTTTTTTAATTGATAGCAATAATGATGGTTTTTAATCACTTTTTAAAATGACAAAATGTTATATGCCACAGTACAACATTTTTTTTTTAATTGATAGCAATAATGATGGTTTTTAATCACTTTTTAAAATGACAAAATGTTATATGCCACAGTACAACAGTTTAAAAAACTTTTAAGATAACAAAATCGTACAGTCATGTGCCACAGTTGAACCTGTCATCAGGGATTTCAGTAGTACCCAGTAAAATTACCTGCCTACTTTCTCATTTTCACTGTCTTCTTTTTCATGAAAAAAAAAAATAATAAGCATTTCTGGAAACCAGTGATGAACCTGATCCGACTTCATTATGTAGATTCAGAACACTGATTTTCAACTCTAAAATGCAAGAAATTCCATTTCTGGACATTTAAAATTCTAAATTTTTGTGGTGGGGCATGCTCCCCGACCCTGCTACAAGAATGACACCTCAATTATTATCTTTCTATTGAAATCCCTTTGTCATGATAGACCAACACATCAGCCACTGCAATGTGCTCTCATTTAGACAGGTGGTCTCTCATTTAGACAGGTGGTCTTTCAAAAGAAGTTTTGTTTAACGTATTATTTAACCAAGCAGATTTCATAATGTGGTCTCAAAAGACAGGTGGTCTTTCATGAGAGTGGTCTCTCAAGGCAGGTTTCACTGTATTACACATGTACATTTTATCCATATCTTATTATTGCCAATCTTTAAAAGCATTCATTGGATAGTGATAATGATCTGTTTTAATTAATCACCTTATCTTTATCCTTGTTTATTTTCCAATGAGATTTTTATTGTTATAACACTGTTTTCTAATTGCTTGCAGATGGAAATCTTCATTAATTTTATTTCAGACCTTGTTCATGTGAATATCTGAAATGGTGATCTAATTAATTTCACATTTAATTTTCTCTACGATTTTTACATGAGTAAATATCTGAATAAAGATATCAATTACAGGACATTTTCCCTGGTAATGCAGATTATAAATCAACATTGGTATGTGATGACAATTTGTATAGATATTGGTTGACTAATAAGTAATAATAGGTTCTGAAGCTTAAACTTTTAGCAATGTTGCTAACTTTAATTAATAAAAAGGCAAATTTTCTACAGCAACATGCTAATCATTTCATCATATATTTCCCATCAAATGCTATCAAAAAGATAATTTAGAGAGTTATCTATGTTCAGTTAAATCCAATCCAAAACATTTGACTCTTTTGTAAATCAATGACTTGCATGTAGACCAGTCCAAATGTGTCTTCAGGGTTAATATGATATAGTCCTGACTTATTACTTCTTTATCACAATCAAATCCCACATAATATCCCTTTACTATAATCAATTCATACATGATATGCCTTCATCAAAATAATATTTCCTGTGCATGTACTAGGTCTTTCTCATAATTTTAAAAGAGGGTATTATGCCTTTATCATAATCAAGACCAGGATGCTATGCTTTATCATGAACAAGACCAGGATGTTATGCCTTTATCATCATATTCAAGACCAGGATGTTATGCATTTTTCATAATCAAGATCAGGATGTTATGCCTTTATCATGATCAAGATCAGGATGTTATGCTTTTATCATAATCAAGACCTGGATGTTATCTCTTTATCATAAACAAGACCAGGATGTTATGCCTTTATCATCATATTCAAGACCAGGATGTTATGCCTTTATCATAATCAAGACCAGAATGTTATACCTTTATCATAATCAAGACCAGGGTGTTATGCCTTTACCATAATCAAGATCAGGATTTTATGCCTTTATCATGATCAAGATCAGGATGTTATGTCCTTATCATAATCAAGACCAGGATGTTGTGCCCTTATCATAATCAAGACCAGGATGTTGTGCCTTTATTGAAATGAAATCCTGCATATTATGTTAACATTGGGGAGATATCATAAACCTCCTTTATCTTTGTTTTTGTTTGTTTGTTTATTGTTGTTTAACGTCCCCTTTATCTTTGTAGAGATGAGCTAAAACTAATGGTATTGATCAGTAATAAATACCAATTAATGTTATAATGACAGTAAGTTTTATTCAAATATGATTGCACAGTATATGGGTAAAAATTTGTATAAATATTTATCACATATTCAACCAAACATATTTCCTAGTTGCGCACTGGTTAGCACACTCACTTCTTACCAATTCAACTCAGGTTTAATATCCTTGGATTTGACAGGGGAGTATGTGAGATGGTATGGTGGTCGTCAAGTCAGACTCTTGGGTTTTTTTTCGGGTACTTCAGTTTTTCTCTCACAGCAAGGACCCTGCATGCCAACATCAGGGCCAACGAGAGACATTTATATAAGTTGACATAATTTGTTTGTTAATCATTGTAAAATAAATAAAATTTAAATTTAACTTTTGATTCTGAGAAAGACAAAAATTTGTTTTCAAATTGTGCTTGTTATAAGAATTCTAATATTGAAGCGAATCTTCATAGGAATTTATACTAGTTCAAAATGGTAGTTAGTCTCAATAACACTAATTATTATTACTATGGCAATGGCTAACAACACATGTACCATATAAAATCTTGCGGCAAAAAAATCCAAATAGGGATTCAAATTTTTGTGGCAATAGATATAAAGTCAAATCACACTGACAATAAATACCAACTACAAATGAAGATAGTGAATAAACTCTGATTACTCTGGTGATGGTAATTAACAGTTTAATACTGAAATAAAATCTTATGAGGGGGGATACCTATTCAAATGAAAATGATAATAAATACTGATTTAACTGGTGATGGCTATAAATGTACAAATATTGATGGTCATAAATGCTTGTCCAATTCTTGATGTCAATAAAACTGATTTAACTTAAGATAGCAATAAATACGGACAGAAATTTTTATGGCTGACACAAATTGTGACAGTAGTAAGACCAGAAACAAATCCAGATGGGAATTAATACAGATAATGAAAATTATAACAGTGATAAATTTTACTCAGATTTCTACCAGATAGTGGAATGCTGAAGTAAGTTTTACCCACTTACTTTGACTTAACCCCATTCAACCCTAATGACACATTTAGACTGGTCTTAGTCTGACATTGATTTACAGAAGAATCCATTGTTTTTCAGGGGTTGATGAATTAGAACAGTTGAATATAGAACTGACACTTAGGAATAAGCTGGTTTGGATTCCATTTCAGCTTCCTACGTACAGTATTATTAAGTAAATGTGTACCTATGAATATAATTTCTGAAATGTGAACCAACCTGGATCTCTGTGCATGTAATTATGTTATTTGATGGCATTCAATCTCAATGTCATGATTAATGTGGCACACTGAAAAAGCATTATTGTGCTGAGTAAAGTCCAAAGCTCAATAAATGTGATAAATGCAGCATATTACAAAACCCTCACTGTGCCCCTCAAGTCCATAGCTTGGGTCAAAAATAATTTGTACAATCATGTATAGTGCATCTGAGTACATATAGGACAGAAAAAATTGAATTTTTGTGGAAAATAAAAACCATGTGTACTAATAATTACATCAACATATTTCTTAATATACTACAAAACACATAGGCAATTTTAAAAATCTTTGGTCCAGAGATGTGAAAGTTGTCTATAAAACCTAATGTAAAATACGGGTAGGAATTTAACTCTATTCCGACGTGTTTAGTTACTAAATTGAACAGCCGAGATGAACAGCAAAATGTGTAAGGGGCGTTTCAAAAAGCCAAAATTATAAAATTATTTAGATAGTTCGAACCTCTGTCTCTGACTTGCCTTGGGTAAACAAATCCTCATATCTCCCGACAACCAGGGCAATAAATGTATAATGTACAAAACCACTTATATCCAGCTTGGTCGCGCCTTTCATGACATTTACGGTCTTTCAGGATTTAATGTAGGCCTCTTTTTTAGAGGGCAAATAAAAAATATGGTATATTCTGTTCAAAGGGTGAATTTGACATAAAATGTGATTAGCGATCTTAAGTTTTACATAATACATTTAAGTAATATGGGAAGAATACCCAAAAGCCGATAACGTGACTACTTTGCAACACCATCTATGAACATAAATAAAATGAATAAAATTGAATTACATATTTATTGTAACATTGATTTATATATGTTTTTCAATCAATCAAGCAACAGTCTGGTGCCCAGCAAAATTGTCCTACAAAAGACCTCATTTTAGAACCGATTATATGGTTTAATTTTATACCTTTGAACAATATATAAACACCATTTATATGGAACATCAAGTTGCCACCTAGATCTGTTTTGCTAATTTTTCATCCAAAACTAGACTTTTCTCAGATATAAAGCATATACATGTATTTAGACCTAAATCGCATTGACATTTAAAACTCAAATTCTGTTGAACTGTTTTCTTATTCCCAAGATGCTACAATGCGCTACTAAAACAGCTCTTGGCCCTGTATTTCTCTTGGAAAGAATAAAACATTTCCGCTCAATTCAATATTAATCTTTGACACAACCCCTTCAAATTCTATTTCATGTCAAATCTATTTAACCATGTGAAAAAGGTTATATATATTAAATTTGCATATGGCAAACATGTTTATATTCAGTTGATTGGTCACTTGTATTCACATGACAAAAAAAGTAGGTAATACAGGCTGTTCTGTTGGTTGTTTTAAACCATCGTCATAATAGAAATTCTGAAGATTTTCTAAGAGTACAGGGAAATTCTGTGCAGTTAACTATTGTACAAGCAAATTCATTTTACATAAGATAATGTATCCAGATATAAATGCCTTTGAGAAAATCGTGAAAAAACCTTTTCCTATATGTATCCAAATGCACTGTACAATGTGTGTTAGTATGGAGCCTGACACTTTTATAATATGATATATTACAAAGAATCTATACTTCAGTTATAGGTAATAGAGAGAGGCTAGTACTTGATAGTAAAACAGATCATATATACGGCATTGTATGTACCATGTATATAAAGAACAATTCAAAGTAAAGGTCGTGGAAGAGGTTGTAGCACTTTATATATGATGAAAATTGTAGCTGAATCAATCAGCATTTTACAGGATGACAAATATAAGTAGTACTTCTAATAAAAGTATTCTATAAATAATATGACTATGGCCCTATACTGAAATGACTATGGTCCTATAATGATATGACTATGGTCCTATAATGATATGACTATGGTCCTATAGTGATATGACTATGGTCCTATAATAATATGACTATGGTCCTATAGTGATATGACTATGGTCCTATAATCCTATACTGAAATGACTATGGTCCTATAATAATATGACTATGGTCCTATAGTGATATGACTATGGTCCTATAATGATATGACTATGGTCCTATAATAATATGACTATGGCCCTATAGTGATATGACTATGGTCCTATAATAATATGACTATGGTCCTATAATAATATGACTATGGAAATATACTAATATGACTATGGTCCTATAATGATATGACTATGGTCCTATAATGATATGACTATGGTCCTATAGTGATATGACTATGGTCCTATAATGATATGACTATGGTCCTATAATAATATGACTATGGCCCTATAGTGATATGACTATGGTCCTATAATAATATGACTATGGTCCTATAATGATATGACTATGGAAATATACTAATATGACTATGGTCCTATAATGATATGACTATGGTCCTATAATGATATGACTATGGTCCTATAATGATATGACTATGGTCCTATAATGATATGACTATGGTCCTATAATAATATGACTATGGAAATATACTAATATGACTATGGCCCTATAGTGATATGACTATGGTCCTATAATGATATGACTATGGTCCTATAGTGATATGACTATGGTCCTATAATGATATGACTATGGAAATATACTAATATGACTATGGCCCTATAGCAAAATGACTATGGTCCTACAATAAATGACTATGACCCTGTACTAATATGACTATGGTCCTATAATGATATGACTATGGTCCTATAATGATATGACTATGGCCCTATAGTGATATGACTATGGTTCTATAAATATATGACTATGGTCCTATAATAATATGACTATGGTCCTATAATAATATAACTATGATTCTATAATAATATGACTACGGTCCTATAATAATATGACTATGGCCCTATAATAATATAACTATGGTCCTATAATAATATAACTATGGTCCTATAATAATATAACTATGATTCTATAATAATATGACTACATTCCTATAATAATATGACTATGGCTCTATAATAATATAACTATGGTTCTATAATAATATGACTATGATTCTATAATAATATGACTATGGTTCTATAATAATATGACTATGGCTCTATAATAATATAACTATGGTTCTATAATAACATAACTATGGTTCTATAGTAATATGACTATGGTCCTATAATGATATGACTAATATGACTATTACCCTATAACAATACAACTATGGCCCTATAACAATATGACTATGGTCCTATGATAATATGACTATGGTCCGATAATGATATGACTATGATCCCTATAATAACATGAAAATTAAACATTAAATGTCCTCTTTCAAATACTTTAAACAAGAAAGATCAATTTCAAAACAATGCAATGAATGGTTTTTTTTTCAAATAAAAGAAAAAAAATAAATTAATAGAATTTTATGAAATTAGATATAACAACACCTTTTGAGTTATTGGTTAAATGTACACAAGACTATATAGTTCAAATTATCATTTTAAGATGATAATTTTTAACACTGGACAATTATCTGGTGTTATATATAGGCTTCTAAAACAACTAACTAGTTATATCATAATTTGACGAGACAAGCACTAAATATGAGAGCAAAATACAGACCTTGAAGGTTATATCTCCCAGTGTTAATCTTTGAAACACTATGACACAATGTAGTGCCAGTCGTACACACAATAAGCATTGATTTTCTTGTCCTCTAATTAATTCATTGATTCGACATTCATGAAGAAAATTCCTGACAAGAATGGTGTTTTTGACGCAGGCTCCACTAACATAGCTCAATCTGCTATAAGTGCAACACCCTCAAAATACTATGACTTGTACATTTGGTAAAGCCTATCCATTCTTATACTAGCATATGGACAAACATCACATGCTAATAGTAATGTACACAAATTTGCTATAGTTACCACAAAATCTCCAGAGGGAGACTGATCCTGGAATGAATAATTTATTACTGTGTAGACAACTACATGTAGTAACATCGGCAGATGGAGTAGAATTAACCAAAAAAAACCCCACCTTTTTATCAGTTTTCCAATCATACATTATTTATTTATCAGTATAAAATGGTGTAATAGACTCATTAACAAGCTGGAATTTCATTTCATCAGGATATTTGTTTTCACTTATATTAGAGAAATCAATAACAGAATTACGCAAAGATTGCACAAGAATTTCTTTACCAATTGAGTAAATATATACATGAAGGTGTAAAACCTATAATTTTTCCCTAGCAATTTTTTCTCTCAGTTCTATAAAAATTCACTTTGAGGACTATCTGTCTGTCAGATCATGAAATATATGTTTCTTAATTATATATCTACTATTTCAATTTAGTTTAACACATTTCAATAATTAATCAAAATAGTTCCGCCCCATTAATAAGTACATGTAGAAGCAAATTATATTATTCAAACAAAAGCTATTATCTGACATTTGAAGATAATTACATGTGCTGTGGATACAGAGTTCTGATAATAGAAACATATAGCACTTAAGGTACATAACAAGATTTGATTTTTATAAACACTGTATTTTGTAAAGCTCAAAAAATAATTACAATAGACAACGTCTACAGGTAATAGAAAGCTGGATTGATTTATTTGATTTTTCTTATCACTGTTTTATGCAACGCTCAACAATTTTAAAATCATACATGAATAATAATGGAGATTTTTTTAATGGTGGAAGAGATGTACCCAGGAAAGACCACGGAATGTAAACTACATGTAGCAAATTTTCTGACCTAATTAGTTACACACAGACCAACATAAGTGCAAAATATCATAATCAGTTGACCTAAATATGTTCCAGTTATGTAAATTTGTTTATTGTATAGTATGGATTATTTGTCTTTGTTTATCATAACATTTCTAAGTATAAATTGTTTCTTAAATGGACAATGGGAGTATATTTACATGTATTTCACACACCATTATATTACACTGTGCATAATTAATTAATTGTATATTTATTAGAAAAATACAAATGATCTGTACAAACTTGTACATGTATGTATACATTACTCATACCTATATTGATACCTATTGTTGCTATAAAAAGATAACTTCTAATTAAGATATTTTCCTGAATATTGGTACTGGTCACACATGTATGATAAGTTTGATGAGATTTTTGTTTCCTTATTTGCGTAATTAAACAACAAAATAAACAGTACACAATGTAACTTATTTGTAACTGATTACTGAAATTAATTAGCATATAAAGTATAATGATAGATATATATATATATATATTACACTATTATCAAAAGAATTAACATCAGACTTCATGTATGTCTGTAATGACAGGACGATTTGTGTTCCACAAATGTTTAAGAAGCACTATTTCTTCAAATTTGGGCAGGCATTAATCCACCATTATGGAAAGCAATTTGGCCGTAGGTCAATAGTGCTTGCTGTATTAGACTTAGAGAAACAAGATATGCTTGAGAAGTAAGCCATTTATGAAAACAGCAAATTCCCAAAGCTGCAGAATGTGAGTCAAATCCAAACTCTTCCTACACTGTATTGGACAGACACCACCAAATATTTTAACATAGGCCTCAATGCTAATTTACAAAATTTCAGGTCACTGTCACTCCCATGTTTATTAAATCTGGGTCAAATAAGTACCCTGTGCTGAAAGATCAATATTTTTGAGAACAAAATATGCAATCAAAAGTAAAGGTTGCCGTTGCATTTTTACTTCAAATTTTCACTTGTTTACAACTCGTAGTATTCCGCACCAAAGGAAAATATCTATTCTCATATGACCCCTCCCTTTAAATTTTCAACTGTCAATCCTATAATTTCCAAAGTAGTACCAATATTCATGCATCTTTTTTATCACCTTAATTTCACTTATTAATGACAAAACTAATTTTTTCATTTAAGACCAATCAGATCGCTTGGCTCATTTTACCCTACACACAACTTTGGGCGTCCAAAATGTCTGCGCCCATGTTGTAAACAAAGCAGCAGTTTTTCCTACTGATATTAAGCTCCACACTAAAGATTAAAACTTGAGAAAAGAAACCCAAGATCTTTCACAAAAAACCCAAATTTTGCAAATATTTTAGAAAAATGAATAACCTGACAGACCAAAATCAACCTTAGGGGACATAAAAATACAGAATGCAAGTTTAAAATCTTCAGTACTACATACTGTATATGTATATATCATGACTAAATAGAAATCAATACATTTGACTGATTTGTATATAAATAAGAGGCCAAAGGGACCTTATAGCTCAATTGAGTATGGCTGTACTTATAGAATCCCTGACCCACAGGTCACAAATTTACCAATTTATCAATAATCATGATTATATTACATTTGTGATTAAATTGATCACAGGCAATCAATACCAAACAGTGAAGGTCATCTAACAATGAAACTTGATTACAATTACATGAGAACCTGTCTTTAGAGCCCACCCCATCTGTCACCAAAATGTGGTCTAGACAGATGGTCTCTCTAAAGAGAATTAACTTTTAGATAACAAAGTTTTTTTAATGTTATTTTTCATGATGGTTGTCTTACGAGACAGGTTCCACTATACATATTCAGCGTCATGCTGCTTTCTTCTTTAAAAGCTGTTGTGTGTGAGGTTAAGATTTGGTTCCTGTGTGAAATGCTGTTTTTATGATTACTTGATGCACTGAACGTATAGTACATCAATGATATGAGTAATTAAAAAAGGGTGAAATTCAAACTTTTCTCAATAGATTTTACATGTACATGTATATACGGTATACACTTAGAGGGATACACCAATGCATCTTATACAATTAAGCTCTTTTTTATCCTTATACAGCAGATTTTGTTTCTTTGCATATCCTATTTGTCAGAAAACAATATGCAATTAACAGAACCATGCAAATATCATGGTCTGTTTTGTAAATCTCTTTTAGAGATACAATTTTAAAACAATGCAATGATAATTTTTTCTATAAACAGAAACACTTCATGAAAGAAAACTTAATAGATAGAACTCTGTGAAACTCTGTGATAGATCATCTCTAAGCATCCAATCAGATTAAATCCTGACTTCATCTTGGACACTTTACACTCATTTATCAACAATTAAACTGAAGGTATAAATTTCAGATTCAGAAAATGACAGATGTTAATTTCACAGAGTTGTGTATTAAATGACAATCTACTCTTAAATATTGACATTTGGGACACAGCTATCATGTAATAAAAAAAATGTGTGGCTCTGGTTTGGCAAACAAACATTTATCAATGCATCATAAAAGAAGTAAAGTTTTCCATTATTTCTTGTCACCATCATGTTTCTTGAATTACACTATTTTAAAAGAGCACCAAAAAGTCAATAACTGCAAATTATCAAAGCAATTGGAAGAAACAGAACTGCAGAAATCTAGAACCCTGTTACAAACTATGGTTTAAATCTAGCCAGGTATTTAGCTACCAGATGTCAATAATTACATAATTAGACTAAATACTGTTTTTATCACATGTACAGCATTAACTATATTGTCGTAAAAGAGTAAAAATGGTAGATGACATTAAAATCATATTTACTATCACTAAAAGTACACACATACAATAAACCTGTTTTAATGACCACCTGTGTACAAAGACCACCTGGTAATAAAGACTGTTTTTTGCTGTCCCCAATAGTACCATTTGTGTATAAATCAACCTCTAAGTAAAGACCACCTCCCTATAAAAACTGGTTTACTTGTGTCGTTAAGGAGGTTGTTGTATACATGTTTCACTGTACACACAGCTGTAGGCAAAATATCTCCATAAAATGACTTTATGGTCCGGAGATTGAACACATGGGGCATTCTTCTATTGATCAGGGGGTGGTGGGGGTGTGTGTGGGGGCTGTGATTTGTCTGTTTTATAACATGTTAGATTCTGTCAAATAATTTCATTCATGGTATTTTGCATTTCATTAATGAGATCCCACAGGAGCCGGACCATTCTTAAAATTCAGCAACATTTGACAGAGTTATGGGACTTAAATGCCTTTATGACTGACTTAGCTATTGCAGTATTTTTTTCTCAAACAATATGTTTGTGTTATAATATTTTGTAAACTTTTCTTGATATGTGCATTAACTTGGGAGTATCCTATCATTCCGATGCTAAAAAATTTTCATTTTCACTGAGGAAAGTTTCAGCAGGGGGGTATTACACCGATAATGGCCAGAAAATAAATAAAAATTTCGGAAGAGCCTGATGAATTACAGTGGAACTTCCCAATTATGACAATTTTATTGACAGAATCAAAGTGGTCAGATTAGCGAGGAATTTAACATTTATGAAAATTTTTTCAAGAGACTGACTATTTATTGTCTTATACATGTATGTGAGGTGGTCTGATAATCCATATGGTCCTTAGGCATGGTTTCACTGTATAACACTGTTACAAAACAAATCATATTGCTACAATAACCATGTCTCTGATGTCTGGTTGTTGTGGGAAGTTATGTGGGACTTCAGGAAATGATAACATCAGGATGCTGAATCTCTATTTTGATTCTTGCATGTGTTTGTGTTTATTTTAAAAGTAAAAGCATTTATTGGCTGTTTTACTGTTGCTATGGGTCAAATACCAAAGAAGAGATGCCAGACAAATCTTGGTGCCCACCATCAAGTGTTCTTCATTTGATCTATGACAGACTGTATTTTTCTCTTATTTTGTGGCTCAACAATGAATTTGACCTAAAACCTTGAAAATGCTTTTTCACAAGGTTACCTAAAACTGCCTAAATCATACAACATCTAAAAGTATCTCATGTCAAATGCTTTTTCACAATAATATATATTACTGTTTATATGATAAGTTACCAAATATAAACTGTATCTATAAATCAATAATATATATGGTTTAAAGGTGGGGCTGAGATAGCAAACAAGAGATCCAGAGGGATAACCATGGAATGTTCTACCAGACCATGTGTCAACATCTAAAACCTTTTTCACAAAGTGAAAATGAACTGGTTCAACATGGCCAACCTGCAAAAGATGTAAACCAATGTGGCAGTACATTCTGAGTACCCCCAAAATCATATGGCCACACTACTAAATGTGTCTCCCATAACAATGTGTGTTCAATAATATATATGGTTGTTAAGGGTCATAAAAAGCAAAATTTATATTCCTAGGGGTGGGGGCAGGACATATATGCTGTTTAACAGGGGGTGGGGCTATGAACGGGGTTTTTTAAGTCAATAATATATGGTTAAAGGGTGGGGCAAAAATATAAGTAAAAATTTTTCAACAGGGTGTATACCAATAAAAACAAGAATATACATGGGTCAGTGGGTAGATGTAAATTGGTTTTCAAGGACCCCCATATGGCACCACTAAATGTACACTCACAACTCCCTCATAGCAATCAATAACTATATATGTGTTTTAAAAAAACCAAGATGTGGTCATTTTGTGACCTGAGTGAACACTGCAACTAAATCTCAAGATTTGTCAAATTTAAAGATCCCTTCATAAGCAAACAAGAGATCCCAGAGGGTCATCTTGGTGCCCGACCGGCTATTTAACGGAATGTTCTATGTCTGATCTCGCATGACTCCGTAGACCATTCTTTTCTTTTCTTCTCTCGACAATTATTTTGTGTCCTTCAAATTGATTCATTGAATTTTCTGAACTTAAATCCCCATGTTTTATCTGTGAAATACCTTTTTTCACAAGAAGATATTTTTCAACTATCCGTAACAAAAGACATGATGTCACACAAATTTTGTGTAATCTAAACATAAACGGAACTACATTTAGGTTTAAGAGACATGTAATTCAACATGGCCAACAAATAGGTGTCCATCTGGTTTAGATTTTCAAACAACAACTGATCTCTCTGAAAATGTAATATACACAGATTTCTAGCCATTGAGTAAAATTTTTATACTCAGGGGGAACCTCTAATGTAATTGAATTTGGGTTGCATTAATCAATTTTTAAAGTATTGAAAAGATTCCTTCAGTACAAAATTCTCTGAGTTAAATACATACTTCTACTATCAAAATTCAAAAAACTTATTTTAACATCTACAGGATGGCCACAAAACAAAAAATGGGATATATCTTCAAAATGGGGGAGAGGGCCTCCCGCACCCACATATGATCACCAACTAAATCAAAATGTGTGTCTGATTTTTCTCCCCATAACACCGCATCCAAAATAAATATGGTTAAACTAAGACATTAATTAAATGGACAGATGAATGGTTTTTAAGTTATAAGTAAAACTGATGAATATATATTTCAGAGGCAATGACAGCACAATGGGGCAGGACCCCCCAGAATGATACATGCATATACCACTGAATGAATGTTTCCCAATAATGATCAATAATATATATGGTTGGATATATTGAATCTGTGCAGGGTCGGGTTTTATGTGACTACGGGGCGTTTTTTTAATAATTGATTTCTTTTAAGCATAAATTTAGAATATATTCCTAGGGGTATATACATGGGCAGGACATGCATATCAATTTTTTTATTTAGCACCACTAAACTAGATATAGTTCATGACTCGCCCATAAGAAGCTGATAACGAATTATTGACCAAAATACCCAGACTATATGTAACTGCTTTAAGGGTGGGTGCTCTGTGAATGGGGGGGTAGATTTTTTTTTAGTTTGGATCAGCCGTAAAAGTCTAATATATATTTCAGATATTTCGAATATAAAAATGGTGCAGGCCTTACCCCATATCATATCATGGCAAAGAATTTCCCCCCCACTTGATCACAACTACTATGAATGTGTTTTAGTTGCTAAAAATTAACTCGACTAACGATCAATATCATATTTATATTTTTTTTTGGGGGGGGGGGGGTGACTGTTATTGATTAAAGGGTGGGACACGAAATATGCTGACAGAAGCTTACACAATCAAATGATTCTTTAAGTTATAAAGTAAAAATATAAATTATACAATTTTCAACACCTATGTGGGACAGGACCCCCCCCCCAAAATGTAAATGACGTTTAATGACCATAAATAGAAACAATTACACCAATTGAAGTTCAATGTGTCTATGATCCAAAAATACAATTTAAACGAATCTGAAAAAAAAAACGTTTGAAATTAATGCATACATGGGGGGGGGGGGGGGGCAGTTTTTTGGTAGATAGCCGCCCTAGCCTCCGTAAATGGCATTTTATTTTAACAAGATACACATAATAAACTTTAATGTTTTTTTGTTATAAAATTGGTAAAATATACTCATTGAATCCCGATATTCATATAATAGATTCCAGATGGCCACCTGGGCAGCCATGGATACCCTGTTCACCCAGACTTGATGTGATTTTGGGGAGGGGGGGGGGTTGGGGGCACACACCACCTGAAAATCTGAAAATTACATAGTATATTTTAGTTTAATAATTTTTGTTTTGATATTTTGTTTTATTTAAACTTGCACTTCAAATACTTGAGTGAAAAACCACGTAGATCAACCGTAACAGTTACCATAATTACTCTACGCTTAAACTTTATTTTCATTTTTTTTTTCAATTTGTCAATATATGTTGAAATACAAATCATGAAAAAAGCCAAACTAAAAAGTCAAACTGATGGACAAAAAGGCTACACTTGAGGGTTCTTCATTGTGCCAACACCTATTGTGACACGGGGCCAATCTATTGTACCTTATAACTGTGTCTTTGGCCGGAATAAAGACGAGTCGCAATGTGATAAGCAACTCTGTGAAGTGGGCTTTTAGAAGAAATATTTTTAACGATTAAGAGGTCAGAATTCAATCAATGTCTGGAGGTTTATAGTTTCAAAAATAAAACTGATGAATTCCGTCAATCACACATCAGGTGACACGAAATATGCTACGGCATCATTATACTGCCTGCACTATCAAAATGATTGGTTGAAAGATGACTATATTTGAACTGGTCAAATTTTTTCATGCATTTTAACGCGTATTCCTTACCAATGTATTGCTATGCTATCAGTAATATCTATTCTGAATCAGTCGGGGGAGAAATTTCTTTTCTGCAACTTGTAAATAGTTTTTTAAAAACTTGGAAAATAAATTAAAAAAGTTCTTTTTGACTTAAATAGTGACCAAAATTTGCATATGCTCGGCACTTACGACCATTGAGCAGTAAAGGTTCTTTAACATGCCGACACCTACTGTGAAACTTTTAAATGCATTTTAATTTTTAGTATTATTTATGATTACCAAAATGTTTTTTTTTCGATATGCCCTCTGATAATGAAGGCATACAGTCCTTATATACACTCACATCATCCGAGTTATCTTTTGACAGTGAATTTATGACGCTCAAAAAGAATCGATATTTTGTCCCTGTTATGTAATAGCTTTGGTCTGCGGTCTTGATCGAGGAGCCATATGGGATTCTGTTTAACGATAGTGGATCTTCGGGGGGAGCAGCAATAGAATTTTTTTTTTCGAAAAGAAATATGTAGAGCCAGAAAAAAATGGCTTTTTAACAATATTGCCACAGTCATTTTGATTAATATACTGCGAATGACCAAATATAAATCACAGAACTGATTTTGTATTTACCTCCTCCCAGTAAAGTAAAATTTTTACCATGACAGAACAATCTCAGCCGTTTACGCCTCCTTTGAATTTTAATACCCGAGAAAATGTTTATCATAGTTTTTAGTTTTGTTTACGGTGACATCTTTTATTTTTTCTCCGAGAATTAATCAAGCAACTAAAAATATAAAAACATCAAATTAAATGAGGTTGGTCTAGTTTCTCTCATCAACTAACGATATATATATATATATATATGACCCACAGAGCTTCATGATGATTGATACGATGAAGGTAGGGGCGGGGTAAAAATAATCACCTGAGAACATATAAAGCCATATCAAATATCATGTCACGAGGGTCCAACAGGTCATTTATCATAAAGATCTCAGCTTCGAATACTGTTTTGTGAAGAAAGAATAGACGATTAACAAACATTATCAAACGAACAGTTGTAAAAATCCAAAATAATTCTTTCTGTTGCTAGTTGGCGAACTCTAAATCAGCTGGCGAGCCATTTTGTGATTCCGCTTCAGCCCAAACCTGGTAAAAAATTACTTTTGCACCGTGCACACATTATTATGAACAGCGGAATCAAGTTTTTAAGAACCATTTGATGTTTGTCAATTATTAATTCAGAATGTTAAAGATGCTCCATCTACAAAAGTACTTTTTGAATGTTAAATAGTAATAACAAACTAGTTCGATAATTTAAGTCTCACAGCCGCGAACTGCGGCGATAAATTTTTTCCATCGCAAACTGCCGTGATGATTTTTTTTTCTACGCTGCCGCGATGATTTTATCCATCGCAAACTGCGGCGACCCGCGTTGATCTAGATACACGCTTTATTGATAATGTACCGCGATGACGTGACTTTTGCATCACTGTAGACCTCACCCACCTGAAAATTTTACACTGCCATTATAACATGGAGAACCTTATGTCAAATTTCATTCCCTAATAAAGAGAAATATAGCAATAACAAACTTTCAGTACTTTCAAGAGGCTAAATTTTGTGATCGATAACAAATGAATGTTTCAAGGACGGACCACGTTTGACCAAGATCGGACTTTCTGAGATGCAATAACAAGAATGTTTAAGGACGGACCACGGACCACGGACGCAAGACGATTTGAATGGCCCACCATCAACAGATGATGGACAAAAAATGAATTTGAATCAGGTTTTACAAAGTTTACACAATTTTATTTATATGCTCATACATAGCTGAAATGAAAAAAAATATATCTGTATCCTTGACAACCGATCTGCATGGGCTGACATGTGTTTACAATTTGACTTTTTTCTGATAAAAATTTTATTTTAGCATAAATGTATAATTTTAAGCAACCATATTGACTTAACATCCACCTAAGGAGGAACTAAAAACTATTTGAGCAAATGATATACCCATCTCTGCCAAATAAAATACCCATTTTGCTGGAATGGGGGCATACATATGATGTATACAGAGATCTGTATCACCAGGTGATAACTGATGAAAACCAGTCACAAAGGGACATAACTCCAATGCCATGGGAATTTGAAACACGACAACAAAACCTGTAATATATTTTAAACACTATTGCTTCTTGTGATACCATACCAAATTTGAAAAGGAATTAAATGAATATTAAAAATGTTCTTGTATTTTTACATAATGCCATAACTCTCATGCAAATTAACACCACATCTTCATTTTATAATATGCACATTTCCATATGATATCAATCACACATGCTGAATCTTGAAACATTTGGGCAACAACTGTGGGACTAGCTGTGCCCTCAAGGAAATTGAATATAAGAAACCAGAAGCTATTAGACACGAAGGGCCATAACCCCAATTCTGCAGAAAGTTGAAAAATGACAACAAAACCGGTAATATAAGTTAAACATTATTGCTTCTTGTGATACCATACAAATCTTGAAAGGAATTAAATGAAAACATGTCCTTTTTTGACAATCAAAGGGCTGTAACTCTCGTGAAAATTAATGCAGCAACTTCATTTACGATATGCACATCTTCATATGATACAAATTACACATGCCAAATCATGAAACATTCAGGTGAGATCTGTGGAACTAGATGTGCCCACAAGAAATAAATAATAAAAAAGTTCTTGTATTTTCTACATAATGCCCTTTTATTGGCGATCAAATGGCCATAAAGCTTGAAAAATTTAATGCAGCATCCTCTCTTAATGATATGCACATCTTCACATGATACCAATCACACATGTTGAATCGCAAAATATTTGTGTGAAAACTGTGGGACTGTTTGCGTCCACAAGAAAATTGAACACAAGAAACCAGAAACTAGGTCATGTACATGTAGGGCCATAACTCCAATTCTGTGGAGAGTTGAAATATGACAACAAAGCCCATATTATATGTTAAACATTATTGCTTGTTGTGATACCATATCAAATTTGACAGGAACTGAAGGCAAAACAAAGAGGTTCTTGCATTTTGTACATAATGCCCATACATGTATTTGGCAATAAAAGGGGAGAAACAAGCCATTTTTCAATTCATGCAGAGGTTCTGGAGAAGAAGTTTTAAAGAGGTATCTCCAAGGGCTGATCTGGCTGAAAACTACAAAATTGGTAAAGGAACTTGAGCACTTGCTTCCTGTAAAGTTTTGTCAAAATCTCTTCAGTGGTTTGAAACAAAAGCTGATAGTGTGAAAAATGTAACCTTTTCCCCCTCTTTTTCCCCCAGTCTTATTTAAATTATAGTGACCTTATATGTCTTAAATGGTTTCAAAGCAGTCATTTACACCTTAAAGAACTTCTGAAACTATAAATGTATGATTCTCCGTTACCATTCATGAGCCAAAGATTCGATATTTTCTTAGTGGTTCCTTAAACTTCAACTCATCTAAGTTTTACTGCATTTCAATATTCTGCTCAGGTTGAATTTAAAATGAAGTCTTCATAAGGTTACTTAAGAAGCAGCTAAGGCAATATACATATACAGTGTAACTTGTATATAAAGACCCCCTATTAAACACAACAAAACCAGTCTTTATAGGGAGATGGTCTTAATATAGAGGTGGATTTGTACACAAATGGTGCCATTGAGGATATCAAAAAACAGTCTTTGTGACCTGGGGTCTTTATACACAGGTGGTTTTACTGTAGCTCTATTTTTACTTTGTGAGTCTAAATTGAGGAGGCACTGACACTGTATAATTTTTTTTCCACCCTGTGACTCGATACAATTTACAAAATGATCCAATAGATTATATATTTTAAGACAATAATAATAGAAACATTTTACTATAAATAAATATAACATTTTTTTTCATAAAATTTTGTGAAAGAATTCTTTTGTTTTCATCTCTAATATCTGATAGTTCAGTGACCTATTCCTTAATTTAAATGTTTCAACTTTTCTTGGTGATTCTTTCCCTTAAACTGTATAACTTTGCCATGTATTAACAGCAGGGGTGGATCTAGATGCTTATGAGGTGAGGAGTGGAGGAGGAACTACAGACCAATAGCACAAAGCTAACATCTGTGGGAGACAAGAATACAGATTTGTTAACTCCGCAGAACCATCAATTGCTCAGAACTACGATATGTGTTATCCCAGGATTCACTCCCTTAGAAAAACTATCATACATTTTGTACATATGCATATGATTAAAAACGAAAATCATTTATTGTAAGAAATACTCACATACAGTAGCTGTTTTTCATACACCAACAAACAAATGTGAGATACATGTAACTGAACAGATATGCTCAACAAATAACTAATTGTTTGATAAACAACAACTGAGAAATTGTTCTATATTGATTAAGTTATTTACAGAATCTTTGTGCACAGACATTTTAAAATAGCTTACAAATACTTTACATAAATAAACATGTTTATAAAATGTTTACACAAGTTTTGAGAAAAACCAATAACTATGAAAATAAGAATTATTGTCTAGATTAATCCATCACATTTAAAGTGAATTTGGTTTGGTTTTATTAGTTTTCAATATTGATCACAGTGATAACAATAACACAATTTTACAAGTGATCAATTTCGTGTATTAGTAGAGGACAACACCTATCAATTTCACGTTCATTCCACAACCATCACTTGGTTGATGGAATATTACAAAATTTGAGAAGCTATTGGGAGAAAAGCAATTACATGTTGCAGATTTCCAGTAAAATAATAGTTTTATAAATTATATTTCTTTCTACAGTTACATGTTATCCAATATAATGAATATAGCATTTTTTATGTATTAAAATGAGGTTGAAATAATGTAATATAAACAACTTTGGTTACAAATACACTTGAAGGACTAATATCATTATTTGAAAAGAGAGAAAATATTTTTATTCTACAGTTTATTTATGCAATGAAGTCAAGATAAGATTGAGAAACTATAACTCTGAGTGCTACCTCATTCATGAAGTCTTCAAAGTCCCGTAACTCTGACAAGTATTGCTGAATAATGTTGGCCATAATTGATATCTTACCAGATCCTAATACGATAAACTATATAAGGAACATACAAAATTTGGTTAAAGGGGCAATAGCTGCATCTTTTTCAGAATATTTCTTTTTTTAGTACTTAGTTTGATATACAATAACAAAAAAGAGATATACCTTTCACTTTCAACTGATTAATTCAACCTTACTATTTGTATATGCATACCACACTGGACACAGCCTCCTTTTCACAAAATATGTAGAAATATGTAGAAACATATTTGGCAGTCTCCCCCATAAATTGGGAGATTCCCTATTTTTATGGTAAAATTTTGATAATTTCTTCAAGACAAATGCATATCTCTCCTTAAAATTTTTTAATTTTCCTATTAATTCTTCCTAGTCTCCCCCATGAAAATTTTTAAAGGTTGGCAAGCATGATATAATTTTTTTTTATGTCTGTGTATTGCTCTTATTTGTTACTGTACATCAATTTCAAGTGGTAAAGCAAGCCGTCTTGGTAGAGTGCTCGACTTGCAACTGGAGGGACGCAGGTTCAAGCCTTGGCAGAGGCAGCTAGCTTTTCCTGTCCTTCAGATGAGAGAGTGAAAATGGAGTTCCAGTGTCACAATAGGTGTTGGCACGTTAGAGAACACTCACTGCTCAATGGCTGTAAGTACCGAGCATAGTCCGAGCATGTTGTATTTTTGTTTAACGTGTCACTTAAGAATCTTTCACTCACATGGAGACGTCACCAAATGCCGGTGAAGGGCTTCAATTTTTGGCCTATGCTCGGCGCCTACTGCCATTGAGCAGTGAGGGTTCTTTAACCTGCTGATACCAAATGTGACACAGGACCTTGGTTTTTACTGTCTCATCCAATTTGAGAACAGAACTACAATTAGAATATGTGCATAAGAATCATAGGTCACATATGCAAGGCAAGTTTAGTTGATAAGCAGAAGATGCAGGAAAACCTGGGTCTGAAGTCATTAAACTGAGTCAATACTCAAACTCAAGTTTTTTGGGTTTTTTTTTGTCATTTTGACTATACAGTCATTTGTACAAATTTTGGATCTGACTGATCTGTTTTTACCTTAGAATAATGATGAATTAGTTAAGCTTGAGTAATGGGTAAATTTAGTGACTTACTGCTTGGATCTCAACCAATCATCAGGCCAACACCAAAACCTTAACTAATCCCAGGATGATTGAGCAGTCCCTCTTTGACTTCGTAACTAGCCAAGCTAAAAACATGTCTGCAATATTCGATCTCATGGGCATAAAGATAAACGCATGATTGAAAGTGACTTTAGTCACCTGACTTCCCATAATCCTTATAAATCCTTGACAATGAGGTCCATGGATTTCACAATTTTTGTATAGACTTCCATAGCTCATTATAGCTATGTAACAAGTATGTTTGCTACTTATTTAGAAATGAAGAACTAAGATTTTAAGATATATTTTGAAAATTGTATGCTTTTGATAAACCTATAAAAATAAAAAAACAAATACACATTTCTTTTATTCTTATCCAAGAGATGCTGCATACAGCATACCCTCCAAATTATGATGCCTTATAATTTGGAGGGTATTTCCTAGAAATCTTTTTTTTGGAAAGGAGTTTAAAATGTAAAGAAATCAATAACACTGGTAAAACATTAATCTCAAGATCCAATCTGATTAGATTTATATTTTGTTAAATCAAATCATCAAAATCTAAAATTCAATTTGTACATGTGTTGCAATTTAATATCAAATACTTCCTTCATATCAGAAGAGGATTCAACCAGTCCTTTGGGACTTTCACGGGCATTGTTGTTTAATACAATGTAATATGTGATCATAATGTATTCATCAAAGGCATTGCTCTACTGGTAAGAACCCTTGACTTACAAGTGTCCAAAAGGCTCAAATTGCTGTTCCAGGTTATACCCAAGACCAAAGATGGTTACTGTTTCTTCACCAAGCTTAGTGCTCGGAATACAAAGTGAAAGTGATTGGGGGTTTTCAGATGAGAATAAAACCAAGGTCACAACAGGCTAGGCATATAAAAGAGCCCTCCATGAATTGGTGTCAGTCCATTACATTGGTCAAAATTTGAGAAAATTCACAGTTAAAGACAACATGAACCAATTAATTGTCAGGCCAACAGCAAAACCTTTACTGATGCCAAGATGATGGAGCAGTCCCTCCTCAACTTCGTAGCTAGGTGAGCTATAAACATGTCTGTGACATATCCAAATGAATAGACAATTTTTGCAGGGACATCTTTTTTGATTGACTGTGATTTACACCAAAAACATTTTTTTTTGGTCATATGGTGGCAGCCACTTTTTAATGGTGGAGAAAAGAACCTGGTTAAAATGTATCTAAGAGACCATCAGTCTTCCACAAGTAAATTGGCAAACTTTCTAAAGGAATCAGCTTATAGGTTCCAGTGGCACTTGAACCTACACATGTGAGATACTTACATGATTTAAAAGAGATTCTCTAACCAGTCAGCCACACACCACTGATAGAATATAAACAACAAACATACAAACTTAACATGCACAAGAAATGGAGGTCATGATTATCTGGAAGCTTCACGTTTCTACTATGCTGACTCATTCACCCCTAAAGACCCATTTGGACTAGTCTAAGTCATTGATTTACAGAAGGGTCCATTGTATTTCAAGGGGTGATGAGTTAAGGAAGTCAAGACTTGTACTTTTATGTCAGTGTTCCTCATATGCTCAACACAAACAATCACCATGGATCTCTGTATGTCTTGGCTCAGGAAATTGAGACTTATCATCTTGTAACGTTATACACATGCTATTTTTGTGCTCAGGAAATGCAAGCTATCACTTTAGCTTCATATGTACATTGTACATGTGCTCCTAATGTGCTTCAGAGGTAAAACGGTGATCCTTTTGTATCTACATAAAACCCTCATTGTTCCCTAGATCAGAAGATCTAGATGAACATCTTGTATTTCCAATTCTTACTGATCTCTGGCCTTTTTGTGACTTAATATCTTCTGGACATATGGTTTACGGGAATAAAGATGAGATTTAAAGTGAATTGCTTGCTTATCAATATGATAAACGTCAGTTTCCTTGGGATAAACCTGATTAGTCACTGCATTCATGTGAAAAAATGTGAATATCTTCTCCTAAGACAGTCAATGTCAAATGTAATTACATTTGGACAAAAGAGCAATGAATATTTTAGTAAATGTAGTTATGGTCTTGTATCATGTAAAGTTATTAATGACAAAGTTGGTCACATCAGGCAGAGCTCGGTGCAACAGTTACTCAGCGATATATTGAACAAATGTATCATTGCTTCAGCTTTCGTTTAGCCAGTCTACATGTAAAAGGAAAAATATCCAGAAATTTCACTGCATCTACAGAATATAATTTAATTTGTTTTAAAAAGTTAACCTTGATGCTATCTTAAAGCTGTGCTTCATAAATCTTCCTGCAACTTCCTTTAAGTTGTCAACATATCTTATAAAGATTTCAGGCATTCATTGTACATAGGATGTATAAGTCAGTACATCTACAAACCAAATGATTCAAATTAGGAATATAATATGTACATGTATAGTGAAAACTCTCTTGAATTACCACCCTCATGGCCACCTGTCTTATGAGACCATGATATCAGAACACAATTCAGTTAAATTGTGCTTTAAATAATACTTCAATAGATTATTCAATCAGCAGACATAATTGTTGTTCCGCATTTATTCTGTTAAGTTATTGGTAAAATGTCAGAGAGACCTGTTAAACGTCAATGGACTGTGCTCACTGTAAGTGAGAAAACTGATATTGCTGCAGTTCCAATCACAAAACCTTGCAGGGTGGAGTAACCTTTTGACATCACATGGATGATTCTACTCACTTTTCAGTTATGCAAGCTTCACGGTGAAAAACATTTAATTCCTCATCGGATAATTGAAGGTATGGTTTACATGTTAGGAACCATTACTCTTGTCAGTTTGATTCTAATGTCATGTTGCGATTTATTTCCTAAAATTTAAACTTGCCCAGGTCATGAACAGGTTCAAGATACTCCACCCAACCAGTTTACATGTATATGAATTTTACTATAACTACATAAATAAAAATCTGAAATCTTCTGAAATTCAATTGTTCTTTTTTAAGAGACTATTGATTATATGTCAGGGATTAATATCATCAACATTCCGGTCCTGTAAAACACCCCATTCCCAATGCAAAATCTGTTAATTTTTTCCCCCAATTTTGAGCAAAAATTCCCCACTTGTCACTGACTATGTTCACCATATTATTCACATTCCATATCAAACAATAAAAAGGAGAATTTAGTACATGTATGAACTGCACTTTGAAGTCATCAGATGAAAACCATGTTGTATTTAGATAATCAGAAGAGAAGGTAAATGAATCACAAGTTTTTGTGTCTTTACTCCTATGAATTAAATGACCATAGTTTAGCCCATTGCGATGTAAAAGTTCTAATTGGAAGGGTACAATTCCTTATCCCAATAAGGGTCTAATTAACCCCTGTATGTTGAACAACAAAATCTCAACGGAGCAAACATCGTCAATGTGTTCACTGTAGTATGTCGTTTGCAGGAAACTTGAAACTAAGGTTTGAACCATGGAGTACAAGACACAAAAAACATCATTGTTCTTACATTTGTCAATGTAACCACATTTGCCACAACAACATACATGTATTTCACTTCTGCCAATGAACCTGATCTTAACCAGACCTCTTAACAACAACATTGAAAAAAACACAAAATCACTGGGGCTACAGCATAAGCCTGTCTAAACAACATGAAGCTGAGCTAAATTAATAAATAGAAGAAGTAATATTGATTAATAAATATGAATGCACATGAATGTACACAAAGACAAAAGCCTAAGTGTCCAATACACTGTCTGTTCAAAGCATCAAGAACGGATGTACAAATGTAAATTACTATGGTATCAAATACTTATCAAATAATGTTTTATCAAAACAGTTTTTCATCAGAGACATCATCTGTTTACATCCAAACAACTGTTTATTTTTTCTCTCTCAGTAGGCCCTCATAAATGAATTTTGATTTTAAAGTGTTTTACGACACATACAACAATTTTTCAGTTATATGGTGGCAGCCAGTATTTCATGGCAGAAGAAAGAGAATGTAAAATGTACAAAGTACCCAGGAACAGATCACCGACCTTTACGCGATAGAACTGGCAAACTTCTCACAAAAATCAGCTTACTGGTTCCAGCAGGGCTCAAACCTGTGCTGACCAGAAGTGAGAGACTTCATGACTCAAAGTGCAATGGTCTTATCACTCGACCCTCTTAACCCATTTACCCATAAATACACATCTGGACTGCCTACCCTATTAACCCATTTACCCATAAATACACATCTGGACTGGTCTAAGTCATTGATTTAAAGAAGAATCCATTCTTTTCAGGGATTGATGGATTAAGACATACTTATACATGTACCAG
Source organism: Atrina japonica (assembly GCA_030159075.1). Classification (NCBI taxonomy): domain Eukaryota; kingdom Metazoa; phylum Mollusca; class Bivalvia; order Pterioida; family Pinnidae; genus Atrina; species Atrina japonica. The sequence goes on from BROG01000643.1 coordinate 265,304, forward strand.
TTGTACTACATGTAAGTACAAATGTACTACACCTATTTCATGATACATTTATGCTGAGTATAAAATCCAATTATTAGAGAACCAAGTCAAATTTCCATATATGGGCAATGCACGTCTTTTGCTCCTAGACATTACATCATCCTCTATATACTATATTAAATACATTTTTATGGATTATTCCCCAGGTACAGTAATTTTTAGGTTCAGATTTATTGAAAGAGAGATCCACATGTTCTGATGAAAAAATTTGTAAAATAACCAACACCATGTAGTTATAAATGGCTTACATGGAAAAAAAAATGCTTGATCTCCCAGGGGTGTACTTTGAATCATTTATGACTTCTGACACACAGTAAAATGCTGATATGTTCCAGCATTTAAAATCGCCTAAAGAATTCTTAATCTATACATTGGCGTGTTGGCTGCAGTGTTAAACTATAAATACTGGCGTCAATATATCATAAAATTCACAAACTTGAATAAATCTATTACTCATTGTATTCTTATAAGAATAATTTGATGGTAAGTGCTGAGAGTTATAAATCACATTATGTAACAACATGTAAAGGGTATAATATATGACAACTGTTTTTTGTTTTTTTTTTCTAAACAAAAAAAAAAGCAGTCAGAGAAATTTACTCAGTACTCAAGCTCAAATAATTCTTACAGGATAAAAACATAGACCCTTTCACATAAACGCAGTCCTGTAACTTTGGGTGGCAAAACGATAGATTCACAGAAAATGACAAAAGGAAACAAACAGTTACCATAACGACACTTATGTTTTTGCGGATATCTGTATAATTTTGCCCCCAAATGTGAAAAGGTCTATGCAATACTTATGCTGCAACTGGTAATGTTTGTACAATGTAAATAATGATGAAAATTATTGTTCGTTTGAAGAAAACTTCATAAATGTCCAAAATATTTTTGAGTAAATGCTCAAATTTTGGGTACCATAATTCAACGAAAAATCATAAGTTTGACCCAAAATGTTTTATGTAAAAGATGGAAAATATCAATGTGCTTCCTACTCAGCCCAATCCAGAGGTTTTACCATACAGTAAAACCTGCTTTAGTGTAAAAACCATCTGGACCCGGTTGCACAACACATTGTTAAATTTAAAGTACTGTTAGCCCATTGTTTAACATTGGTTAACTTCATGTTAAAGCTAACAACCTGTTGTACAACTGGGTCCAGGTCACTAAGATCATTTTTTGCGGTCCCCAATAGTACCATTTGTGTACAACCTTTATATAAATATCACCTCTCAATAAAGACTGGTTTTCTTGTGTCCCCTAAGAAGGTTTTTATGTAAAAGTTTAACTGTATTTTAAAAATGATGTTATAGTCCAAATAATAAGATAAAAGTTGAGTTGAGTACATGTATGGAGTACATGTATAGAGGACATGTATGGAGGACATGTATAGAGGACATGTATGGAGGACATGTATGGAGGACATGTATGGAGTACATGTATGGAAGACATATATGGAGGACATGTATAGAGGACATGTATAGAGCACATGTATAGAGGACATGTATGGAGTACATGTATGGAGTACATGTATAGAGGACATGTATAGAGCACATGTATAGAGGACATATATTGAGGACATGTATAGAGGACATGTATAGAGGACATGTATAGAGTACATGTATAGAGGACATGTATGGAGGACATGTATAGAGGACATGTATTGAGTACATGTATTGAGCAAATTTGGTGACTTCAGACCCTGAGAGTATTGATGATTAAATACATATTCCCTTCTTGCGAAACCATAATTAAGTGAATTGTGAACAATTACAAAACTTAGCTAGTTAACCAAAACCTAAACAAGAACAAATGATGGATTAGAATACACATTCACTTCTTGCGAAAGAGAGATTAAGAGAAGAGTGAAGAGAATTACAGAAAGAGAGCTAGAGAGAGAAAGAGAGAGAAGAGAGAAATGAGAGGAGAGAAAGACTGAGAGACAGACAGAGAGAGAGAGAGAGAGAGAGAGAGAGAGAGAGAGAGAGAGAGAGAGAGAGAGAGAGAGAGAGAGAGAGAGAGAGAGAGAGAGAGAGAGAGAGAGAGAGAGAGAGAGAATCACACATACTGACAAACAGATAGAAAGACAGACACACTGACAAGTGCACAGACAGATAAATGCTCCCCTGGTTTTACCAATAAGGGGCAAATCACCACTTTCTTACACTACAGAATAGTAACATTAATAATTTGCTGACTTTAAAATCATGCAAAAAGGAAATACATCCACAACTCAATCGGATGAATTTAATGTGAAAAGGATATTTCTTAGTTCTACTTCATGATTCTAATTGATAGCACAGTAGGGCTAAACTGGAAATGTCACAATGTGGGTGTTTTAGCCATATATTTATAGTCCCCTACTGTACATGTACACAAACATATTTATCTGATAATTACTAATATTTCTGTGTGAGATTTGCTGACATTCAACAAATGCATAATTTATCCACTAATAATACATATATGTTACATAAAAGTTTATGATATATTTTTTTACTGGGTATAAAGTTTGTGATATAATTTCACTGGGTGTGATGGTAAGGTTTCAAAGGACAAAAATATATCTGGCAGATAATAGGTTGAGTGTAAAAAGGGTACAACCACAATCTGCTTTATGCACATGCGGTTTTGGAATTAATTGCTTGTGCGCCAAAATATGTAGACAGTGTTTTAGTCTTTTTTTTTTCTGTGTCTGAATAAAATGGTATTATTTGTTATCTGATACTGAAAAAAGATATACATTGATCTTACATGTACATGTATTTAGATTTTTATTTTGATCACCTGCACATCAAAATGAGTGTAAAAAGGCTGTATATGTTTCAACCTTCGCCTGCAACTCTTACATGCGATATTGAAACTAAATGCATGTGTTAAAAATGAATTCGATATAATTTGCATTCAGTATTAGATTACAAATTATATTATTTTATTCACACATAGAAGTGATTAGTTTAAGTACTGCATGTGTGCATTGCAGGCTACGATTGTAGACTAACATATACATGCAGGACATTTCAGACACTGTCTTCTGTTTTAAGTTTTTTTAATCTCTATCCTTTTTACACTCATTTTGATGTGGAGGTGATCAAAATCATCTTAATAAGTTCAATATGTATCTTTTTTTTTCAGTAGCAGATAATAAATTATGCCATTTGATCATACACATATAGAAAAAATGAAGACTTAATCATGTTTATTTGGTGCACAAGCAATTCATTTAAAAACCGCATGTGCAGGTAGTGAGTTGCGGTTGTAGACCTTTTACACTCAACCCAGATAATACAGTCAGACAAATACAACCAGCCATTTTGTGATAAAGAACAGATAAAATTGTACATAAATACCTACATTTGTACATGACATACAAAGATCGGCAAAATTAAATTAATCTCATTGCAGGCTTGCAAAGGTGTGAGTTCTTTTTTTGCCCTTTGTATCAAAAAACTTATTTGTAACAGAACTTGTCTGAAATTCTATATGTGTTTGATTATTTGGTAGTAAATAAACACTTTGCTGTAGAGATATCAAGTTGGAAATTTTTGAATAAAGAAGTAATACGATCACACACAATTAAGAACTATTATATTTCTTACACATCAGTTTTATTGGTTGTTTTCTGTTTGTTTGTTTGTTGTTGTTGTTCTTTTTCAATGATAATGAAAACATTCATACGCACAATTAGATCAAGATGACCTTGTGTGTGACACCAATCCAAGACACACCAACAGATAAATATTTTTTCTGATTTGAGGTTCCATGAACTGTCCAACATATTGAACAAGATAAATCGGCAAAACATTAAAAAAACATACCAGTATACAAACACATATCGTTATTTTCAAACACATACATGTTGCACTTGATACTCAAAGTCTTAGTCCTAGAATGTCAAAACAATATCTGTGACATTACCACCATTGGATCTAAACTTGTACAAGATTTCTCTCTAAACTTGTTCAAGGTTTCTCTCCTCAGGAATTTTTCTGTCAATTTTGGGAAAATGCCATTAGTGACACTATTGGGAATTTTCATGGGAATTTGTTTCAAATTTAGGAGAAACTGTTCATGCACATGGAAATGTAAATGTAACAGAATCTGTTTTTCAATGCATTTTTCCTTATATTTTGCATTACAGTCGTTGCCTCAACATCAAATAGGGAATCTTTTTCATCAAATTGGGAAAAAAAACATGTATTTTGTATTGTGAATGGGGCCAAATTTTAGGACCCCTGGATACTATAGAAAAAGGCCTGGGGGTCGTTTCATAAAAGGTAGAAAACTTTACTATTACCAATTAGTTTTTTGACCATTCACCGACAAAGTTTATGACTGATTCATAAAGCAAGATGGAATTTCTTACGACTGCCGATTGTTTAGTTTCTAGAATACAAAGGTTGAAAATATCTTTTTTGTATTAAATGAATAGAAAAGGTGCAATGAATTGTAGGAGAGTCAAAAATGATGTTTGTCTTGTAGATGAAATGGCAAGATCGGTAATTTATATTGAAATATAAAATTCCAGAACACAATGATTGTGATCCCTTATACAGTCCATTATTTTATACAATCAAAGGGAGGTAAGTGGTATGTCTGTATTGGAAGACACTTGGTCTCCTACCAGGCTTATTTCCCTGTAACTCATCTAATAAAGAAATTTAGCGTGCAATAAAACTTCCGTTTGCATGAGTTTTAATATATAAAGAACTTGATGTGTATTAACTGGGGATGCAAATCTAAAAAAAAAAAAGAAAAGAAAAGATAAATGAGATGAATGTATTTTTTCCAATTTTAGAAATATTTCAAAACAGTAAAATATTAAATAAAAATTTCTGAAATTCTACAAAATAGCACCTTTTTCTGTTTACATATTTACAAGATCTATTGTTTTTACTTAAATATTTAAATACATTGTAATCTGTACAATAGCTTTTAAACTTACTATCCAATGTTCTAATAACTTCTAATTATACGACAGGAAGTGCTAGACAGTTCTGAAAATGAATCAACCAATGTGTTATGGTTAAATGTTTCAGACTATTTTCTGATTAAGGTAACTAAATTAGACAGGAAAAAAAAAGTTCTGGCAATATTGCTATCCGTAAATTATCCGGACAGAAACTCATTCATATGCTGCACCTATCCAATCAGCTCCGCAAGAGACTTTGGAGATACAAATCATGTCAGAAGACAATGCTAAAAGGACAAATGTGAACTTAACAATTTATCACTAAGACCGTACAAAGACAATTTATTACTACAAAGTGTTCTGATCTATTGTGGCTACCATTTCAATGTACCGCAGAATCATCTGTAATTTTAAACATGCAGAAAAATCAATGGCACCATCATGTCTCCGAAACTGAGATTTATTATCTTCAAGTTGTGTTGGAAGACGCATTCAGATAATGGCTTTTCTACATGCACACTGTCATTTACAGGTTCTGGGGAAAATATTCTGAGAGAGAGTTCTCCTTTTCTCTTTATTCACAAAGTCATATATTGTTTTTTAGACATATAGGTGCCACAGTATACTCTAAATATGAAAACCAAATTGCCAATATTGAGTAACAGTATTGCATCTATTGAACTTGACCATATGTATAGGAAATGAAGTGTAAAAAAGGATTAAATGACAGAAAAGAATTATTTATTTATATTTTCATAATAAATGGTTAGATCACAGGGCTCCCGCAAGTACACCTTCGACTTCGAGTTGCTAAATGTGACCTACTCAGAATTATACTCGCCATTTGAAATTTTTGGTCATCATTGTCAATATTTTAGGTTGCCATCTAGAGAAATAATTCATCATAATTCTTGCAAAACTCATGTTTATTTAAATTTTAATACAATGTATATTTATTTTTATCAAATAATCAAATAATCTTTGAAATTTCTCTGAAGCTTTATTTCTGCAAAGCAACAATTTTTTTATGCATTGATTATTTTAATTTTGTTGATGTTGGCAAAAACACTTGTAACGTGTAAAGTGTATGAATAAAATAATGCATTAACAAAAACAAATCTGAAATCTGTATCTAATGAAGAGAAGTAAATCTAATCTATTATTTTTAGATGCAATGGTTTGAATAAATAACATTGAAATAACTATCAACGATTATTCTAAACCTACAGACATCATATGTACCTCAATTTCAATTTGTGCCATCCTAAACACATCAAAGTTAACATTCCTTTCAATCTAGCTTTGAGAATATTAGCCATTGCCAACACCCAGGAGTTGAAATCAAGTCGCCTTAAACAACTTAAAATAGATTTGAAAAAGCAGAATTACCCAGAAAAATTAATTGACGTTGGTATACAGCGAGCGTTGGAAAATGGGTCTATAAATACTGAAGTGAAAAAACAAACTTCTACTACAAATAGTGTGTACAATATCATCCAATTTGTTACAACTCACAATCCCGTAATTATGACATTTTTGCCTTTTTTCAATGCATTAATAATAATTTATATCAAAGTGAGAGAATGAACAAAATTCTACTGAAAAAGAAAATTATCAACAGTAAAGGACAACCGAAAAATCTAAAGCGAATCCTTTCAACCTCTAAATTTGATCTCATGGATAGCTCTCAATCTGCTCGATGCCTTAGACGCAGAAGTATAATTGACAGAAGTACCTACATATTTAAAAACGGGAAGCATTTTACAGTGAAACAAGATTTATCTTGTACTAGCAAGAATGTTATATATTCTGTAATATGTAAAAAGTGCGACTACTTTTGCATCGGGGAAACTAAAACCGAACACGTATGACTGTTCACAGACAACAGACTAATCACAAGGAATTAACTATACTCAATGTTAATCACCATTTCCACCATTGCTCTGGGAGTGATTTGCACCAATGTATTCTTCACACCTACGATGCATTGAACAAATCAGGTTATGCAGAAATGCCTGGGGAATGTTTCACCATATGCGCAATAAAGAACAACGCAAAGCGTCCAACGTAGCAGGGGGGTTTGGCTCTTGATATAGATGTCATTCCATTTCATCCAAACATGTTCTGTAGGCGATAATTCTGGTGACATCACAGGCTGGGTAGCACATTCAAATTTTGCTGCTGTAGATAGTCACTAACAATGTGTGCAGTCATGCGTTGTCCTGCTGCAGAATAACTGAATACTGAATAGTCCATTTTTGACCTCAGATATACTACATATTCCATTTTTGACCCCATATATACTAAATATTCCATTTTTGACCTTAGATATACTAAATATTCCATTTTTGACCTTAGATATACTAAATATTCCATTTTTGACCTCAGATATAATAAAATATCTCGTTTTTTACTTCAGATATACTAAATATCCTGTTTTTGACTTTAGACATACTAAATATCCCATTTTTAACTTCAGATTTACTAAATATTCTGTTTTTGACCTCAGATATACTAAATATTCTGTTTTTGACATAAAATATTCTAAATATTGTTTTTGACTAATCAGATATACTGATTATTCCATTTTTTGACCTCAAATATACTACATATTTTGTCTTTGACTTCAGATATACTAAATATTCTGTTTTTGACCTCAGATTTACTAAATATTCTGTTTTTGACCTCAGATATACTGAATATTCTGTTTTTGACATAAAATATTCTAAATATTGTTTTTGACTAATCAGATATAATTATTCATTTTTTTTGACCTTTACTACATATTTTGTCTTTGACTTCAGATATACTAAATATTCTGTTTTTGACCTCAGATTTACTAAATATTCTGTTTTTGACCTCAGATATACTAAATATTCTGTTTTTTTTTACCTCAGATATACTATAAATTCTTTTTTTTTTTTACCTCAGATATACTAAATATTCTGGTTTTTTTTACCTCAGATATACTGAATATTCTGTTTTTTGACCTCAGATATACTGAATATTCTGTTTTTTTTTACCTCAGATATACTGAATATTCTGTTTTTTGACCTCAGATATACTGAATATTCTGATATTTGACCTCAGATATACTAAATATTCTGGGTTTTTTTTACCTCAGATATACTGAATATTCTTTTTTTTTTTGACCTCAGATATACTGAATATTCTGTTTTTTGACCTCAGATATACTAAATATTCTGGGTTTTTTTTACCTCAGATATACTGAATATTCTTTTTTTTTTTACCTCAGATATACTGAATATTCTGTTTTTTGACCTCAGATATATTGAATATTCCGTTTTTTTTTACTTCAGATATACTGAATATTCTGGGTTTTTTTTACCTCAGATATATTGAATATTCTGATTTTTGACCTCAGATATACTGAATATTCTGTTTTTTTTTTTACCTCAAATATACTAAATATTCTGTTTTTTGACCTCAGATATACTGAATATTCTGTTTTTTGACTTCAGATATACTGAATATTCTGGTTTTTTTTTACCTCAGATATACTGAATATTCTGATTTTTGACCTCAGATATACTGAATATTCTGGGTTTTTTTTTACCTCAGATATACTGAATATTCTGTTTTTTGAACTCAGATATACTGAATATTCTGTTTTTTGACTTCAGATATACTGAATATTCTGTTTTTTTGACCTCAGATATACTGAATATTCTGTTTTTTGACCTCAGATATACTGAATATTTTGTTTTTTGACCTCAGAAATATTGAATATTCTGTTTTTGACTTCAGATATACTGAATATTCTTTTTCTTTTGGTACACAGCAAGTTAAATGACCTTTTGTTATGTGTGTATCATCATGCACAGAATATCATTTACATATTATGATTCTTAACTGAAACAAAATAAACAAGAAAAACAAGAGTTATAAAGCATTTTGTAACTACAGAAAACGTTCATTCTTAACTGTCTGATTTTCCTATATATATTCTACATGTATTGATTATTTTTGTGAGGATGTACATCTTGCCAACAGATGCCATTTAAAATCATGAAAATAAATGAAAAAAGAACAAGTTGATTTAAATATAAATCTACAGCTTCATGTCCTAAACATGAGGTAAATTGACTTTAATATCAATTCATGATTTAATGTTGTACTTCAACAGATTGGCACAAAACATTTACACATCAAGACCGAAGACTATCTATCACTAAAACTAAAATTAATCTAGATTTATCTGAACCAAAATTCAAACAAATTAGAATTTGAATTATTGAACAGCCTCCTATACAAAGCCACACACCTGAACGATAAAGTGGAATATATAATTGTTATATTGATAATACAAACCGTATTGAATTCTGTTTTCATAATAATGCATCATGGGTAATTGTTTTGTTATCAATACATCAATGCATTTTTTGCAGATCTAGTTATTTATTTTTCATGGATTTTCACTTCAGATGATGATAATTCTTAAAACATCCAAATTACAGCATCTAAAACTGGTAACAGACATATAATTCCAACTCATTATAGAGACATCATTATCTAACTAGTACTTTAATGACATCATTATTATCATTATTTTTTTGTTGCTGACTATTAATGGATGATCTGTCATTTTGTTTCCTTACAGTTTTAATTCTTTGAAATTGAGTAACTCATTGCTATGTTTCCATTAACATTATACTAATCAATAAACTATACATGTCACCAGAATTTATCCTGGCTGTCAATTACATAACTTTAACAATAATCTTTATGTAATTTATTGTGGCATTGTTCAGTAATATACATGTAATACAGTAAAACCTGCTTTAGCGACCACCTGTGTATAAAGACCCCCCTGGTCACAAAGACTTGATATTTGCTGTCCCCAATAGTACCATTTGTGTAAAAATCAACCTCTAATATAAAGACCACCTCCCTATAAAGACCATTTTTCTTGTGTCCCCGAGGAGGTGTTATATAAATAATATAATAATATACAGTAGAACCTACTACTACTAAAGCCACCTAAAACCACCCAACTGACTGACTCAAGGTAGTCTGGTTAGCCTAAGTGAGGATCTGGACAGATTAATATACAGTAGAACACACTACTACTAAAACCACCCGACTGACTGACTCAAGGTGGTCTGGTTAGCCTAAGTGAGGATCTGGACAGAACCTATTACTACTATGACTGACAGGTGGTCTGGTTAGCCTAAGTGAGGATCTGGACAGAACCTACTACTACTAAAACCACCCAACTGACTGACTCAAGGTGGTCTGGTTAGCCTAAAGTGAGGATCTGGACAGAACCTATTACTACTAAAACCACACAACTGACTGACTCAAGGTGGTCTGGTTAGCCTAAAGTGAGGATCTGGACAGAACCTATTACTACTAAAACCACCCAACTGACTGACTCAAGGTGGTCTGGTTAGCCTAAAGTGAGGATCTGGACAGAACCTATTACTACTAAAACCACCCAACTGACTGACTCAAGGTGGTCTGGTTAGCCTAAAGTGAGGATCTGGACAGAACCTATTACTACTAAAACCACACAACTGACTGACTCAAGGTGGTCTGGTTAGCCTAAAGTGAGGATCTGGACAGAACCTATTACTACTAAAACCACCCAACTGACTGACTCAAGGTGGTCTGGTTAGCCTAAGTGAGGATCTGGACAGATTAATATACAGTAGAACACACTACTACTAATACCACCCAACTGACTGACTCAAGGTGGTCTGGTTAGCCTAAGTGAGGATCTGGACAGATAAATATACAGTAGAACACACTACTACTAAAACCACCCAACTGACTGACTCAAGGTGGTCTGGTTAGCCTAAGTGAGGATCTGGACAGATCCTACTACTACTAAAACCACCCAACTGACTGACTCAAGGTGGTCTGGTTAGCCTAAAGTGAGGATCTGGACATAACCTATTACTACTAAAACATTACCAACTGACTGACTCAAGGTGGTCTGGTTAGCCTAAAATGAGAATCTGGACAGAACCTATTACTACTAAAACCACCCAACTGACTGACTCAAGGTGGTCTGGTTAGCCTAAAATGAGGATCTTTTTTTATTACTACTAAAACCACACAACTGACTGAAAAGGTGGTCTGGTTAGCCTAAAATGAGGATCTGGACAGAACCTATTACTACTAAAACCACCCAACTGACTGACTCAAGGTGGTCTGGTTAGCCTAAGTGAGTATCTGGACAGATCCTACTACTACTAAAACCACCCAACTGACTGACTCAAGGTGGTCTGGTTAGCCTAAAGTGAGGATCTGGACAGAACCTAAACTACTAAAACCACCCAATGACTGACTCAAGGTCTGGTTAGCCTAAGTGAGGATCTGGACAGATTAATATACAGTAGAACACACTACTACTAAAACCACCCAACTGACTGACTCAAGGTGGTCTGGTTAGCCTAAGTGAGGATCTGGACAGATTAATATACAGTAGAACACACTACTACTAAAACCACCCAACTGACTGACTCAAGGTGGTCGGTTAGCCTTTAGGATTTGGACAGATCCTAGAAACTACTAAAACCACATAATGAGACTCAAGGTGGTCTGGTTAGCCTAAAGTGGGGATCTGGACAGAACCTATTACTACTGAAAACCAGACCCCATGACTGACTCAAGGTGGTCTGGTTAGCTTAAAGTGGGGATCTGGACAGAACCTATTACTACTAAAACCACCCAACTGACTGACTCAAGGTGGGAAGCCTAAAGTGGGGATTGGACAGAACCTATTTACCAAAACCACACAACTGACTGACTCAAGGTTGATCTGGTTAGCCTAAAATGAGGATCTGGACAGAACCTATTACTATAAAACAACAACTGACTGACTCAAGGTGGTCTGGTTAGCCTAAAGTGAGGATCTGGACAGAACCTATTACTACTAAAACCACACAACTGACTGACTCAAGGTGGTCTGGTTAGCCTAAGTGAGGATCTGGACAGATTCATTATTCACTATCAAATTTTCAAGAGACTTAATATTTATAGTCTAAAATGCAAGGTGGTCTTTAAATGTGGTGTTCTTTTTTAGTCCAGTAAAAATTCAAATTTTTCCTAAATGCAATAATGTAATGCATTGTTAAGCTGTAGAAAAACTGAAAAAAAAATAATGATAATGGTATTCCAAATTAAACAAATTCTCATCTCAAATGATCATCCCTCCCTTAAAAAATTTTGGGGTGATCAAGAGAAAGTTTATAAAGAACACTGTGTTAATTCACATAAACAAATAAATCTGCATTGACGCTATTTTATATTTCAAGCAGAAATAATTCCATAATAGAAAATGCTGCTAGTTTTTACCAATCTGACCAGATCCCATTCGTAAGGTAAGATCTTTAATGAAGAATTTTGAGTCCAATAACTCCGACAAATATTACCAAATGTTTTGTAAATCATCCTAGATCTTCTTATTGATATAAAACAACACACCTACATGTGTTAAAATTTGAAGGCAGAAACTGAGTAAGATGTGCTGTGTGCTGACACTGTACATTGTACCTACATGTTTATTCCAGTTTTAGGCATGGTGGACCGATGTTTCTCTTGAAAGGCATATTTGACACATGTTCTGAAGAGAACATCATAATAGATGATGGGGGCAATTATTGACTGTAACCTGTTTTAAGTTAAAGACAGTGAATACCAAAAAACAAGAACAAGACAGACACCAAATGATGGCAATAGCCCACTGAGACTTTCCAACAAGATAAGAAATAAAAGAGACACTATATTCTTGTGTACAAACAGCCACAAATGGTAAAAATAAGCAATATTTTCATGGCAACACAGATATTCAATAACTATTGCTAAGGAAAGAAACCTTTAAATTACTGATATTCAGTATTTCAATATCATGTTATCTCTGTAACAGAGGAAAACAGAAATCATTCAAAGTCTGCTCCTAACATTGGGAACATTTGTATGTAGAACTGTTAAGAAGCGAATATAATAGGAATTCCCTGTTTTATCATAAAATATTTCTTGTATTGTATGTCTTCTTTCTAATATATATTTCTACACAAAGGTCAATCAATTTTGAGCTAATATGCCATTTGTATGAAATTATACCCTATCTCATTTGAAGTGATTGGTTCATGAGGAGAAGGTTTTTTAGGCTGTGTCAAATTTTGGTCTTTTTTTGGTCCTTGTTATAAGTCATATGGATACTAGACCTTTTAGTTCACAAATTTGCAGTAATTTCACCTGGGCATACTTGACATCTCAAGCTGGATTCAAATAGGCCAATTGGTTATTGGTATGAAGTAAAATAATTAAATAAAAACCATATCATTTGCCATTTGAAGGACAAGCTAAAGGCTTGTTAATGACATTTTTTTCGTTTTTATTAAAAAAAACTTGTACATATCATGTATATCAAATTCGAAAGAAATCTGATCATTGGTTCATAGAAAGAGGATTTTTAAAGCCGTTCAAATTTTTACTTTACTTTTGGGCCCTCCTTTTAATCCTTATTGATACTAGTTCCTTTTCATTTGTAAATATTATGAAAATAATTAATTTTGAATCATTGATTCTTCAAAAGATCTTAAAATGGAGAAAATGATATTTTCTGTTTACTTATGTGTCTTTCACCTAATGACCTTGAAACTTTGTCACAATGATCTCTAGATAATCCCTTACAATTTTCTAATATATCTTTCTTTACAAAATGTCAATGTAATCAGTTTTGAGTTCATAAGCCATTTGTATAAAACCATACAATATGTCATTTAAAAGAAGCACCCATTAAAGGCTAGTTTATGGACAAATTTCAATTTTATTCACAAACTATGTAGATATTAACTTAACAATAATGTACATGTATACCAAATTTGAAATAATCTGATTGCTTCATCAGAAGATTTTTTTTAAAGATGTACTGTAGAACTTGATTACAACGATCTTGGTTTGTACGAATTCATGCCCATAACGAATTAGTTAATAATCCCCAACTGCACCTCTATATATTTTTAGTTGAAAAACAATTTTCTTACTAACTTTATATAACGAATATTTGCCTATAACAAACTTATTTCAATGTCCCTTGATGTCCAAACCAACATCTTTTATAGTATTATAAAAAAGTGATCAATATCATTTAAACAAAAGTCAATTGTTGACTTTTTCGCCAAGCATAAGTAGGCCTAATTTCCTTGTGTAAATCAAAAGTAACAAAATGTGTTTTCTTTTTACTTCATATGAAAATTTCTTTTTTTTTCTTCTTAGGAAAATTCCTGTTGATAATTTTTGTTCTTAATGAATTGCATTGTGTAACCATTTAACCAAATTCTCTATAAATATATAATGAACTGTCCTTATAGAACATGTCCTTATAACATGAATTGAAAAAGTTATACCAACCTTACAAATTCGTTATATGAAAAATAGGTTTTGAAATTCTGTATGCCAAGTTATGGGGCTATTTTGGCCATTTTGAAGTATAAATGGGTACCATCATCTTTTTATTTATACACCTGAAGCCCTTTCTAGGACCAAGCACACTGCCAAATTTGACTGAAAAATATGCTAAGTGGTTTTTGAGAAAAAGTTGTAAAAGGGAAAAGTTAATGGAGGGATGATGGACAGAAGATAGCCAGCGGACAATTGGCCTTAGCCATATATACAAATACATGTATCAAACCCCTGTCTCTTGCATGCCAACGATAACAAGGATAATTAACTGTATACCAACGATGGTGACATCAGGGGTATGGCGTTAGCTCTCCAGACTTTCATCACGGGGAACTAAAAAGGGGAGGCATAAAGTACTCAATTTGACAGCAATTATTTTCTTAGAAGTCAACTTTCAATGCATCTACAGATCATTCTCGTAAACATGCAGTCCATTGATTTCATCTTCTATAATCGTATTAATGAACTTCTTTTCTAAAGGATTTAAAAGAAAATGTCTTTAAGAACAACATACAAATGTAAATCAAAAGCATCTTATCTATAACTTTTAATACTTGAAAACTCAATATCTTTGTTATCACAAAATGTTTTGTTGCCTTGGTAACCAAGTATGCATGGTATGAAACTTACAGTGTTTTGTGACATTACAAGAAGTAAATCAATCAAATATGCTTGATTTTTACATTCTGGGACAATGCAATTGAAATAATATTGATGATGAAATTGATTTCACAAAGATGACTTTTCAGTTTTGAAAGTTTTATTGAAAGTTGGTTTGTGAAAAATGTTTTTTATCTGAGAATTTACTACTCTGATGATGTGCCATAGGTCGCTAAAGGCACTCTCATGCAGATTGTCAAGTAGGAAAATTTTATTTTCACTTAACATTATTGCTGTAGTAATTATCAGATGAGTCAACTATAATAAATATACTGACTTACAATGAATCCCAGACTTAAGGTTTTCATTCCATATGTATCTTAATTTGGGATACAAGTTCTTCTAAAACAATGTGATGACTTTTTTCTTCAGTTAATAGAAATGTTTTAGGATGAAGCAATGACAAGAAAAGGTGTGAAAGGTAAGTTGTTCATAATGACTTTATATAGAGCCGCTGTGGTCTAGAGATTAGAGAATAGAGGTGTAAACCAATAAGTCTCTTACCGAGCTTAAGCTGATTTTGTGAGAAAGATTGCCAGTTTACTTAGGGAAGGCAGATGGTTTATTCCAGGGTACAATGTAACTAGATTTACTCCTCAACACTGAGTCATTACTCCTCAACCACTGAGTCATTACTCCTCAACCACTGAGTCATTACTCCTCAACCACTGAGTCATTACTCCTCAACCACTGAGTCATTCACCATCCCATAGACACATTGGGACTGGCCTAAATCATTGATTTACAGAACAGTCCATTGTTTTTCTGGGGTGAATGAGTTAAATACTGGCCACCACTATATGACTGAAAAATAATTTACACACACAATAGATGAAATGGAGGAAGGATACAAAAAAGACTCAAAACATAGTATACATAATAGAATTTCCAAATGCCATTTGCTGAAATGGTGAATGGATATATAACAGACTCAATACAGAGTACAATTTCAATGCATCGTCTGCTGAAATGGTGAAAGGACAGAAACTTCATTTGTCATCTTAAAATCCATACATGTAGGGACTTTATTTAGGCAAAAATATATTCTGTAGTGTATCCATACATACATCTAGATAACATGGCACTGAAACAAGTATAACAAGACACATACTGTATTTTAAAAAGTGGGAAACTATGTCATTTCATCTAAAGATTATTCAAATTAAACTGAATTTCATTTTCACCAAAATATATAATTCTTTTCTAAAATCTAAATTTTACATCAAACTGTGATGAGAATGCATCAACTGAAATAGAGAGACTTGAATACTGACAAGAAAGCCCTCAGAGTTAACCAAACAGGGGCTGCAATAAAAACCATTCTTGTTATTTTTTACAACATCAAACCAAAACTGAAGATGATTTTTCTGTATGTGTACATTTTTCAAAACACAATTCAAATTCATTTTAATGCAAATACAGTATGTATCATTCGTTTGTCACAAATTACAATATCACACTGAAAGCTTTAGATGTTGGTAACTAAAAGATATGTTTTAAGTTTCTTAATTCACCAAGAAATACAGTTGCATTGTTTAAGATGATATAACTGTCAAACCCAGAGACAGGCATTGCTAGAGAAATCTGGTCACCTTTTTGTCACACTTGACATCCACTTGATGGGATAATACATCACAGAATAAACAAATTATCTTTCTCCTAGAGACATATATTGATCAGGCATTCTCTACACTCTTTTAAAAATGGGGCCTGGGTCTTTTAAATTTGGAATTTTTAGCCATTTTTACTGAAATTGGGAAATCTAGAACACACAAAATTGTTTGAAAATACATGTATAGGAGTAACTCAAAATTCAATTTTAATTTGACTTCAGCTCAGAAATTCTGACTGCAAATTAGGAAAAAATTATTTTTTTTTTTTTTGCATTGTTAATGGGATCTTATATCAGTACCCCAATGATAGGGTAAAAATCCCTGTAAAGATTGAAGGAAAATTTGTATACAATCTACCTCTGATCAATGTCGATATACATGTAGGGACTTCAAAAGTTTTCTGCAGGGGGTCAAATGTGATGAAATTTGGATTATCCACAAATCCACAAAGTCTGTTTTCTGAAGTACTTATTAACAATAGCTACTGATGCTAATGACTGTTAAGAGGAACAAAGTTTGAAGTAAGTACAAGTACGTTAAAATGAAAAACATTATATCTGTAGCATATACAAATTAAAGTACCTCCAAGCCCTACCAGCAGACAGACAGGTTGACAGTGTGAATATAAGTATAAAAAGTACTACTGCTTGAATCAACAATATAAGAATTTAAATATTTTTCTATGGAATATTACTTCCTTAACCAAATGCAATAAATCCAGTTTTTTGGGGGAATTGTGAAAAATTGTTATGGATACTGATGAACGTATGGCAAAGCATTTTGCTAAGATATGACAAAAGTCAAATTTCAGGATACGTGTTGCTAGCATTTTTTCTGACATTTTTAAGAGTGTGATGAAATGACAAATAGCTAATGTAAAGGAAAATTAAATTTGTAATTTAAAATAAATCTTTCTGGAGTAAGAAATGAAATATAGTGAAACTTATATATAAAGATCCCCTTAGGGACACAACAAAATCAGTCTTTATAGGAAGGTGGTCTCTATATAGAGGTTGATTTGTACACAAATGGTACTATTGGGGACAGCAAAAACTGTCTTTATAACCAGGTGGTCTTTATACACAGGTGGTTGCTAAAGTAG
The DNA here is from genome assembly GCA_030159075.1 of Atrina japonica. Taxonomy (NCBI): domain Eukaryota; kingdom Metazoa; phylum Mollusca; class Bivalvia; order Pterioida; family Pinnidae; genus Atrina; species Atrina japonica. The sequence goes on from BROG01000643.1 coordinate 283,065, forward strand.
GATTTTCTGAAATTCATTCAACATTGTCTTGAAATAATTAAAGGTAACACTGTCTATATACAGTGGAATCTTGTTATGTCAAAATCGGATGAGTCAAAATTCTGGTTAAGTCAGAGTCGAATGACCCGTTCCAATTTTTTTACTATACATTTATACTACTTTTATTCCGAATATCTCAAAGTTTTTATCTCGAAATTTTGCTTATCTCAAAATATTTTTCTGGTCCTAAGTATCAAAATATTAAAAAATTGTTACTTATTATCTCGAGGCTTCCATCTGCAATTGAAGGTGTACATTTGTATGCAAAAATCATTCTTTAAAATACTTGTTTACCTTCAAAACACAGGAAAATCAACATCTGTTAGCGAGCCAAGATGAAAGTGTAATTGAGAATTGCTTAGATCCTATTCAAATTAAGCAGTATCCCGAGTAGGTCTCTCTGTTGTTCAATAAGAAAAGAAAATATGTGAATTGAAAATTTCTCGAATTTTGGACATCTTGAAGTCTGTGAATTTTGAGATAGCAAGATTCCACTGTATACAGAAATATATATATATATATACATATATATATATATATATATATATATATATATTATTCAGAGTGTTTGAAATTCATCGGTCTTACTAGAAAAACCGGTAAATTTTACAAAAGTCCGGCGAAATCTATCTGATAACTGATTCAAATGACCAGTAATTTTCCATTTCTTTTCAATTGTGTATATATACAGACCAGTAAAAAAAATTTCTTCGACCAGTGAAATTCCTTTATTCACTGGTCCGGTAGACCAGTAATGTTTTTTTTTATTTCAAAATGTCTGATTATTCTTATTCTTAAGATGAGACACATAATTAATCTTGGACAATATGTATGACATAAAGATACGTTAATAACAATATCCACCATATGTTCTCACTTTGTCACATAAGAACATCAAAGTATATTTGCTATAATTAGTAAATTTTATTTCAAGGATTATAAACTGTAAGTTGCAAAGTGGGAAAAAAAAGCCATTCAAAAGTTATTTTTTCTCCAATGCGAGGTTGTCATATGATTCTTGGGCCATGGTTTTTTAAAATTCTCATATGCACATAATTTTCAAACACAAGGAAAGGCATGCTTTAAACAAATTAATCAGGGAACCAAATAGGCAATTACTAATTACTATGCACTATACATCTAATTTCATACACCCTTTTTTTCTCTATTACTAGAAAAAAAAAATTCAAATCTTACCTTAATACAAATCTTGCTAAGCAGGTATTCTCCACAAAGATGCCAATGTGATACTAAGAACTACAGGTCTGTGTCTGATATCTTGCTAGAGCAGCTATGTTAAATAACACTGTAAGATACAGAACAAACACATTAAAAGGAAAGGAAGACGTATCACTTAGTTCACATCATCAATCAATTTTAGTGCCTCACTGAAGGCTATCTCTAACAAGCTTCATATAACTGCCTTTTTCATCTAGAAAGTGGCTTTTATTTCGTGACTACAAAACTGAATTAATACAACAACAACAAAAAAAAAAAGATGGCCCCTTCCCAACATGCACACACACACACACACACACACAAAGAAAAAGCAATAATAACATCAATTTATTTTAACTGTCTCTTACTGTGCACAAAAAAACAAAAAACAAGCAAATCTTATAAATTAACCAAAATCTGAGAATATTCTCAACATTTGCTAATCCTGAAATCTGATTGGCTAGCAGACCAACTTAAAAACATTCTCAGACTTTTGTAAATTCTTGTTAAGTATTATGGTGCTAGACTGTGATATAGTTTACACTTAGACCATACTGAAATTTTCTACTGAACCAGAAGAGCAATGTTCATTTTAAGAATGTCTAATTACTCTTGCATTAACTATTTGAAAGTATTCATTTATTCAAGTTGTTCTTGGAAGTGACAAAAAAAAAAATAAATAAAAAATTCCAATAAGGATTTTTATGGAACACTGATCACTAAAGGGATCTTTTAACATTTCCAATGGCAATTAAGCTCAGTTGCTTAGTTAAAAATTGTTCTTCTTGCAGTTGCAAGCAGGTGTCCTAAGGTCAATACATTAAACCTTATTTATAACAGCCATGTTCGTTTCTTGAACAATGTGTCATTGTAATGAATTGGTTGTTATAAACAAACACATTACAATCATCATATTAACAGACTTCCAAAAAATAGAAAAAATAGAGATCTATGTTGTGATATGCATCCAATAGATAGAATAAAGTTAATCTGAAGTCTGCATAATATCATTATTACAGTATCACTTTTCAAAGCAATTGAAAATACATTCTTCGAATAAAAACTTCTAATAATATTTCTCTAGGATATGTTTGTTTCGTTGTATTGCAGGTTTTGTTCTGAAAATATACTGTCAATGTTGGAAGCTGTGAATTCCATTATATCAATGGTTGTTTGGCTCTTGCTCAGCCATTGAGCAGTGTTTGTTCTGAAAATATAATAACAGAAATTGTTGTAATCCATTTACAGGTTACGCTAAAAGGAATGACTGCAACCGCTATGTTGGAACCTGGTTATTTGCTTGAGAAGATCAGACGAACCAAGCAAGTTTTGTAAAGGACCTTCCATACATAAATCCTGTAAAGTTTGGTTGAATTTGCTTCAGTGGTTTCAGAGGAGAAAATGAAAATGTGTGAAACTAAGCCCAGCCCTGGCGGCCATGATTTTGACAGATCGGAACGAAATGAGCAATCTTTGTAAAGGACCTTCAATACATCATTCTTCTAAAGTTTGGTTATATTTGCTTCTGCGTTTTTATAAAATGTAATTTTCCCACAGGATCCAATGTTCTTCCAAGTCAGGAACCGGATTCATGAATGAATGAAATGGTTGTTTGACTCTTGCTCAGCTCGCCATAGCGGCCATGTTTGTTGACGCAAAGTGATTCCAAAAGCCAGGTGAGCTAAAAATGGTGGTCAAGGAACAATTTTTGAGCAGTGAAGGTTCTGAAAAAATTCTGTGAAAAAACATGCTGAACATTTTTGCAATTCACACTTGACCTCTATCTGCTACGTTTTTGACACCTAGTTATTGGCCAAAAAGTGCAACCCCTATGTTCTCAGTTTTTGCTCTCTCATCTGAAGGACAGGAAAAGCCAACCGTCTCTGCTGAGGCTCGAACCAATGACCCACTGGTTGCGAATTGAGCACTCAACTGTGGAACTACGACTGTTTTCCTTTGTATCAATGGCAAATAACTTTATGTACATTTATTCTCAGAAAAATCCTGTTAGAAGGTATAATTGTTGGATTAACAATTGTCGCTTTAAAGTGCAGGCCACATAATAACAGAAATTGTTGTAATCCATTTACAGGTTACGCTAAAAGGAATGACTGCAACCGCTGCAGTTACGATAGCAATAATGAGAACTAAAAATGAGATTCAATGAGAACAAAAAGAAGGTCACAGGAGTTGTATTTGTCATAACCTCCATGTAACCTGAATGATCGCACCTGTGTTATTTTGTGGTCTAAAGTGGATTGACTGTATATTTCTAAGGTCCAAACATCATATAACATATAACACTTTGTGACAAGCTAAGGTCAAAGACTTTGAGGTCATAAAATAACAAGACACTGAGGTCCTGAAACAATACTTTTTGAGGTCAAAAATTATATAACACTGTCATATGACACTGATGTCCTGAGGTCAATACTTTTCACTGAGTTCAAAATATTATATAACACTGTGACATACTTAAGACTTCATCAGGGACAAATCATGCCCAGAGGTCAATACATATCTCTACGGTCAAAATATCAAATGACACTGTCATACTGAAGACTTCATCAAGGACAAATCATGCCCTGAGGTCAATATATATCTCTGGGGTCTAAATATTATATACCACTGTGTCGTACTTAAGACTTCATCAGGGACAAATCTTCATTCTTGCCCTGAGGTCAGTTCATATCTCAGAGGTCAAAACATCACATGACAATGTGTCATGCTCTAGACTTCATCAGAAACTTTTCCTTTGCCAAAAGCACCTGTCAAAAAAGTGAAAGTCAAAGATAAATACAGTAGCCCTAAATATAGCCACAGTGGGCTAAAAATGGGAATACCATAAGTAAAATTTTAATCTTAAGCCTATGGAGAAACAACATGCAATATACATGTACCATTTCATTTGGCCTTGTACTGTGATGAAAAGTTATCCAGTTTCATGTACTGTTCTGCGTATGCCTTGAGCAAGCACATGTTGTTCTTGTACCAAGGGCAAGGATACCATCAAACAAAGATGATCCAACTATACATGTACAAGTCTGGTATACCAAGACTAGGAGGAATACAACCAGGTCAATGTGTCTTTGATACATGTTGTAAACAATGTGTAAACTGGTTTAGAGAGTATAAACATTGTGTAAACTGGTTTAGAGAGTATAAACAATGTATAGGCTGGTTTAGAGAGTATTCAAACATGTAGTCTTCAGAACTTGTTATTAATTATGATAAAAAATTAACTCCTTTTTTCTGGTTATCTGATGGCTTTGTGTTATCAATTCGACCCATGTGATAATCAATATATCACTGGTCTCTCCATTAGCTATAAACAATTCCATGACTAGCAGTAATCAATTCTCTGTTCTGAAGATGAAATTCCTGTACAGTCCAATGGTGATTGAATCTTCCATTTAATTACAAGTGCATCTCATTTGACTAATAGCACTTATTGCTTCTTAAGATTAAAAAAAAAAGGAGTCAAAACATTAAAGCCTTAAGCAATGCTCTCAAAGTATACAAAAAATACACAACAACAAAATGTAAACAAAAAGAAGCAAATTAAAAGATGATATGATCTATAAATAAAGCAATCAGAAAATATCATTGTCATTGGCCCATCCAACATGTATTATTTTCTGGTCATGGGTCAGTGGAACCAGTGCTAATTTCAAGCCCTGTAAATTATGTAATTATAGCTGCTCCATATGAACCATGCTTTATGCACTTTGTTAGAGTCAAAAATGTATGGAAGCCTATATATGCTACACTCAAAATATATTTTAAGTGGTGACATCCAGATTTAATTATGTTGCATTGGCCAGATAAATTAGAATATGTATTAAGCAGCTGTAAGATAATCATCTGGTAGCTGCCACATAAAATAAACATGTACATCTAATATGGCACCCACAGGCTGCCATAGGAATGCAAGAATTAATGAAAATGATATGGTATATGAGCTCAGAAATCAAACCAAAGGAATTACACATACACATAGTAGAAATGAGCGACATAATTTTTAAAAATTTTTGGATGGCAGACAACACACAGGGTATTTCACATATACTTCTTAAAACACATACAGTCAAACCTGTTTTCATCGGCCCACTCAAAGGAAGTTGAAAAGGTGGCTGCATAAGACAGGTGACCTTTGGTTTATGGTTGACAAAAATCACAAGAAAATTGGTGTACAGTATGCAGTGAATGACAATACATGTACTTACCAATAAATATTCATAACAATGTGTGATAGTTTGATATCATTTTATTGTTTATAAAATTCAATATTTGAATGTCTCTGTACTTACTATTAGATATTTACAGTAGATATGGGTCATTTTATTGCTAAAACAAAATCAGGTATCTGATTCTAATTAATCTCCTACCGATAGATCAACTGTAAATATGTAAAACTATTTAGCTGTAAAATCTGTGGAATAACATTTGTGGAGCAATACATGCTCGCCAGAAAAACCACAATAATATGTGTAGGACAAATGTAACATGGCAGGAAATTAAATGTTGTATAGGGTTTGTAGAATCCATGGCAATGCAAAACAACTGCATCTGTGTCTCACTTAATGATCATTCTTTCGGAGAAATAATGAAGTTGAAGACATGGAAGGAGATAGCAAAAGCAATAAATCTTTACTGTAGCCATATCAATGCAAATGAATTCTCAAACACATTGTTATTGTTTTAAACTTACATGTATCAATAAGAATTCAGCAATCCATACACTTCACTCAATTATTTATCAATTTTTTTTTTAAGTATTGCCACTTATTTGGTAATGTAAATTATTCAAGATATAGGAAATTTGGTTAATTGGTAAAAAAAAGAAAGATAAAACTGTAGTTACAGCTGAGATACTCAATATACATATACTGCAGAGTTATGGCAATCTTTAACTACACAATAGGCTTGTGTGGTCTGTGATTACAGTATCTAGTTGGCTGTTAAAGCCACATTCTGGGGAGTACTGTTCATAAATAAATTTTTCTGTATTCACTTAATGTGTATTCATATGAACCTTTGTCATATTTTTTAAAATCCTTTTCCAACTAATTAGTAATCAATTATGGGAAACACCTAACACACTGATCTATTTATAAACGGTAAGGTGTTGCCGATCACGTGGTAACGCTCTACTGAGCGTGTTCGTTTCACTGTCCAAGGCTATCCAAACAAGTGGAACACCAATCAAATGCTCTGGAACAATGTCCTGGGCAAGCAATTTAGCCATAAACTTACGTGAATAAAGTAAATTCTATCAATATTTTTGGAATGACTACTTCCTGCCCTGGTACATTCGATTGCACCATGTTATGAGACTGTGCCGGAACAGTACTGACTCGCGGTGAATCGAGCACACTCTTCATACCACTCGTACACCAGGATAAATTTAAGAATTCCTGTGGAATCCCCCTCAATAGCTTCTTTAATACATCAAATTATTTGAAATCTTTATCATTTTCGTCAGTTAGGAGTGGTTTTCTGTAGAAAATATCAAAAATAACAATAACGTCCCTGGAATGTGACTTTGAATCAGTCTCTCACTGGTATTCAGCATATTTATCACAGTTTCTGGAACCACTGTACACTGATTAGTTGATAAAGTATGGCAATTTATTTGTGGAAGACCAGCGATCTTTCCTTGCATAGTACACCATATCCAGATTTTTTCTGTAGACAGACAACTAATTGCACATACATGTACCATATCTGACATATTTTAAAGTGCTCATGTCCCTATAAGCGCCCCTCCCCCTTTTTTACATATGATCTAGCTGGCCGACAAGGAGATTAGAACCTGAAAAACCATAAGTAATAGTATATCTGTAGCCCCCAGAAGCAGAAGAATGTCAATAGGTGTCCTCGGTAATAACTACAACAACATTACCACTGTGCCTTGTGAAAAATTCCCTGTTTTCCGTTACTTTGACTAGTAGTTGGTCCCATTATGCGCCTACCCTTTTCCCCAGATTTGTGTAGAGCCCTGGATGCTTAATGGGTTGAATACAGTATGTCAGTCAGTTTTGAATTCAGAAGCCATTTGTACGGTACATTTATATAAAACCTTATCCTATGTTTAATTCATAGAAGCAGAAAAGAAGATTTTCAAAAATGAAGTATATTATCACTATATGGCCATATTGGTCCCATCCTAGGGACTGAATACTTTCTCATGGGGCTATAAATTTCATAATCACGGTAGAGGTCTTTATACTCTTTATAGTTATGTACTCAGTTTTTCCTCATCTACATGTACGTGCAAGGGTAGGGAAGATATCTAAAGAGTAGGCTATTTTTTTTTAGCTTTGATCCCACCTGAAAAGCCAAGGGAATCAGAATATCTACATTTTGTGTTCCCCTTACCCTAAAGAAATTTACAATTTGTGTTCCCCTTACCATACAGAATTTTACAATTTGTGTTCCCCTTACCTTACAGAAGTTTACAATTTGTATTCTCCTTACCATACAGAAGTTTACAAATTGTATTCCCCTTACCATACAGAAGTTTACAATATGTATTCCCCTTACCATACAGAAGTTTACAATTTGTATTTCCCTTTCCCTAAAGAAGTTTATAATTTGTATTCCCCTTACCATACAGAAGTTTACAATTTGTATTCCCCTGACAAAGCAGAAGTTTACAATTTGTATTCAACTTACCCTACAGAAGTTTACAATTTGTGTTCCCCTTACCATACAGAAGTTTACAATTTGTATTCCCCTTACCATACAGAAGTTTACAATTTGTTTTCCCATTACCATACAGAGGTTTACAATTTGTATTCCCCTTACCATACAGAAGTTTACAATTTGTATTCCCCTTACCATACAGAAGTTTACAATTTGGTCCCATTACCATACAGAAGTTTACAATTTGTATTCCCCTTACCATACAGAAGTTAACAATTTGTATTCCCCTTACCATACAGAAGTTTACAATTTGTATTCCCCTTACAATACAGAAGTTTACAATTTGTTTTCCCATTACCATACAGAAGTTTACAATTTGTATTCCCCTTACCATAAAGAAGTTAACAATTTGTATTCCCCTTACCATACAGAAGTTTACAATTTGTATTCCCCTTACCCTAAAGAAGTTTACTATTTGTATTCAACTAACCCTACAGAAGTTTACAATTTGTGTTCCCCTTACCATACAGAAGTTTACAATTTGTGTTCCCCTTACCATACAGAAGTTTACAATTTGTATTCCCCTTACCATATAGAAGTTTACAATTTGTATTCCCCTTACCCTAAAGAAGTTTACAATTTGTATTCCCCTTACCATACAGAAGTTTACAATTTGTGTTCCCCTTACCATACAGAAGTTTACAATTTGTATTCCCCTTACCATACAGAAGTTTACAATTTGTTTTCCCATTACCATACAGAGGTTTACAATTTGTATTCCCCTTACCATACAGAAGTTTACAATTTGTATTCCCCTTACCATACAGAAGTTTACAATTTGTTTTCCCATTACCATACAGAAGTTTACAATTTGTATTCCCCTTACCATACAGAAGTTAACAATTTGTATTCCCCTTACCATACAGAAGTTTACAATTTGTATTCCCCTTACAATACAGAAGTTTACAATTTGTTTTCCCATTACCATACAGAAGTTTACAATTTGTATTCCCCTTACCATAAAGAAGTTAACAATTTGTATTCCCCTTACCATACAGAAGTTTACAATTTGTATTCCCCTTACTCTGAAGAAGTTTGCCATCTGTGTCCCTCTTATCCTAAAGAAGTGTCTTACAAAATTTGAAGAAGATTGGCAGAGTAATTTTAACAATAAGTTAAAAATGTTCTATTGTTTATGGAGACAGACTCAGATGACCTAAAAATTCCAGTAACATAAAACAATTCATGTTGACATCTGCAGTGGCAGTGTTACTATGGTTACTGACTTATTTATGTAAGAAATTTTATGTTTACAAAATCTCATTAAAACAGAAACACTTTCCACTGACACCAACATTACATACAGACAAGATCAATGAAGAGATCATTTCAAGACTCGTAAAATGTTTTATTTCACTTGCAAATAAATTAAACAAAGCAAATTCGAAAAATTAAAAGTCTCTAATTTGGGGCATATCGTCAAAGTATATAAATATACCAAAAAAAAACCCAACCTATGAATATATCTACAAGATGTATGTGTGAACCAAATATGGTGTGCAGAACATGCAGAGGTAAAGAAATGAAATACATGTAGACAAAAAAAATCAATTTTGAAAAGTGTGAGGTGTCAATATTTGTATGCGACAATGTCTACTTAAGATGTTCATGTATATACAGCAAAACAAGTTTTAGCGACCACCTTTGTATAAAGATCACCTGGTCACAAAGACCATTTGTTGCTGTCCCAAATTATACAATTTGTTTACAAATCAACCTCTATATAAAGACCACCTCCCTTTAAAGGCCAATTTTCTTGTGTCGTTATATACATGTACAAGTTTCACTGTATGTACAAAATGTGGGCAGCCCAGTTGAAGAAAATAATTATGGAAGATATGATCCTGACATGCAATGTATAAAAACAAAAAAGGGAAATAACTCAAAAAAGAAAAGTGATAGGAGTAGAATTTTTTAATATGACACTATCAACTAAACTTCGTTTCAAGATGAACAATGTATGTCAGCACTGTGTGTGGGGAATGAGGAAGATATAGGTCAGACAAAGCGAAAGGACGAACAGAATGACACGACGCAAAACTAGAGTCCCCCCACTCCCACTAGGGTCATTTCGAATTAAGTGGGAAAGTTTGCCAGTTTTCTTCCGGAAGGTCGGTGGTCTTTACCTGGGTAACCGGGATTTCTCCTCCACCAATAAAAACTGGACGCCATCATATGACTGAAAGATTGTTGAGTATGGCGTAATACAAAAAATCAAATCAAATCAAATCTAGAGTCCCTCACCAGGAACTGGGGGGACTTAAAAACCTGCACAGATATTAAGACACAGATTTCCTGGATGGGTAAAATACAGAAACACAAATACAGTAAAACCTGTATATAGGGGCCACCCAAGGGACCAGAAAATATTGGCCTTTATGTGCAGGTGACCCTTATACACAGGTTCAATTTAGTTGAAGTATGTAGTCAAGGGACTTTTAAAAACTGGCCTTTATAGACAGGTGATCCTTATATAGAGGTGACCGCTATAGCAGGTTTTACTGTACATCATAGCTGTCAGTTCCACATCATGTGAAGATCATCTGTGGTTGTTTTAGAAACTGGAGAAAATAAAACAGTTACATACCTCATGTTCAGAATAGTAACTAAAGCAGAAGATACAAATAACTTAATAAGGGGCTTAAATGTTGTAGAGTGCTGACTCCAATGAATCCAGTAACCATGGAAACAACAAAACATATAATCAAATTGACAGATATGAAAAAAAAAAATCAAAAATTTCATATGCTAATGGTCGGTGTGAAATGACTTGACAAACATTTGGTTCATTGTTAGCACTGGTTTTCACAAAATGTAGAGATCAAGTACATTTGGAATATTGTTAACTCACTAAAGACACAATTGGACTGGTCTAAGTACATGTAATTGACTTACAGAAAAGTCCATTACTTTTCAGGGGTTGATGAGTTAAAAGATGTGTATGGAAAAATATAAGATGACAAATTAGACAACCTGCAAGTTAACCAGTGGTAATTCAGACAGTCAACATACTTCAGTAATTTTATTACATCTGAACTCCTACACATACTTTAGCAGGTTAGGTACACCAAACCAATAAAATGTTTTACTGCTAAAAAAACAGAAAAAATACAAAAAAAGTCTATCTGAAATGACAGTGAGCGTAAATAAAACTGTTCCAATAGGAAAGGGCAAAACTGTAACTAGGAATACGGCAGTAAGGAAGATTGCAATATTCTTGATGATTCAGACACTCAAGAGTTTTGTGTCGTAAGAGAGATAACATAACAGATGTCATAACATGGTGAGAGAAACATGTGAGAAAAGACACAATGTCAACATCTAAAGACCATGTTAAGTCAGAATCACATACAAAGGTTCTTAACTGTTCATTGGAGAAATCTTTTACCGTCAGTATTTTATCAGCAATGTCATTATAATAAAGAAACGAAACCGTCTAAATGACATCTGATCCCCTGGTTTGTAATTCTTTTTCAATATCACATTTTTAGATGCGTAGAAAGTCATTAAGGATTGTGAAGGTCAGGGACACTCCTTGATTTATCATCCAAGATGAGTTTAACGACAAAATATCTTTGTATTTACATGTATTTATACCGTAATTATTACATGTTATCAATTGACCCAAGTAAACAACTTGAAGCAAACAAACCAGTGATATGAGTTCCTTGTCCCCATATTTTATTACAAGAGATATTCTATATGTAACAATCATAATAAACATCATCATCATCATCATCATCAACATTACTTGTTTTATCATCATCATCATCATCATCATCATTGTCAATGCTCTGGCAACTTAAAAGTTTTTGCCTTGACCTGCCAATCTTACAAGTTTTGATTGTCCTGTTCTTTTATTTGTACATCCAGTATACTTACTGTACATTATATATACAAGTATAACATGTTAGATGTATGTATATTAAAACAAAGAAAAGAAATAGTATCATATACTGTAATATATATCTTGAATCATGGTGGTGGATCCTGAAATATTCAGAACAAGTGGTGTTGTTATCTATGACTGGAGAGAAAGAAATAACTTTATGATAACCAACAAATAAAAAAGTTGAAAAGTTTAAAATATTTCATATCTAAGAAATATTTGTAAAAACATACATTATTTAAAGAATGTCATTTGCAATGAAATCAGCATTTTATCAACTCCCGATCTACAAAACCATATTGTTTGGCAGGGAAATTATTCAAATTTCTAAGCAGCATCAGTGGATACCATATTGATTTTCGGAAATAAAATGTAGCTATGGGGCACATATCAAAATTCTGCTCTCATCAATTACAATGCTACTCCCGATGATCAAATCAATTGGCGTAATAATATGCCCTCCAACACTTAATGTATGAAGACTCACAAATCTGTCACAATTACTGCATTGATTCCAAAATTCTTACTATAATTCTGTTTATTTTGGTTTTGTTTACCCAGAACAATGCAATTTAGCTGTCAAACCGCTGAGCTTGTTTTAGCAGAAAATTAGATTTTCACAAATGACATGATACTGTAGCTTTTGAAGATGGATAAACATATTCCATGATGGCAGTTTAGACACACATAAAATAGTTAGACTTCCTAGCCCAAAGTTAAATTTTAAAGATTTTGTATTAATGAATACCGAGACAAATTAGGGCAATTGTGAATCTGAAATGATTTCAATGGCTCTGCAATAGTTAATGGCTACCAAAGAGTTTGTATGAGGGCGATGTATATTTGAGTTGTATTAAGAGTTTAATAGTTAATGGCTACCCAAGGGTTTGTATGAGGGAGATGTATATTTGAGTTGTATTAAGAGTTTAATAGTTAATGGCTACCCAAGGGTTTGTATGAGGGAGATGTATATTTGAGTTGTATGGCTCTTTAATAGTTAATGGCTACACAAGGGCTTGTATGAGGGAGTTGTACATTTGAGTTGTATTAAGAGTTTAATAGTTAATGGCTACCAAAGGGCTTGTATGAGGGAGTTGTACATTTGAGTTGTATTAAGAGTTAAATGGCTACCAAAGGGCTTGTATGAGGAAGTTGTACACTTGAGTTGTATTAAGAGTTTAATAGTTAATGGCTACCCAATGGTTTGTATGAGGGAGCTGTATAAGAGTTTAATAGTTAATGGCTACCCAAGGGTTTGTATGAAGGAGTTGTATATTTGAGTTGTATTAAGAGTTTAATAGTTAATGGCCACCCAAGGGCTTGTATGAGGGAGTCGTACATTTGAGTTGTAATAAGAGTTAAATGGCTACCCAAGGGCTTGTATGAGGGAGTTGTACATTTGAGTTGTAATAAGAGTTAAATGGCTACCAAAGGGCTTGTATGAGGGAGTTGTACACTTGAGTTGTATTAAGAGTTTAATAGTTAATGGCTACCCAATGGTTTGTATGAGGGAGCTATATAAGAGTTTAATAGTTAATGGCCACCCAAGGCTTGTATGAGGGAGTTGTACATTTGAGTTGTATTAAGAGTTAAATGGCTACCAAAGTGTTTGTATGAGGGAGTTGTACACTTGAGTTGTATTAAGAGTTTAATAGTTAATGGTTACCCAATGGTTTGTATGAGGGAGTCGTACATTTGAGTTGTAATAAGAGTTAAATGGCTACCCAAGGGCTTGTATGAGGGAGTTGTACATTTGAGTTGTAATAAGAGTTAAATGGCTACCAAAGGGCTTGTATGAGGGAGTTGTACACTTGAGTTGTATTAAGAGTTTAATAGTTAATGGCTACCCAATGGTTTGTATGAGGGAGCTATATAAGAGTTTAATAGTTAATGGCCACCCAAGGGCTTGTATGAGGGAGTTGTACATTTGAGTTGTATTAAGAGTTAAATGGCTACCAAAGTGTTTGTATGAGGGAGTTGTACACTTGAGTTGTATTAAGAGTTTAATAGTTAATGGTTACCCAATGGTTTGTATGAGGGAGCTGTATAAGAGTTTAATAGTTAATGGCTACTCAAGGGTTTGTATGAAGGAGTTGTATATTTGAGTTGTATTAAGAATTTTAAAGTGCTATTTTACAAAATTTCATAAAATTCTTTTAATCCTTTCAACCCTACAAACCATGATAGACTAGTCTTATACAACAGAAAAGGGCATACCATTAAGTTACTTGGTGGTTAAAGAGTTAATCACCTTTTTCATGAAATATTTCTGACTCTGACATGAACTTGAAGTGATCACAGCTCCTTGCTTTACAAAGCATGGAAAAGCATTCATCAGCAGGCTCTGATCTCACAAAGTCAGCACCTGTCTTGCAAGATGATGTCACACACTTTAATCATCTCATCAAATATCTAGAAAATTGGCAGTTCCTGAAAATTTTGACCAGAAAAAAGTCCACAAAAATTAAGCTTTTGATTTGAAATTGTTTAAATGTAGAGTGACCAGTCCAGCTTAATGCTGAAGAGGTACAGTATGTACATGTACACTTTTGTTCTTTTTATTTTTTTGGGGGGGGGGGAGGGGGGGTAAACAGTGTATAACTTCTGACATATATATGTAGTTCTGTTACCATTCTACATGTACATGTATATATTCACATTCTACATGCACATGTATTTTGCATACATATATTGTCTACGAGTACAACCTGCCATTCTCTGTTGACCAATCAACACCTGAAAAACAATAGCCTCTTCTGTAAATCAATGCCAAACCCAAGCCCAAATGTGTCTTTAGGGGTGAAAAAGTTAACTGAAAAAACAAAATCAACTGTATTACCGTACTGTATATTTGTATATTGAAATTGCTCCTATTTAATTTTCACCATTTTCATCCTTAGATGAGAGGGCAAATTTAAAATGAAAGTGAAATTTTCAAGCTTGATAAATGAAGCACAGACATGCATGCCATTCATGAGACTATGGTGAATTACAGTGAATTTAACATGGAGTGAATACATGTAAGCTTTCTGTTGTAAAAGGGCTAAAATTACCAGGGGCAAAAAATAACCAGGGCAAAAATTACTGGGTATACAATATTTTAATAACAACATCCCTAATGCTAACGACATATCCATATGTTTGTCAATAGCAAAAAACATGATGCCCCATCTTAGCAATATTTCATCTACAAAATTAATCATTTTCAAACAGTAGTATAAAGGATTGGAAAATGTCAAACATCTTAATTACAAAAATATAATATCAACAGACACTGTTCAAGGAGCAATGAGAGTCTTTGGTCAATGTTTTAATTTGATTTTCTGTAATAAAACCTGCAGTCTTTCATTATCATGATATTAATGAAATGCTTACTCCCAGCTTGACCATGATATTCTAGTAGCAAATTGATAATATGTCAATTTTGAGAAGAATTGATACAAGTATTCTTTCTCACTTAATCATAACAGTCATCCAAAACTAGACATTGACATTTTTTTTTATTAATCCAGAGATTTTGTCGCATGCCATTTTCTAATCAATTGGTAAAATATGAACTTTAAGTTTTGTAAATAAGATGGAAAGTTATCTGAAGACAACAAGCAATTCTGTGAGTATTGATTTGTCAATTAATTAGTGAATGGAGAGCTATTATAAAACTTTAACCAAAACCATAACCTGTGGAATTGACATATAGACAGACTGATTGAATGACAGATGTACTGAGTGATTTACAGATGTACTGACTGATATATGTACTGAGTGACTGACAAATGTATTGACTGATAGATGTACTAAGTGACTGACAAATGTACTGACTGATATATGTACTGAGTGACTGACAAATGTACTGACTGATAGATGTACTTGGTGATTTACAGATGTACTGATTTACTGATAGATGTACTGACTGATAGATGTACTGAGTGATTTACAGATGTACTGACTGACAGATGTACTGAGTGACTGACAAATGTACTGACTGATAGATGTACTTGGTGATTTACAGATGTACTGATTTACTGATAGATGTACTGACTGATAGATGTACTGATTGATAGATGTACTGAGTGATTTACAGATGTACTGACTGACAGATTTACTGACTGACAGATGTACTGACTGACAAACAGATTCCCTGACTTCCTGACAGATTTCTTGACTGACAGACAGATGTACTGACTGACAGATGTACAGAATGACAGATTTTCTGACTGACAAACTGATGTACTGGCTGACAAATGTACTGATAGATTTACTGACTTACGGGTACTGACTGACAGATGTACCAACTGACAGAAATGTACTGACTTATTGACAGATGCACAAAAAACGTCAAGTAAACACTGTTTTCATAAGTAGAGGACTACACACTTTATATGTAAAGCCACTTATAGTAAAGTGACCGAGGGTACTTGTGACAAATAACCTGTGATAGAGATAGCCTGTTACACCTGCCATCCATTTCTTATTGTTTTGGACTGAATCCGTGGCATAGATATAAGAGTTGTCTCTTTATTATCATTTAAGGGGGAATGTGCTGCTTTGTGTTGTTTGTGATTGACATAAATACCTGTATACTCCCAAAATAAGTTTAATGATTCTATTGAACATGTACAGTAAGTTTTTAAAAGTTCAAAATGATGATATGCCTCAATCACTACATGTATTCTATAAATAATGGAGACTTATGATTTATTCACAACTAATAACTGAATCCATAAAATAAATCCCAATTCTTCAGAATCTGAGTACGATCATATATTCCCTTATCTTACTGTACTCTGTCTCTCCTTCTACCTAATGTGTTACAAAAAAAAACTGCTCTCTATATAAAATTTCAAAAATTATTCAATCAAAAAGTTCATATACATCTGGAGTGTTAATTTGTGGGTGTGACAGTGTTGTACATGTACAAATGTATTGTGTATCTAATTAAGTGGCATCCATTTGAAGCGGAGAAAGGTGTCCTAAGTCAAAAAAAAGAAAGTACGGAACACAGAGTTTTGATAATTCATTCACACATTCTGATTCCCTTCAGCTCAAGACATTGCTCTTACTAATCACCCATAAAAAGAAGCCCAACGGACCACAACAGTCACCTTAGCAAATATTATGAGTACAGAAAAAAATGAACTTTCTAATATATTAAAGTTTAAGCCTACAACAGTATACAAGTCGTAGTATTACAGTTTAAGCATAAACTGTTTGAAGTCAGAATATATGCTTGGGTTGGGTACACACTTCTGGTGGTGGCACTGTAGCCAAAGATATACATGTACCAAGATTTGGCGCCTACAAAACACACTAGATGTAATCAGCAAACAAAACATGGAGATAAAAAGGTTGAAAGAAATAAATGTAGACCTGGAACTGAAATGCAAAACATCAATACAAATGGCAAATTTCAATGAACAGTACTCCAGGAAGAACAACATAAAAGTTATGAACTGGAAGGAAAACAACGATGATCATGGAAACATTAAACAGCAATTTATTGATAATATGAAAGCAGCTGTGAAGGTAGAACTGGCCCCAGAGGACATTGTTGCGATCCACCGTATTCCTGGCAAAAAAGATCAACCACGACCAGTAATAGTTAAATTCAAGGATACTGATTCTAAACTTAAGGTGCTAAGAAAAAGAAAAGACCTGAGAAATTCTTACAAAGTTGTGGAGGATGTGACAAAGCACAATATGTCGCTTATTACAAAATTAATAAACAATGAACAGATTGAGCAGGCATATTACTTCAACACCAGAGTTTATGGCAAAACAAAAGATGGACATCGAATGACCTTTGAAATATTTGATGACATTGACTATAAAATTGCACAGAAAAAGTAAGTCTCATGTATTACTCTCTGACTTTATGGAAGTTTCCACAGTATAGCTGATGTGATATCAAAACATTTGTATATCATATATATTGTCGTCTGATAATTTGAACTGATATTTGCTTCAGCATTCCAGTTTACTTTGTTATAAAATTATTAATTTATTTTTTACCTGACAGTCTCCATGTACCACATGTACGGTATATGATTTATATAACAAGTGAAAATTATTTGACTCTTAAATTTTTAGACATTTAACTGTAAAACCAAGATCCTGAACATATATATCTCTTCAAAGGGTACTTGAACAATAATTTACCGTCATGATATCTATATCATTTTTATTATCCCTGAGTATTTTTGCATCTATCTATATGTATAACATGTACATGTACAGTGTATTACACATGTATGCCTTTCAACCATGTTTCAACATGTTGATTGGTTTCATAACTATGTTGAGTTACCACTTGATACTACATAAATATATATACATTGCATATATTGTTGTATATGCTTGTACATGCATATGTATATGACTATTGTATATCAATCTACAGTGGGTATAAACTATAGATACATAAATTTGCACATGTATATGTGTACGTAAGTAATATATACATTAGCATACCTAGACATTAGAGAATATGTATGTGTGCATTTAGTTGTGTTTATTCTTTATAATACATATATTACGGCATATGTATAACATCTGTTCGATATGTGTACATGGGTGTGTATGTGTATGTATAGTATTATGTGTATATATATTATAATGTACTTTTGTGTAGATTAGATGTCTACATGTATATTCTATTATGCGTGAAGAAAAGTAAGAATGTATATATGTACATAAGTAGGTTCATGTACATGTTTATGTATAAAATGGGTCAGTATAATGAGGGAATACCTAGATTGATATGTACATGTAAGTGGCCACAACGCTATTTTATATACTAAATGTGATGCATATAATTTTGTACATACATAGATCAAAAGTAGAAAAGTAAAAAAACTACCATTTATGTTTATGATGTATATAATAAGTAAAACCACAGACAAAAACTAGCCAATGTGATGTTACCTTGTACCATTTCATACATGGTGGAAGCATTTTGTATTTTATGTGTTGTTTCTCTATATCTCTCTAGCTTTCTTGCTTGCAACTACATACTGTTACACTCTAACTTTCTGTTTCAGAGTTCAGTATTTGATTGTATATTTAGTGTTCATGTAAATTATCATTTTTCAACTGTGCACATTCACCTTATGTTTTGCAAACAATCTGTAGATAATGGTTGATATTATTTCACTTAATTTTCAGGGATTAGGGGGCCACGATAAAAGGAGGGATGTTTTTCGCTATTTACATGATATGAATGCAAATATTTATTGTTTACAAGATACACATTTTACTAATAAATTAGAAAATCAAATAAGAGCAGAATGGGGTTTTAATGCAGTATTTAGTTCATTTTCCTCAAATTCAAGAGGTGTATGTATTTTTTTTCAAAATAACTTTGACTATAAAATTCATAAAATAAAAGGGCACATAAATGGTAATTATTTGATAATTGATATATCTGTTGATACAAAGAGATTTACACTTTGTACTCTGTATGGTCCAAATTCTGATTCCCCTGCTTTTTATGATGAAATAATAAATTACATTTCTGACTTCTCAAATGAAATGGTTGTAATATGTGGTAATTTTAACCTAGTTTTGAACCAGGATTTAGACTATTTCAATTATATAAATGTTAACAATCCAAATACACGAGATAAATTACTAGAGATAAAAGAAGTAGCAGGACTTATTGACCCTTTCAGAAAATTAAATTCCCAAAAGAAAAGATACACTTGGAGGAAAAAGAATCCCCTCAAACAAGCAAGATTAGATTTTTTTCTTATTACAGAGAATCTGTCTCCTGATATAATTTTATGTGATATTGAGACAAGTTATAGGTCAGACCATTCCCCCGTTAAACTAACATTAAAATTTAATGATTTTACTAAAGGAAGGGGCCTATGGAAATTAAATAATTCTCTTCTGTTTGATAAAGAATTTATAAATGAAGTAAATAATGTAATAAAAAAGACAATAATACAATATGCATTGCCAATATATAATATAGAAAACATTGCCTTATACTGGAAGAGATCTAGTTAATGAAATAATAGTTTTGAATTTGAAACATTTCATTTACAAGTGCAAATGTCTGAAACAAAATTTATCGGTAAGACAATTTATTTCATATTTAAATTATGTTTACAATATACAAAAAGAATTGTACTCAAAAAGTAACCAACTAGATAAATTTAATCAACTTTGGTATTCTTGGAGAATTATATTTGATGAAAACCAAAGATTGAATTAATGAATTTAGTTTTAGTTTTTATAGCTGCCACAAAGTACCCTAATCCCTTGTAGTATAACATGTATAATAATCTATTATATTGTCCATAAAAGAAATAATGTGCACAGTTTTTTCTCTCTCTCTCAGTCTGTCTGTCTCCATCCATCCCTCTCTCTCTCTCTCTCTCTCTCTCTCTCTCTCTCGTGTGTGTGTGTGTTTGATGTAAGACAGAATAAATGATAGGTATTTTGGTCAGCAAATCTACTCCATACCCCCTGGCCAGGTGGGCATGTAGGAGTCTTGTAAAAATCTTGGCTGAAATACCTGAATAAATGTGTTTAAAAAAAAAAAAAAAAAAAAAAAAAAAAAAAAATTTGGCGCCTTTGTACCTCCTAGTGGCTTATGTACAGATTTCATTTTCATCCACAAAAAATCTCATGACACATGATTTATGAAGCACCAATAGATTAGATGACGAATGATGGACAACAACAGACAAATGATGATTGCAATACATTGTATGTCAACATGAACCTTTGACTCAGGTGACCAAAATCTCCCATATGTTATAACAAGATTAGTTTAAAAATATTTGAACAAGGAAATAAAATTTTCAACAGAAAGATTCAAATAAGTCTCTAGCTCTGGCAAAGACAGCAAAATAAACAAAACATGGATAAAGACAACCTTTAATTTAAATCATAAAATTTCAAAGACCAGAGGAGACTCTGGCACAGGTGAGCTAAAAGTACCACTAACCTAGAAAACAAAACTTAAAACAGTGTTAATACATTATAAATGTAATATCTAGTACAGCAAGTAAAAATTGAAGCGATTCAAGATTTGGTTTGCTTTTGTTAATGGTGGAAGAAAGAACTTGGTAACATATTACCAAGGGTAAGACCACCAACCTCCTGCAAGTGTACTCAGAAATCAACAATCACCAAAATTTCCAGTTGTCATGACAAAATTGACTTGTCCCAGACAATCGGACAAATCGGATTGTTGAGCCCTGATACTGGCAAACTTTCTCACAAAATTAGCTTAGTTTCCAGTGGGGCTCAAACCCACCCTGACTAGAGGCCGAGTGAGATATGTCATGGTTTTTAAGCACAATGCTCTAACCGCTCATACTATTTGCAAAAAACAATGCAAAAAAATTGTTTTCATACATATTATTAAATGTAGTTTCTCCTTTTTCTTTGAAAGTAATAAGCAAAATGTGAATAAGCTTAATTAAAAGTTGTGTTTTGTTTTTCATCTAAACTTCAGTAAATATAAACAACCATACCTTTCATTATATGCTATGATCTGACAGATATGGTAGGTCATAACCAAAATGACGGGTCACATTTATGTTCTTCTTCATCCTAGTCCTGTAAAAGACATATAGACAATTACAGTAAAACCTCTTTATAATGTCCTCATTTCAATTGCCAGCTTGCTTAACAACGCAATTTTTAAAAGTCCACTTTTTTCCAATTTCCCCTATAATTAAATTTAAGCTTTCCCTCAACCTATCACCAATCCCCTTTATAATGTTAAATCATGGCTAAACAAATAGTGTAGAATAAAGAGATTTTGCTGTACATGAGAATGACAACTCTTACAGAATGCAGTGGGTCATACATGTTATATCCAATTGAATAAAACAAAAACAAAACAAAACAAAATCTGAAGTAGTTTTAACTCATTCACCCGTAAAGACACATTTGGACTGGTCAAAGTCATTGATTCACAGCTTTGTTTGTTTGTTTGTTTATTGTTGTTTAACGTCCCACTCAAGAATATTTCACTCATATGGAGACGTCACCAAATGCCAGTGAAGGGCTTCAAATTTTGGCCTATGCTCGGCACTTACGGCCATTGAGCAGTGAGGGTTCTTTAACGTGCCGACACATACTGTGACACGGGACCTCCAGTTTTTACTGTCTCATCCGAAAGACAGGAAACCAACATGTCGCCGGCGGGACTCAAACTCACGATCCAGACTCGAGTGCTCTACCGACCGAGCCAGGCCGGCTCTTGATTCACGGCAGAGTCCATTGTTTTTCAGGGGTTGATGAGTTAGTGAGGCTTTGGTCAGTTGTTTTATTTATTGTATTTTATTTGTGAGCTTTGGTCAGTCGTTTATTTATTTATTTTTTTTAACGGTATCTTATTTACGAGCAGATAGCTGCATTTTATGCCAGCTCAGACAGGATATTTATTTGTTATTGATGTGATAGAATCCAAAAGTAAATATAGAATATGGAAATTTTCAGCCCCTGGATCATAGAATAACATAAAATCTCTGACACCAAAGTATAAACCCTCAGAATGTCCGATACACACACATGATACAGAGGCAGACAAAACCTATAGTCTACCTTCCCTCAAGTTTTACTGGTATTAGGAACCGAAAATAAAGAAAAAAGTGTAAAAAATTAAAATATAATAAAAGAAAAAGAAGTATTCAGAGAGTATCAATGAAATAACAGACATTCTCTTCTAGTGAAACCATTCACTCAACAGTAGTTATCAAAGAAAGACAACTCTTATTTGATTTTTAGAGTGATGACAAAAATCTAGAACTTCACTATGATGCAGTTCACTCATATGTCAACCCACAAAATATCTGAATCATGACATTTGATTACAAAGGTTAAGATATACTAAAATTGTCCAGCCTGAGGTATCTCTCCTAGGAAATAATACTATGAAATAATTTTATCTGAAAAATAAAATCAAAATTTGATATTTTGATTATAATTTAAGATAAATATCATGTATCTTAAGTTTTTTTTAATAATCTGAATATATATTTAATATTCATAATTTCATACACATTTCCATAAAGTACAGAACTATTCTGGTGTTTATGCCTCCCCGACTCAGATGTCAAATCTGTACTACAGACTGTAGGTCCTCTTTTAATTCGCTAAGAGGCATTGAATTTTTGTCATGTTTCTGGGTCGTTTGATGTAAAAACTATTTTTGCTCATTTTTGGAAAAAGATAACTGTCTGACAATGTCATCTCCAAGTAAAATTCACACTTACTACTCAGAAATGAATAAAAATTACTGATTGTAATGCTGATCATATGACAGATCCTCTCCCCCCCCCATATCAAACTCATGAATATCTAGGGGGTACAAAGGTGAATTCGGGTATTATTTTGGTACTGTTATTTGTATCACACTAATATTTTGCACAATCAATTGCACAATCTTTTCTCTTCAAACAACCATCCACACTTTAATATTGCAATTTTACCATTAAACCATAGCATTGGCAAGAATACGTCCTCAGTGAGAATTGTATTTCGCAATGAAATATGTTTGATCCAATCAATACATACTTTATGCTACATGTCTGTAGTGTAAATACACTACTGTATGTATGCTTACAGTTGTATTGCAATATAATATATCCTGTCTATCTGCTTTATAATTATCCCTGTTATCCCAATATTTTCTCCTACTGACAAGATGTTACACAAAAGTAATGTACATATTTAAGTTATTTTACATCTATATACATGTAACGAAATTCACAGCTTCTGACACAAACAGTAAACATTTCAAAACAAACACATACATTTACAATGTAAGAAGGAAAACCCCAGGGTACAATAACACCAAAATAACTCATTAAGATATAAAAGGTTGTCTGTATTCAAATAAAGTATTTTTAATGGAAGTGATAAACTCTCATACTGTTAGTTATGTGTTTATGCAGACTTCATATATTTTTTTCCCCATCTATCCACCACTTAAAAGGACAAAGATCTCTATTTTTTATGCAGTCAATTGATGTGCTGTTTGTGACAAGTTTCTTTACTGGAGCAAAGTAAATACAACAATAAAACAAGGAATAAACATGGTCATTATTATGAAGAGGGTTCACTGTACAGGTCTACCAGGGTAAAGTGGCACATCCTGGTTTTGTCCGAAACCAAAACAATACAGTCTATTTCACAAAAATAGGGGTGTACAGCATACAGGTAAAACACTTAGCCTTGCTCTGATTCCATGCTTTACTGTTGCTGCTCTTAACTCATCAGCTCCTGAAAAACAATGGACTCTTCGATCTGAAATCAATGTCTTAGACCAGTCCAAATGTGTCTTTAGTGGTGAATGAGTTAATGTTATATTGTGTAGTACACTGGCCTGTCACCCCTATTATGATTTAATCTAGACTTGTTGTGTTTGTAAACGTGTGCCAATTTACCTTAGCAGACCTATACATGTACATGTATGCAACAGATGCATTTTTAGAGGAAAAAAATTTCCCAAACCATATAATTGGAACTTTTAGCAAGATGCAAATTTAGCATTTTGCCCTAAATGGTAAATAATTTCAGTGAGAAGAATTTTATAACTAAATCAAAGTACTGAAAGTACTGATACGAGTTGATGGCAATCGTAAGTTTTAATGAGGTATATTACACTCAGTATACTGAATACTTTTTAATTCGGTACAATTAGGTTTTACAAAAAAAAGTAACTAAAATTCAGGTCAGACATTTGGCCTAACGTGAGTAATGATGGCTTATTTATTATGCAACAAACTACATATATCAGCGATATGATTATAAAATCTTGTGCTTATAAACATCATTTCTACGATATTAAATTTCTATGTGACAGGGTAGTATTATACCCTTACGCTTTACTTCCTATCAGTAGCCTTAAACCTCTAGGTCAATACCTGTACATGTAAAACAATTTTCCAACTTCAAAGACATGCTGTGAGTTTTTCATCAGCTAAGATCACTGAATGAGGAATGATGCAACTTCTATGTCCAACATCACAGACAGATCTTGCCAATACACAGTAAGGGAAACTTGACCAAAACTCATTTGCATATTAATCATGCGCAAGAATTGTTAACAGAACAGTCTATCGCTTTGAATGTCAATTCTATCACATGAGTATAATGGTAAAAAATAATTGAAAAGTAACATTCTAAAGCAACTTTATAATACCTTAAAATTCAGAAAGGATGCCAAACTGACTTTTAATAGCATAAATTTCAACAAGTCTTGTAGACCTATATTTTTCAGCGAAATTGTTACTATATTTTCGTCTTTTTAAAAAGCAAAAATATACAAATAAAAGTGTGATTTGGAAGTTTCAATTTTGAAGTTGAGTTTATGTTGTTGAAATGCACAGACATGTTAATTTTGCATCAATATAATGTGTTATTAACCCCCATACTGCAAAATTTGCTTTGACTTGTTCTGAATAAACAACCTAGCTTAATATAACTGCGTTGAAGTTCCATCAACTTGTCAAAAAGGTAACTCTTATCTACATGTATGATAAGGAATAAGTTGTTAGTGATATTCAGTTTAAGCAATCTCAATAACCTCACTAATAATGCCAAAATTGAATCCAAGCTCAAATTTCTGCTTATCATGAGTTATTTTATATGATTTTAAAGCCCGGAATATATGATATAACTACATCGGAAAGAGAAACATGCTTGCATATTGGTACCTTAGATTTGCTTTACATTGTTATACAATGCACCTGTGTGTAAATTCCATTTTAAAACTACAGTCAAAGTATATTATTTTAAAATAGAATTTACACACAGGTATACCAATGTAAAAGAAATCTACCATACCAAATGCACTTGTGTGTAAATTCAATTTTAAAGGAACAGTGAAGGTATATTATTTTAAAATAGAATTTACACACAGGTATACCAATGTAAAAGAAATCTAAGGTATCAAAATACAAGCATGTTTTTATTTCTGATGCAGTTACACCATATATTCTGGGATTTTTTCCCTCGAAATAGCTGATATTGGGTTATGTTTTCAATTGCAAATCGTATCTTTTTTTCCCAATTTTTTTGCCAAAAATTCCCAATCATGTACATAACATTGTTTTTCACTATTTATCATTTTTATGACGATATTTTCAATAAGTTTCTGTTTTTCTTGAAAGTTGAAATACTGCAGCTTGACAATGAAAATGATAAAAAAAATTGCAAATAACAAAATAAATGAAACAAACAAAAACTAAAAAAAATTCACAATTTTAAGCCAAAATGCTTGCAGAATTTCAAATTTCAGTGCCATTGGTCATGTTCCCAAAAATGTAAGTAAAAGCTCAGTATATCATCCTATATGTTTGTACCTTTGTGTGGTATAAAAGAACCACATCTGCCACTGAAATGTGGTCTCTCAAGAGAGGTTTTGTTTAAAGAATTGTGAACTTTAGTATGTGGTCTTAGAAAACAAGTGCTCTTTCATAAGAGAGGTCTTTCAAGACAGGTTTCACTTTATGAACTATTACTGTCATATCTACATGTATATATCTTTGACTTTCATTCATTTGCTGGCAATGATGATGTTAATTCATCGTTTTGGGGCAACGTTAACATTTCAAAAAGTTGAATCAAGAGCTGAGTTTGTTTTCATAGTACAATTACATGTACATGTATTATTACATGTGTGCATTTTCACTACAGCAGAAACGGTTTTTCTTTCAACGGTTTTTGTATCAGTACATGTAGCTGTATATTTTCTGTCAAATATACCTTGGGAGGAGTTTGCCAACAATCATAAATTAATAGGTGAACTTTTGTATGAAGTTTAAATTTACTGTTAAATCTATGGATTACTGATTTATTACCACCATCTAGAAAAGCTCTTATTGTTATATACAATGTATGTTGTGAAACATGGTAAAAACATGTAACTTGTTGATAAAAATGTTATTATAATTTTTTTCAAAAGCAGACTTGCCAACCTTGAAAATTTTTTTATGGGGAAGACTATAAATCTTAGTAAGAATTAATAGTAAAATTTAATTTTTTCATGGGAAAGAGACACATATTCAAGTAATTATCAAAATTTTACATAAAAAATAGGGAGTCTCGCTATTTACAGGGGAGACTTGGCAAATATGCAAAAGTAATTTAGTGTTTTTAATGCTAAATATACAATTTTATGCAGTGCAAAATAAATGCTTTCAATAGATTAATAGATAATTCGGTATATAAAAAAAGTCAATAATTTTTAGTCTAAATCATGTCTTTATCCTGTACATAGTAATAGTCAGAATGGTCAAAACTAGAGAGCTACTTGTACCTAGTTTTTTGTTTTGTTTTTTTCATTTTCAGTTTAAATAAACTATTTTATGAATTCATGAAATTTAAAAAAAAAACCACAAATTTTAACTGCATATGTAAATTATGTACCTATTGTTTGTGCTTTGTTTGAAAGATCAATGTAATAAATAACCAGAGGCTCCTCATAATCAGAAACCTGGCAAATTAGAAAAAAAAAAGTTCTACTTAACTCATTCACCCCTGAAGACACATTCGGACTGGTCTAAGTCATTGATTTACAGAAGAATCCATTATTTTTTTTCTTATTATTTTTCAGGGGTTGATGAGTTAAACAGGGAAATAACTCCTACCACCTGAAAATTTTAGTCATGTTGACATTTATAAAAAAATCTTGACATGCTGATCTTTCTTTACCCTAATGAATACATGTCATTTCGGTTATTCTATGGACCCTTTCAAGTCAGAGTGGGAGCAAGCCTAGAATATCTTTGCGGAGGATAGCTAAGTCGCTAAAATGTAAGTAATTGTAATGACGCTATAATACACTGAAATGTACCATCATACTCAATATTTTTACATATTTGTGTTTTTCATGATCAGCTTGACATTAAAAGAATAGTTATATTAAATTGCATATTGTTCGTTTTGAGAAGAAAAGGTACATGTATGATGTAATGCTGAATTTCCTCTGACACCTCATTATCAAGAATGACCAAAATGACAGGGTATTAACCAAAATGACACTTTGATACCATAAGTAAACTGAAAATAAATGGTAATCATTAATGAGAATCACAAGAAATCAACAGCATCAATTTGCGTTCTATTCCATTTAGAAAGAAAAATAACACTTGTGTAGAATGAGAACCAGAAACCGGACATTTGTGCTAATATTTTTATAAATAAACATAACCATATTCAACTTTATTACTTTTGTTCTTCATAACATCCAGGATTAGAAAATAACCAAATATTCATTCAATAAGTGTCATTTTCGGTGTACATGTATTTCAGCATCATTTCTGTTAATCACTGTTAATACATCCATTATTTTGGTGAACAGGTGTCAATTAGATTATTCTATGTACCGGCCTTAAGAAATCCTTGATCGGCCTCTGCTAGTCTCTTTTTCGTATGCATCTCGTTAAGCCTCCATTTACATTTATCATAATATTAAAATAAATTACATCTTATCACATTGGATTACACGCATGACTGATTATTTGCACTCAGTAGGTAGGACCTATTAGAAAACTTTAACACATTATGCATGCCTTTATCATTGAATTATGCGTATCTGATTAGCAAACACGATTTAAAGTTGAAAATGTATAATAATTTATAAAAGAAAATATTTTTTATAGCCTAATTTACAAATTAATCATCACCAAAGGAATGTTTTCAGCTATTTACACTTAATGTCGATTAATTCCGAGTTGACAAATGCACGAAATTTATATAACGATACACAAAAACATTTGTATGATTATCAAATATCAATAGAAAATGTGCATGCAACAATATTCAGAAATGTTCTGCTTGAGGTATAGCTAGGCCTACGACAACATTGCACTTACGTCTTTTTTTTAACCGGAAGTAAACAAATGTCTAAAATTAAGTCCGTTTACCGAGTGTTCCGGAAAATTCAATGATAATTATTCGTCACCTTATCAGCGATATATAAATTAGCTTTATACTTTATATAGAAGATAAATCGAAATGGAAGCTGCATACTTTGAGAGAAATTACATATTACAATACGTGACTGTGGACAGGAATATGTATTTTTAAAAATTGTTAATTTATATTACACGAACAGTATGTACAGTTAGGTGATCGAGAATCGGAGACACCACGATATTAATTTTAGTAATATTAGTGACAAATAAAGCTTGGGAAACTGTAGACTTATAATCTTTTTTTTCAGGGATAACTGGCACATCTCCACGACCATTTATGAATCTAACAAATTTCTATGATTTTCGGGAAAAGTTATTAACAATAAATTGAGATGAGGCAGATGCCAGAAGTGTTGACAATAAGTTGACAAGGATAGTGACATCCAGCTGACAAGGATAGTGACAACCAGCTGACATTTTAGATGGCAATAATGGACACAATAAGTTGACAAAGGTTACGACAATTTGTTAACGATGTCTATGAATCACAGTGGACTAAAACTTTGACAATGAAATGACAAAATTGAGAGCGATCAGCTGTCAAGAATGGCGATAATCAGTTGTTAAATATGGTGGCAATCAATTGACAAGAACAATGACAATCAGTTGTCAAAAATGTGACAATCACTTGTTACAGATGGTGACAATCAGTTGTCAGAAATGTGACAATCACTTATTACAGATGGTGACAATCAGTTGTCAAAAATGTGACAATCACTTGTTACAGATGATGACAATCACTTGTTACAGATGATGACAATCAGTTGTCAGAAATGTGACAATCACTTATTATAGATGATGACAATCAGTTGTCAAAAAGTGACAATCACTTATTACAGATGGTGACAATCACTTGTTACAGATGGTGACAATCAGTTGTCAAAAATGTGACAATCACTTGTTACAGATGATGACAATCACTTGTTACAGATGGTGACAATCAGTTGTCAGAAATGTGACAATCACTTATTATAGATGATGACAATCAGTTGTCAAAATGTGACAATCACTTGTTACAGATGATGACAATCAGTTGTCAGAAATGTGACAATCACTTGTTACAGATGATGACAATCAGTTGTCAAAAATGTGACAATCACTTGTTACAGATGATGACAATCAGTTGTCAAAATTGTGACAATCACTTGTTACAGATGGTGACAATCACTTGTTACAGATGATGACAATCAGTTGTCAAAAATGTGACAATAACTTGTTACAGATGATGACAATCAGTTGTCAGAAATGTGACAATCACTTGTTACAGATGATGACAATCAGTTGTCAAAATTGTGACAATCACTTGTTACAGATGGTGACAATCAGTTGTCAGAAATGTGACAATCACTTGTTACAGATGATGACAATCACTTGTTACAGATGGTGACAATCAGTTGTCAGAAATGTGACAATCACTTATTATAGATGATGACAATCAGTTGTCAAAATGTGACAATCACTTGTTACAGATGATGACAATCAGTTGTCAAAAATGTGACAGTCACTTGTAACAGATGATGACAATCAGTTGATAATAATAATAATAAAAGTCAGTTGAAAAGGGTTAATGGCAATCAGTTGTAAAGAATGTCACAATCAGTTGTCAAAGATGGTGAAAATCAGTTGACATAATTTTTGATACGCAGGTGACAAAATGGTGACCATCAGTTGACAGAGATGACAGCAATAAGTTTAATCTATGGTAATCACCATTCCGTGTCGTAATATCGTTCACTTCACTTACGCCCGTTGTAAACTACCATGCGCACTGGTGCCATGTTTTGATTTTTGAATTTACTAGGTGGGTGGTAAATACAAAATTAAAACATGAGACTGGTAATGGATTAATCGCTCTATCTTTACCGCTTGTTAAGGTCATTAAGTTTCCATGTCATAACTAGGTGATCATCCGAAATATTCTAAGCCGATGACCAGTATACATATACAAATCTGGTGAACACTTGACAAACAGTGACCTCTGGAAATCGACTCAACAACTGCTATTGAACAGTTAACTCAACATTTCATTCAGCGAAACAGAGTTATCGTTGTCATCAAACGCGATTTCGGAACCACTGTGACAAAAACTTGTCAGTAAGTAATTAACCTCTGAATATGAAATGATCGTATATTGAACACAATCTGACATCATCCACTCTAGTATCCAGATTTAGGACATAATAATTATTATGATATAAAAATCTCGGACACCAAAGTATTAATCTTCAGGATGCCAAGGATATATCATTCTATCAACTCATGCGTACATATTTTACCATTGTTGTTTCATCAATATTAAATTCCGCACAGATACCTTGGAATACAGTTAAAATATTTTTGTTTACTTTTGAATTGTGAGTAATTTTAAAATAATGCACAACGACGACAGCAAGAAAATAAACGACACAGACAAGAAAAATACTTACTTAACGCGTGGAAGGCCATTGGCATTTAGGGCAACAACAAAAGTCCTCAATAATTAGTAATAATAATAATAATAATAATAATTATAATTACAACAACAATACAACAACAACAACAACAACAACAACAACAACAACAACAACAATAATAATAATAATAATAATAATAATAATAATAATAATAATAATAAAAGTTATAACAACAACAATCATCTCAATGTTTGTAACAAAAGTAAAGTCTATAAATATCCTGTGCATATAAAGGTGTGTTCTAAATATTTTTATTTATGGCTTACTCTGATATCAGAAACACTACAATGACTTTGATCTGTTGTTCATTCAGGGTCCACAAAACACCCAACACAGTCTTGTCAAATTACCCTGTAGTATTTCAGTTAAATTCAAAGCGACTTGAAGTTTTGACATTTCTACAGAGATCAAAGGTAATCTGCTATGCGTGGCACCTGTATTATACGAGCCACTGATTTATTCATGTATTTGTATAAAATTCTCCAGTAATAAAAAAAGTATGTTTGTTTTCCATTCTTAAGTAACTGACAAAGCTGTTTGATTTATTTTTGGGTGCATGCACATATATAGAAATAAATCTACCCAAAGACTCTTTGATGTGAATTCAGTATGAAAATTTATGTACGTTATTGATAGAATAACATTTATACCTATAAACATGTAAGAATGCCAATTCTTCCAAGTATGTAAAAATCCTTCAAGAAAAAGATGAAAATGTTTATGAAAAAAGACAAAATGAAATAGAATGTCAGAAAAAGCATACATCCATATTGCTATCGATTTGTTTGCAGTTTATTGTGTACATCGTTGATTATCTGTGGTATTGCATTATCTGTGCTCTGTTGTTGGTCATCTGTGATATTACATTATCTGTACTGTGTGTGTTGATCATCTGTGATATTGCATTTTCTGTTATGGTCTGCTGACCATCTGTGATATTGCATTATTTGAATCGCAAAATCAGCGACTATTCGCCTAAGTGTTTTTACGCTCACCTGGCGAGCGGGCGGGGTCTCATATTCAAATCTTGGTCAGTCCTAAGTTTGTTAACTTAGAAAGTAACCTTATCTTCGAATTGATATAACAATCCTGAGTATTTCATAAGAGTCCATGATTTAGTCATAAGACGGTAAATAACTCTCACAGCATTAGTATAAGTTTTTAGCACTGGTAAATTTGTGTGGCACCTCAACCCTAGAAACTACAGATGCTGACGTTTTCATGAAAATGGAAAAAATTGTAACAAAATGAATAAATGAATTATAAAAGTTTTGTGATTCATTTTATTTGACTTTGATATCGCATATTTATATAAAATATTTCCTATATAAATAGTTCCGATTTCAAAGCAGAACAAACAACATTAATATATATATATATATATATATATATATATATATATATATATATATATATATATATATATATATATATATATATAGTATATATATATCCAAATTAACTTCATACCCGAATGAACCGCACTGGAGAGTTGTTCAATAACGAATTAAAATTATACACAGACATAAAAATATTGTACTCCTATATATTTTGTGAATATAAGGTCAGGACCAGTGTGGTATGCATACACAAAGAGTAAGGTTGAATTAATCAATTGCAAGTGAATAATTGCCAAACTGGGCTTCTCAAGCAACTGTCAAAAATGATAATAATAATTAAAAAAAACACACATATCTAATGCCCCTAAAAGATAAAATTTTTGATAAAATGTTGTTTTTCCACTGTTGTTTATATACAAACATGTTGTCCATAGGTAAAGTCACAGTTTGATTCCCAATCATTCATTGGGATGTCATTTCTAAATTTAACCATTAGTCTTGTTAATAAACAAAAACATTTAAAGAATGAGTGCATTTTTATACATATACATATGTATTTGTAAATTTTATGTGTTTGAATTTTGCTTGGTGTACACTTTAAAATTCACCAGATAGTAACACTTAAAGTGCGAAGATGACAAATTATCACTAAAAGTGTAAACAGTTGTCTTATCAAAGATCAGTGAAAGGGCAGTTTGGCACAATGCATAATAGTAGTATAACACTGACCAAAGTTAGCAGATGAAAGGGTAGGGCAAATATTTAAAAAGACATGCACAGACAAAAGGACCTATGATACAACAATGAGTAATGTTTTGACGCAAGAATAGTTACTAGTTGGTAAACTATTATGATTAATACAAGGCAGTACAGTACAAAAAATGGTTTTGACTGTAGGAAGATATAGGTATACTAAATGATAAATATGATGGTTTTTGTGTGTTTGTGTGTGGGTAGGACCTCCGTTACTGCGTTGTGGGAGCATCGCGTTATAAATCACAATGGATTCGTCATGGCGGATTCGAACTTAACCTGATTATGTGAGTAAGTTTGTCAGTTAACTTTCGGAAGGCTTTTGATTTATTCCTGAATATTTTGAAACCAGATTTTCTTACCACTATCAAATACATGTCTACGATGTAAACATGATAAGTATGGTGTTAAACACCATTTAAACAACCAAAAGCTGTTACGATGCATGTAACTACCAACGCATGGTAATCATTAATAGAATGCTTTAATCTGTTTTTCGGCGCTCATTGACAGCATAAGTTCAACTTTATCAGGAATCCATGAGGTGCAAACTATCGTCACTGCTTGGCAGATCTGATCGGTATTGTAGTGTGGAAAATAAAATTTTGAAATTTATATATTGTACATTGTGTTTATAATTTGTGAGGAATCTTTTAATTGCCGTCTGTTGAACAAAATGGTTTCTTGTCCCTGTTATTTGTCATGACTTATGAAGCCTCTTAAAACCAAAACCATTTTGTGATGAATAAAGTTGTTTTGTTTTATTTGTTGAATTTTTGTTTTACCCCAGACTTAACAATATTTCAGTCATATGATGACAACCAGTTTTTAATGGTGGAGGATAGAACCCGGATACACTGTACCCGGGAAGAGACCATCGACATTTCAGCAATTTTATATGTCTGAAATAGTGAGATGTTGCTAGTATGTTTATAAAAAGTAGAATTACTAACATGTATTTCTAAAGGAATGTCACTATACACCTTTCCATTATTTGTTTTTTACTAATCTGTTCCTAGCATTATTTTCCATTCGACATTTGACGTCAATTTGTTTGCTGATGTACTTTATGGTATACGCCGACAGGAACTTGTCCAAAGTTGGGTACAGTCCATTGACATTTGTAAGGTGTGTCATTGCTAAAACATACAATGATAAATCAATGTAATAAACAGAGCTGGGTTTTTATTTGTAGAGCTCAACCATAGCCTAGAATTCACCCCATGATATGTCTGGATATTGAAGGATGATAAAGAATGTATTTATCTCAGATAACATCATAGATACTTATAAATATCATAAGTAAATCACTATATTATTTAATCGTAAGTAAAGTCGTATAGCTCTACTCCAGTTTATAAATCAGAGAGAGAGAGAGAGAGAGAGAGAGAGAGAGAGAGAGAGAGAGAGAGAGAGAGAGAGAGAGAGAGAGAGAGAGAACATGTGGTTAGGCAATGTAAATTCAATTTTTGCATCATAATGAAAGGTTTATTAATGATGTACATTACATCAATTATTTACTGGACAAACATTTGAACTTCATGCAATGCATTGAATTAAAAAAAAATGAATGATTTTGATTGTAATTGACCTTTCCATTTATGCGCGAACAGTTATTAAACTTGATGACGTCACAATACTCGATACCTCGGTCATGGGACAAACATTGAAAATGCATTGTGACGTCAAGAAATTCGACTTACTTTCGCAAAATGCGATGTGTTATTTGGCTTGAAATTTGAAATAAAAAGTATAATAAAAAGTTGAACCATTAAACAGGAATTAAAACTAGAATGTCCGTTTATACCTGTCCCAATAGAAACTCTAAGTAAACAAAGAAAATGATGTCAAGAAATGTGTAAACATTGGTGAAAAACCATGTTACACCAAAAGGAAATATAAATGGAATGCGTTTTGTACCTTTTTCATCCCTGGAAATCTAAATGGTATGATATTTTCCATTGTCTTAGAATAGTCTAATGTGGTCTCTAAGGTTGAGAGGGTTAACAAGTTATGAATGATAAGAAAACCTTACAAATCATGTATCGCAATAACCAAAGACAGTACACTGATTAAGATATACAATTTTTATTCGTTTTATCTTACTAACTAATACCTTTCACAGCAAAAAAGGGTTTAAATATCAAATTAAAAATGCAATATGTTTAAATATGAAAATGAAACTTAAAAAACGACCATTTGGGGGATTGTTAAAAAACGCAGCAATTATTTTCAAAATAAGTCAATATACTTCTTCAACATAACAATATTGATATTGAAGTAAATAGGAAAATATCATTTTGGTATATGAAATACTAACCAAAACTATCAACCACATAATTTAATGTTTCTACCTTTAAAATATTATATCTACAGTAAAAATAATGAAAAACAGGTCAAACGTTTTTTAATGTTTTAATTTTAATGTGACTTTTGTTACAATATGTAGAAAAGTTTTATGTTTTGTTAATGTGAGTTTCTGGTATGAGTGTTTGTGCAATACTTCTAGAAATAGATACATTCTAGATGTACACATTTATTACACCTGCAGCATTAGATTTGATTCAGTAAATATCTGTGCACTTAACGCCCTAAGTTCTTAAGCTTCCTGACAAAACCCCGTTTATGTACATAATAGATCCTCTTGGATCTGATGGATTGATATAAAGTATTAAAATATTCAGGATGTTTAGGAGACAAAATACAAATCTGATGAACATTAGACAAAGGCAGACCTACAGAACTCCAGAAGTGGGAGCAGGTGTCATGGAGGAGTATGCCTCCAAAAGTTGACCGGCCACATACGATATTAGATATGTTTTAAAAAAAAAACCATCGTCATAATTGAAACAAATAACCCTATCGAACAGGTCACTCAGCATTTCATTTAGTGAAACATAGTAATTGCGAACAAGGATATTATACCGACCGTAAATGTTGCGAACTTAAACGTGATACCCTCTATCGTTGTGAACAATTACCCACCACACGACTCATACAAGGATTTATCGAATTCAAGGTTACTTTATTTAGAGAATGGTATTTGACGTTTGGCGTTTAACTCATAATATCGAAGCGCTATTTATATTAACATGAAATGCAGGTCCCCATACTTATGTGGACCAAGGTTTGCAAATCCTGTCTATTTGGTGGTGTAAATTGTTCTGTACATAAGAAATTACTGCACTGCTGCACACACACACATACGAGAGCTTTGGTATCCTGGTCGATACAGACATAAAAGCAAAAGCAATATTGATATGATATGTATTGATTAGTTGAACGAAATTTCTTGAAACTAAAACAATGTCCAAAAACCTATAATTCGATATTTTGCTGTGAGAACCTTTCCACGATAACTGCAGTCTGTAACTTTGGATGTCAATACGATAAATATTCGCAAAAACGTAAAGACGTTGTCAAAGAAACTGAATGTTTTCTGACGTCATTTTGTTGTAATCTATATCTTGTTGCTGCCCAAATTTATGGAATCGTTATCAGTTCCATTGGTTTTATACAAGGAACCTATACAACAACAATATTACACTCCGCCGCCATGTATATCTAAATAGATGATGATATATTCAACTTATCACAAGTCATCAAAGTAATGAGTTAAAGCAAAAATAAAATCTCGTCCTTACTACCAACTGTGGAAGAGCACATAATATGATCAGTTTTCTATGCCGCTGGTAATATCCGAAGATATTTCAAAGTGAAGTCTACACTTCTGTATTCTGTAAAACATGTCTTCCAAGCTACTAGCTATCTTTTAACTAACTGAATCGAAAAATTTCACCGTGTATAAGAAATTCCACAAATTATGTAATATCATTTAATATAATTTTCCATGTTATCATCCTTCTTCCCATTTCCTTCTTCTTCTTCTTCATCTTCATCATCATCATCATCATCATCATCATCATCATCATCATTTCCTTTTTTCTTCTTCTTCTCCTTCTCCTTCGTCATCATCATCATCATCATCATCATCATCATCTCTTTCTTTATATTCTTCTTCTCCTCCTCCTCCTTTATCTTCATCATCATCATCATCATCATCATCATCATTATTATCATCATCATCATCATCATCATCATCATCATCATCATCATCATCATCGTCATCGCCTTATTCTTCTTCTTTAGGCAAAAACAATACACACACTCACACACACACACACACACACAAATATATATATATATATATATATATATATATATATATATATATATATATATATATATATATATATATATATATATATATATTGCAGGGACTGACATTATTTTATCATACAGTGTACTATAATTAGGACAGAAACCAAACTGATTCTCAAAAGAAATTCACAGGGATATCGCCTTAACCATTTCACTTCTGGATATATGAGTGGTATGTTCTTTCTGAGGTTTAAGACCAGTATATTATGGCCTATAAGGTTGGAATGGTTAAGATGAAAAGTCTCATCAGGATAAAAGTGTCACATAAGCCTATCTACATTTATTGAAACGCCTATTTGATTTAAACTGATTGATAAGTGGATGTGTATTCAAGTGTGTGCAGATAAACATAAAATGTTACACCAG
Source organism: Atrina japonica (assembly GCA_030159075.1). Classification (NCBI taxonomy): domain Eukaryota; kingdom Metazoa; phylum Mollusca; class Bivalvia; order Pterioida; family Pinnidae; genus Atrina; species Atrina japonica. The sequence goes on from BROG01000643.1 coordinate 320,995, forward strand.
TAGGATATAGTGGGTCATATCTAGCCATTTAGTAACACACAGCTAAATTATATAAAATAAAAAAGAAACAACTACATGTAATTCGATTCAGATTAATTTTGAGTCCCGAGAGTCACGTCAGTTCAGTTATTACAAAATATAATATATGTATATATATATGTAGTTATTGAAAGTCCAAACGTAAAGAAATTAAATATAAAAATACAGAATGCCACACCACAAAACAGTTTTAAGTTTTAAAACTGTTCTGTGGTGTGGCATTTTGTATTTATATATATATAGTACAATAGAAAATTAAGAGTGAAAGGTGCATCGGATAACTTAATGTCGAATTTAATTTTCATCACTTGTAATTCAATCCCTCTTAGGTTCATGATGATACAATAAAGTCGATATAAAAAGGTGCTGGATTTCTAATTGACTATATATTGTTATGTTCGAAGACGTTGTCTTCCAACAAACTGTCGGCATTCGTATGGGAACTAATTGTTCCCCTTTATTGGCTGATTTGTTTTTTATTCATACTACATGTAAGTAGACTTCTTTCAGAAACTGCTGAGTCAAAATACGAGAAATACTTGTACAAATCTACGATGACAGTAAGTTTTACTTATGCTGGTTCTCCAGAAGAAAATGTTAAATATATGAACAATTCATATACAGAGGAAAACTTCTTACTGACAAATAATTGACACAGGGATTAGGAAAACCCCGTTTGTTGTTAACGTTCCGCAAATTTTACGGTCGGTGTAATAGTGACGTTTGCGATTACTGTTTCACTAAGTGAAATGTTGAGTTACTTGTTCGATACGATTGTTGAGACGTGTGTACCGATTGTGATGAGGATTCGTATCACGTATTCGTACGTGAGCTCACGTATTTCACTGAGGACTCAAGACAGGTGTCACCGGGTATAGAGGATACCACCTCTTGATTTCCAGAGGTCCGTCTTTGTCCTATATTTGCCAGTATCTATATCCTGGACATCTTAAAGATTATACTTTGGTCGAACTCGGACTTATTGAAATTATTGGAAAATTAATTTTTCTTTCAAATAAACCGAGGTTTAAAAATTAAGGGGTTATAATGGTTATAGTGTAATTTGGCCGGTGAGTCAAAATCATTTTAAATAAAGCATTTCGACTATATATACATATATAATATCTGGATGGGATAGGGAGGGATATGAACATGCGTGACTTGTGTGTATGGAATTTGGATGAACATACAGAGATAAAAACAAATAATTGCACTTTACTGGTTTAACACATTTGTTAGTATATATGTCAAATATTACAATCTGTGGTGTTTGAAAGACTGTATCAACATGACATAGCTGGATATTAAGTAAATATGAAGTTGAAATCACACCTGCGCTGATAATATTGTAGTCATTACAAATGATTTGCATTTTAGATTATGCTGTATGACATCATGACGCATTACCAAGTGCACATATTTTTTCCATATCATTTTATACCGCCAATGTCCATTTAAGTACTCTGTGCTTTGTCTTTATTGTTTGTTTTTTTTTATCCTAAATAGTATATGACATATATTATTGTATTGTCTGTCTACTGTAAATAGGTCCCATACTCTATACTTTGTCTTCCATGTATAACCAATTCCTTCATGTTTGCACGCTAAACATAAAGCACCACTCCTGGGCTACAGAGGTAGCCCCGGCTCGTAGCATGAGCTTTGAGTAGTCACACCCAACATAAAATCAGCAATGATTGATTGATAGTTTGTCCTCCTTAAACTAATAACTTTTTGCGAATACTTTATTTGGAGTACTTTTTCAGCCATTTGTGGATACATTAATTTGCAATGTTAAAGCTGAAAAGATTTGGAGAGTTCTAAGCTGTCATATTGTATCTGTGAATGTATATAAACAGAGAGGTACATGTAATTTCAATTTGTTATTTCTACTTTTCACAACTAAAGCAATTATTGTCACAAGAAAGCAACCCCCGCAAATTCAAATGACGTAATTCAAAAAAGATACTCATGTCAGAAACGTGATTATTAGGAAATGTGGAAGAGAATTTCAAGGTTGTTTAGAAAATCGAAAATCTTTCGTATCTTACTTAGTATCAGGTTTACACCCACGCCTATTGAAAATCATATCTACCCGGCTATAAATCACGACCTTAATTTTAATATCCAACTCAATCAGAGAGTAGTGACAGGCCACCCGCTATCACTATGTATATAGGGTACAGTGCTGAGTACATTAAAAGGTCGTTTGATGGGCGTGTATCTTTTAACCAAACCTAATGTGTAGATAAAATATAAAGGCTGAGTACAAAACGTAATAGACACTATCTGTTCACGGTCTGCAATGGGTACAGGTAAGTAAAATTTACAGAAATTGATTGATTGTGCATGTAAGTATTTTAAAAAAATTGCAGATGAATAATTTTACTGGGTTATTTATATTACATATACCTGTTATCATTAATCGTACCTTAATTCATTTAGTCTGATTGTTTCCATATTTTCTTAACCGATCTAATGGATATATAAAATCATTTTTAATCTCATACAATATATATGTATTTTAATTGCACCATAAAATGCAATTAATTAATAAAAAATAAAACACATGACAGAAAAACTTTTTAAAAGTGCGTTATACATTTCAACAACATTGACAAATCGCAATGTTGTTAAAATGCTGAAAATGATATAGATTGTCATCAAGTAAAATTGAAAAATGAATATTTCATCTCTACGTTTGTGATTGAATTATATAGTTGTGAAATTCAGAGATTTTTTGTTTGATTTTGAAATACATATGCTTGATTGAGACAAATTACGAGACGGGGATTTTTGTAACCAAACCTCAGAAATGTTCGTTTTTATTCCACAATGAAGAGTTCATTAAACGAACACTTCGAATGGAATAGTTAACGGTCAAAATTACAAGAAATGATGAATTGATAATTTGAAAATTGTATTTCTAAAGTGCAGATGGTGTTTCAATATACTATACTGTTCATAAGTATAACTTCGACCTAAATTTGTCGTTCAATCCATGACCTAAACAAGAAAATTTAAGAATCTTGAAATATCAATCCACTATTGACCATTGTTCTGAGTTGGATACGTATTAGCAGAAATTTTAGCAAGAACCCAATTTTGGCATTATTAGCGAAGAGGTTGTTGAGGTCGCTAAAATTGAATCTCGCTAACAATTCATTCCCCATCAAAGGTAAGAATATCTTTTTTTAATCATAAATCGCTAAAATTAATTCTAGCTAAAATTCTATGCCATGTTTTTGACAAAACGCTAAACTTCCGTCTCGCTAAAATTTCCACTTATACGGGAAGTACTTTTTGATTGATATGAATTGATCTCATTAGTCTACCATTTTGATTATCAAGGTTTTTGCATGTGAACAAAGTACAAAAATATATTTTTAATATTCTAGAAAAAATTCAATTTTTCTCTCTCCTGCTTTTAATGCTGAAAACGTGAGTAGACCTTGTAAAAATAAATACAGTGAATTTTGTATATAAAGACCCCATAGGGACTCAAGAAAACTGGTATTTATAGGAAGGTGGTCTTTTTAAAACACAAATGGTACTATTGGGGACAGCAAAAACGGTTTTTATAACCAGATGGTATCTATACTCGTGGTAGCTAAACAGGTTTCACTGTATTTACAAGACGATTTCAATTTCCTTATCTCAAACTTCACTTTTCTAAGTAGTAATATTTCATCTTCTCCTGCCTATGGCGTTTTCATTTCACAACTTATACATTATGCCAGGGCATGCTCTTCTTATGAATGTTTTATTTAGAGAGCTAAACGACTGGCCAATAAATTACTTACACAAGGTTACGTTGTTGAACGCTCGGAGTCGTCATTTAAGAAGTTTTATGGTCGATACTAGGATCTTGTTAAACATTATGAAGTCCCCCTCTCAGAGATATTAAATATTATTCTGAATCACGGCCACAGACAGTGACTCCGTTTCACCAATCAATCCTTTCACCGAACTTGACCTCATCACCAAACTTGATTTTTTTTTTACCGAATTTGAGCCGTTTATCGAACTAGAAAGGTTTCCATGGAACATTTGCGACGGGTGTGGCATGCCAGCAGAAGACACTGACTCCTTCAGGACACCTGGTCTTATCCCGTTTGGAATTGTTCTTCATGTTGAGACCATTTACACATCTAATTCGTCGTGTTGAGTTTTTTATTATTGATTGGTACTTCTTCAAGTTTACTTATTATCAAAATTCATTAAGAGTTTCGGTCTGAAATATGACGTAACATATTGCGATCATATGTACTTTAATGTACTCAGTAATAGTGAACAGTAAAATATTTACACACAAAACATACTATTGTGCTCACGGTAAATATTGTCATGTGTAAACTTTTCATTGTTCCCCGTTGAATATAAATACACCAGAATAAGAAAATACAAATTGTCAAAAACATACGATTGGAAATGTTTAATACCGACTGAAATTCCCTTCATTGGAAGTGTATAGAGCGATATATTGTATAATCAGTATTTGCAGTCACATGACCCGAGTATTAACCGCTTTACTGTACTAAGAGTACATAAAATATAATATCACATGTTTATTTCTTATATATTTAATCTTAAAAGCCTTGCATTAGGCCTATCACAAACAAACAAAAATCACATAAAGAAATCGGAAACACGAGACTATATTTGTAGCACACTGTACAGACTACGGCCCATATAGCGATTATCTAGGTCATGTTATGAACAGATCCATAAAGCTTAGAAATGAAAGTTTGCGTCATAGTTACAATTGCAACTTGTCCGCTGAACAGTAAAATGAGAGTTAGGTTTTTTGCAACTTTGTCAAGCATATTTGATAAACAAGTCAATTTGTTACCCGTCACCGGATATTGCTATCAGAAACCCTCGCATCGTATGAAATCATGTCGTGTGAAATACTGACGAATAACTCAATCAATCAAATAAAATAGTTACGTTCAGTTGTCAAGAACGAATATTAGCTGTCTCCCTTCTCCTAAGTCACACTCAAACTTTCTATACTATATCCAATTAATAATATATCAGAATTCAAACACAAATTTGTTGTAAATAAACAACATCATTCATCAGCATGACTATGGCGGCGGCCATTTTTTCTGAAACGTTTAACTTTCCTGCACAAAACGATCGAATAGGAAATAATTCAATTCAAATCCGATAATAAGTATTCAATATTTGCACTAGTTTCTTGAAAATAAGAATATAAACCTTAATTTTATTTAGTATTTCCGGGCAGAAAAGGGAACTACTTCTCGTCTCACACACTTGTTTAGCTGTCACTTCACATGAAAAACTCCCTCTGCATTGTCAATTATATAGAATGAATTTCGTAAACACCTGACTACAATTTCACAGAGAATGTTAGTTTACATATAAATACAAGGATTGTTTTTCATTTTTTGAAATAGCATGGAATGTATATGCAATGGATCATGTAAAAAATCAATGTGCAGCAGTGTGCGTTTTTTCCATGATCCATTGCATATAAATTCCATGTTATTTCAAAAAGCATTCCCCTTATATATATATATATATATTAAACATAATACCAAAGTTATAGTTGGTACAAAATTAAAGAAAGATAAAGATGAAAGTCAGAACAAATTCTCAAGACGATCGTTTCAATCAATGGAACTTCATCAGTTGAGCTGGAATTTACAATAGATGTGAGAAACAGAAAGTGACATCATTCAAAATACAGTGATCAACAGAATTCAAGGAATTTTGTGAAAGAACACCTTAAAACACATATTAAGCTCAACGTAATTGTGGATTTACGCTGTACATTTGATGATTTTTATTGTCGGAAGTTTTACTTCGTGTGGTTATCATTTCCTTTTACGCGCCTTTGTGGCCATAATGGTTTACTTGCTAAAAGCAAAAATGAAGAAGTACCAATTGTTAATCGAAACTCAAAACCATCAGAACACGATAAATCAAATGTGCAAACAGTCTCAACATCAAGAACCATTGCGAATCCCAAACGCGACAAGACCAGGCGCCCGGAAAGAGTCAGCGTCCTCTGCTGGCATGCCGCGCTCGTCGTCCATGGAAACCTTTCTAGTTCGATGAACGGGTCGAATTCGGTACAACACAAGCTTTAATAAAATCTACGAATTTTACATAGTCTCAGTTGATACAGAAATCTAATTGTCTGAACAGGTCAACTTAAGAATATGATTAGATTTAAAAACTCAAATATTCTAGAATTTTGAACAGGAGCATGTGAGTCAAGATCATGTGTGTTTGCATATATTTTTTGTTGCATCTGATATGTCTTAATGACAGCAAAAAAAAAAAACAAAACTGAAAATTTGTTTCAAATCTGAAGTGCTGATTATATGTGGTCGACATGAACCTTGAAACGCGACTGAAAGTATTAATGTTAGATATGTGACAGGGAATAGCTAACACAATGATGAATACTGGCGGTAAACTTGATATTCAATAAATTCGCAGTGTTATGTTACTTCCCAAAATCTTACATGACTGCAGGACAAGCCTGTAGAAGCCCGGTCACAGAATCTAATTACCTGTGTATTTATATTATCGTTACTACATCATAAAGGGAACACATTCTAATTAACATAGGGCAGGAATCCATTCTTATCATTTAAAAGACTTAAAATATACGGTTAACTCGTCAAAGATGTCTGTTTTCTCATTGGATGTCCCTTAATTTCTAAATGTATGATTTCATTTTTCGGTACACAGGGAGGATTTAAGTCCTATATGTCACAGTACAACAAATTATTACTTTTAAATACCAAAAGTTTAGATAAATTATTTTGAGAAAAATTGAAAACCAATTTTGAAATGACTCCAGCCCCAGATTAATGTTTACATTATTGATACATATGTTATCAGTCATATCCACTTAGTGTCTAAAATGGAATGAAACCTTATCCCCGTGATAATTAATCTTAGCAAGTAAACACTACACAAGCTTTTTCTTTTTGGATACGTCCTGAGATAAAGACATTTTAATCAAGGTGAATCTGTAGTCGGTAGCTAGAGCAATCACTTAAATGCAATCTAACAACTGATATATTAGTCTAAACAATACATAGATATATAGACATTAATACATATGACAATTTTGATATCATACACCTTCTCAGCCCGAGGTCCTCGATATTGGGACTAGAGGACTGAAAAGGAATATGATACCAAAATCTTCATATTATAAACTTTTTATGACATGTCTAAATTATAAATTAAAACACATAACAACATACAACAATTTCCTCTCTGTCAGTCTAATTTCAACATTCTTGCCAACAAAGAATTAAGAATCCTTTCACAGCGTTCAGGTTATAATTTAAGATGACACCGAACGAGCAGACGATGAAATGCACCGGGAACAAATGATACTCGAAATTCTTTTTTTCTTTTCAATATAAATAGAGAACAGGGGTGCATTACGAGAATAATTAATGTACGGCGGCGTGACATCATTACATATAGGCCTACACATGTAATCAAATTTAGTTCAGACATATTATAAATACATAAAATCACAATTCTAAAAATGAAATAAACAAATTGCAAAATTGTGAACAAGGACAGAAAAGGTGACATATGATGATGTTAACAATATAAAAAATCTCACATACCAAAGTATAAATCAATAGAATGCCCATGACATAGATACAAATCCGGTAAAAATGGACAAACACGGACCTCTGGAAACCAAGAGGTGGGATCAGGTGCCATGGAGGAGTAAGCATCCCTTGTTGACCGGTCACATCCGCCTTGAGTCCACAGTCAAGTCCAATGAAATACGTGAGAAGTGTATCCTCGTCACAATTGGTACAGACGTCTCAACAACCGTCAACGAAAAGGCAATTCAACATTTCACTTAGTGAAACAGAGTACTCGCAAACAAGACTATTATACCGACCGTAAACTTTGCGGAACGTTGACATTAAAGGGCGGTTTTCGATATCCCTGTGTCAATAATTTGTCAGTGAGTAATTTACCTCTGTATATGAAATCTTTATATGTTGTACACGCTCTGGCATATCGGATCATTTGTGAAATATAAACTCCATATGCGGGTGACTGAGGGATATTCTTACTTAAATGTGGAAAATTTACGATGGGAAAGCCGAAATCGTCGCGTTTGTCGTATAGCTTAGTTGCTAATTTCCCGTCTGTGTTTATATCAAGCATAACTAAAAGTGCTTTAATATCTATGAATAAATTTCTGTCGAAATATCTTTTAAAGATTTCTGAGATGTATTCCAAAAAAGTTCTAAGTCGTTAGTATCAAGACTTGGGTTAATTAACCTTAAAACAAAACTTTGGGCTGTCTTATCAACCGTATTCTATCTGAAGTCTTAAGGCATATTGTCACATTTCCAAGCAAAGTTTATGATAAAGTTTATAAATATTTATGCCAACTACATTTACAGATCAAATAAATTGAGACAGTTACAAAAATAACTTACGTCTATGCACTAACTTTGGGTAGTCTTTAAGACTGTTGGGAATCATTAGCAGTTTTTTTTCAAAATGCCCCCTTTTTACTACATGTACTTAGATTGATAAACAATAACAAAAAAGAGATATACAGGCATGAAAATTCTTAAATTCATATATATTTTGTGAAAATTGCTTGAGAAAAATCATCGTATAATTTTTTATATATAAACACCATATACAGGCGATAACGGGAGATTACTACTTAAATGTTGAAACTTAACGATTTGGAAGCCGAAATCGTCGCGTTTGTCGTTGTTTATTTTCCGTCTGATTCTATAGTAAAAAAAATGTCCAAGTGGGAAGCAGGTTTGCTTAATTCTGTTGTGTCTATAATTTCTAGTCCGTTGGAATATATCGCATTAACATATATTTGAAAATTGTAATTATTAATTGACAAAACGTCTTAAATATTAAATTAAAGGAGACGTTAGCTCTTTTTTCATTCAGAAGCTTCTGAATAAATTCTGCTTCATACGAATAAAGGAACAGGTCAGTAAATAAATGGGCACATTTGGTTCTCATAGGAATGCCAACAATATGCTTAAAGACCTGGTCGCCAGTCATAACAAATACATGTATATTTTATATTAGAAGCTAATATTACAACAACTTTAGTGTATTATGTGTAAGTATCATGATAAATTATGGCTAGATATTTAAATTTTCGAGTACAACTCTTAGTGAAAATAGAATTGTCGATGGTGCCAAAAGTCTCACTTTTATTCCATGTGGAATTATTGTGTAAGGAGTAGAAAAATAGTATGTTTTAATACTATGAATTTCAAAAAATCGTGTCTTTAGAATTACAATAAGCTGTTCAGAAATCTTTTTGTATTTAAATCTGATTTACACCGCTTCTGGAATAAGAAACTGTACAGTTTACTGGACTTTACCCTTAACTGCTGTAAGTACATTGGTAGAGAGTAAAGGTTTGATGGAACATTTGCTGAACCCTGCTATGTACTATAGTTTATATTGGATTTTGTGAAGTTAAGTTATCCAATATTAATATGGTAGCTCAACATTAGAATCGGAGAACGTCCATCAAAAAACGTAATACTGACACACGATTTTGAAGGATTCCATCTTTTGAAAGTGGGCTACGTGTGTAGGGTTTCCAGAATTCGTATTAAACCCTAGTTCGCCTTATAAACAATTATAGCAATGTTTCTTACAAATAAAAGCTGTTTTGTCTGCTGAGAACAGTTTGTATTGGTCATGTAGCCTTTCAAGCTCGGTAATCACAACTGGTTCACTGACGGATAACTTGTTTTCATAGTTCCTTTAAGTTTTCGAATTCTAAATTTTATCAACCAATGTATAAAATTGAACCATTCAGACAAAGTCTCTGGTTCCTCGTCTTCATGTTTTGCCCATCCCATGGCATAATCCTCGACCGAATTCATAATTAAAGTGAAACTTTGGCCAATTAAAGTAACGGTCTTCGTGACATTTTGGACCTTTTAAAATAAGATTTTTGAGGTTTTGATTTGGAACAACAGAAATATCACCGGTGATGACATGTCCGACAGGACTGTATATGAAGGTATATTATGCAAATGAACATGTGATGGGACTATGTAGAAGATAGTTGATGATGTCTAGGAGCTGCAAAATTTGCTTGTTGTTAAATCGTTTAGATGTAATACTAGGCGTGTAACTCTATGGAATGCTATGCATGGTTTTCTACATAAATATGGTGAACCATTGGACTGATCTTTGTTGTGATTAAGAACATTACTAATGTATAAAGCGTCTGTACCCTTGTTTGTAAATTCACGTCTATTCTGTTCAGAACATTTATCGTTCGTAACACGTGCAGGTGTGAACAGTTTGTGATGAGTAATGCCCATTATAACAGAGTTCAGTGCGTATTCTGGAGTTGAAAAATCCATGAAGGGGTTAATTTGTGCTTCTGAAAAAGTTCATTAAGATGTTTAAAAGCAATTGAATTATTTTCTTCTATAGAGATATCTAAATCTTTCATATCAGACTAATGTCCTAATTGTGATGTGCCGTTTAGTAATTCACTAAACTATCTGAAAGGTTCAAATTAAACGAGGGACAATCATTGTAACCAGACTCTTCCATCCTTTCCACTTCATCTCTTTTCCTTTTTCACATATTTTCTGTCTTAAAACTTTACTTCATTTTTATTACAAAAATATTACAACACATGTAAATTGTATAGTATGTAAGCCATGTCATCATGTGTTATGTCAACATATCATATATTGTATTATCTGCAATGGGTCTAGTAGGTTGACAGAACTTGTGCCTAATCCTTTTTAGAGTGGCGACCTGACCCGGCAATTTTGAGACAAATGGGGTGTTTAAATGAGAGTTATTTGACTGACATTGGTGAGGATTATAAAACAAATGTTGAGACGTTTTATGAGATTGAAAAACTTGTTCAGACGTTTTATCAGGTTGATTTATTTTTTGTCGTTTTGATTGTTCAACTAGTCTAGACAATCTAGCGTTTTCCAAAATGAATCATCTTTCTTATTTTGTAGAACACAAAACTTATGTTTTACACAGCGGTTTAGCGTGTTTGCGTATATATGTAAGTACTTTTATCTTTGCAGGGGTTAATATAAGAATTTGTTTATTGGCCGTGCTGGCATACCTGTATCAACCATCAAATGCTGTCGATCCTTTACCTAACTCTGGTAAGCTTATACCTGCTGTAAACGAACAAATAAGTCTGCGATGTCTGATGCTCTTATTGTAAGAGTGTCAGATGCCATACAAATTGAAAAAAAGAAATTCACCAGTACACCACCACAACAAAATTGCTTTTAATGTAAACCTGCGAGATTACTCTGCATGAAAATTGTTAAACATTCCTTAGGTGATATGGACATTCTGAAGAAGTGATAAAGAAATCAATTGTGGCACTATGTTTATAACTAATTTTGACAGTTTCTATTGATATAATTCCACAGAGTAAATACCTGCCCAGTTCTTATCTATAGCTTTAAATCTTACCCACAACTTTTGATTGAAATTAGATAATTCTACTCCCCTTAAAAAGAAAACACCCACACTTTTCGGGTGCAAATTTGAATGTAAACATCAAAGCAAAACCTGCTCTGGTGAAGTACAAAGTAATCAAACTGCAATACAATTTTATAAATGTGTTTTAAAAATAAAGCTGTATCATCTTGATTGTATCCTATAGACGTAAATACAAAAAAGGAAAAAAGATGAAACTTTTCGGGATATATATTTCACCCGAACTTCAAGGAAATGGAATATTAAGAAATTAAATTTCTTTATAAGAATTAATTTTTTTCCATAGTCATCGATGTAAAATTGTACTGCAGATATTTATGTAAATTGATAAAATTTATGGGAATAAATAATAAACTCAGATTTATTTGAATCTTTCTACGGAAATTGAATAAACAAAATTAGGCTGTGTAATGAGTATCTCTGGTATCATTTTTTGAATGAAACAATTTTAGATGATATATATTTTACAGCACTGTGTCATCTATTCTTTTGCAGTTTGTATGACGTCATTATGGGGCAGTGTAATAAAGCAATCGATGATCAAAGTGTCAAATAATTCACGGGATTTGCCTCTAGCTAAAGTTAACTGCTGTTCTGGTAAGATTTTATATCATGATAAGATATATTTGCATCTCTTACAGCAACATAGATTTAGTAAATATCGTTATAATTAGAACATGGATCAGATAAGGATTTCCTACATTGTATTTTGACATTTTCAAATGTTAATCCGAATTTTATAACTCGATATACTGGTACATTTATTCATTTTAATTTAAAGTGAATGTATCAACAATTTACTGACGACAAAATCCATTCAACTGTAAAATATGGTAAACCTCACCAAACAATATTATTCATACTTATATGTTTCAATCAGACAATCGCAGAGGAGGATGGTGTGGAAATAAGAGGAGTTCAGATAACTGGATCGAAGTTGACTTTCCACACCCTACCGGAGTACGTGGGATTATATTACAGAAAAACGAAGGAAATTCTGCTTATGCAAAAACAATACAGTTACAGTATATGCAAGATGGACAAACAACATGGAGCGAGTTTTCAAATGATCCTGCCATACCTCGGGTAATTTAAGTGTCTAGCAGTTTTAGCATTATGTTAATGATTGACTAGTGTTCTGTCCAATTATGAAATATGGTTTATATACATCTTTACATGGTTTAAATAAATATGTATCCTAGTACTTGATATAGTTAAATGTTTTATTACATGGTGACAATTATAATTTTAATTCTTAAAAAATAGCATTGATACATTCGTTAAAAAGTTGTTTTTTCCTATTTAACCGACACTACTCATTTATCGGCGACATACATGAATTGTGTTGTATTGAAATTACGTTTCTCTGTATTGAACCAGTGACTTCTAACGCATTGAAATAATGTCTCTCTATATCAAATCAGTGATTTGTGATGTTAAAATAGTATATATGATACAAGTAGCGGAATGTAAGGTATTGTAAAATATATCTCACTATACTGTACCAGAGAACTGTTAAACATTGTAAAGATACATCTCACTATACCACAGCAGCGAAATGTAAAATATTATAATATAAATCTCATAAATCTCCCCATACTTAAGTACCGAAATGTAAAATATTGTAAAAATACATCTCACTATACTGTAAAAGCGAAAAAATTAAAATATTATAAAATAAATAAATCTCCCCATACTTAAATAGCGAAATGTAAAACATTGTAAAGAAATCTCGCTATATTGAAGCATCGAAATGTAAAATATTATAAAACATCTTGCTATATGTATGCAGCGAATAATGAAAACAATATACAAATTCACTAGCAATTATCAGTTCACTTTTTGTACCCAGTGCCTTAACAAACGGATGTTTTTCAACACGGCAAGTGTAGAATATTTGAGAACTGTCAATGCATTGACAGACGTCTATAGTACACGTCAAACATTCTGCTATAGCTAGTGATTAAACATAAAAGTGTAAAAGAAATGTTAACTGCCACAAAAAAACCTACCGGAATGATGGAATCTACCCTCTAAGTCCTCGGGATAACTTTCTGGAATGACAAACCCTCAGCAAGCCTCGGGTTTGTTATTTAAGAATAGTACCCTCGGATTGCGATTCCTTTATCATACCCTCAAGATAGGGGTTGATTATTTTACGCCCATATTTTGAATACATGTATATTTAGATCTATGTAAATAAAATATGACATTATGCACTGCATTCTAAATGCCGCAGACACCCCACATCATAAATAGTATTGTGACGACATAACACGTGCAGCTTGTCAATACCCCAGGCACTGACAAGGAAATCATTCTCCATTAAAATGAAGCAAAATCTGTGACCAATGGGAAAATAATAAATATCATTTACAATGTTCAGACGTTCAAAATGAATGGTCAGAAGTAATACTAATTCTATTTTCTGATATGTTATATATATTAAATGCTGATATGTTTTACGTCGTGAAAAACTGTACACTTGATGATCGAATAAACCCTTTCACGATAACTGCGATCCTGTAATTTTGGGTGGCAACGATACAGATACCCGGAAAATAATAACGACGTCTATGTTTTTGCGGGTATCTGAATCATTTTGCCCCCGAATCACAGGGCCGCAGTTAACATGAAAGGATGTATTAGTGTGTGTGTGTACTGAAACACAAATCCTAAGAGATAAAACTTGTACATATAAGTATACCCTAATATATGAATCGTAATATCCAATATTCATACAAAGTTAATATAATTTCACTGTCTGATATTTCCACAAACAGGACATTAATGCTTTAAATAACAGCACTGATCAGCTGACGTTGTCTATCACCGGATTAGTTGTGACCAAACTAAAAATAAAAATTACATCATACCAAAGAGAGCCATGTCTACGATTCGATCTTCTAGGATGTAGCAATGGCGATGGTGAGTGGTATCGGTTTTAATGTTTAATAGAATTGGTTGCACACCAAACTTTTTGTTGTTATTTTAATTCTATCGTGCTTTCTTTCATCCCGCTCAGTGGACAATATCCTTAAGTTTAAAATCCTATAAAATGACTATGTGATATCTACGAACTCCTCTGTATTTCGCCGTGTGAATTGTTACTTTAAGAAAACAGTGTATCACTAGAAAGTTGAAATATAAGAATAAATTGTTTGGTCAAATACTAAGTTACATGGATACTTTCAAACATGCATACGTATGTAATATTTCGGATGACTTTAATTTACCATTTCAGATCTGTGTCCACAATCTTGTCAAAATAACGGTGTTTGCTCTTCAGAAAACCACTGCAAGTGCCAATCTGGATTCACTGGCGACCTTTGTCAGAGCAGAAGTAAGATATCTTGATTCTATTTTAATGTACAATTATGAGTAACCTTTTTGTCATACGATTGGTGGTGAAATTTCTAAATCTATTTAAATTGGAGCTCAACTGAGGAAGTCTAATTGACAGAAACAATCGTCTTGAACATTAAAACTTTGGTATTATGTTTATAATAAATCATCCAAGACTTAAAGATATCTGGATGACAACTACATGTATGTGCATTACCAAAAGGCCTAACCTCATTAATATAAGTAAACTAGTCGGTTGTAACCTGCAATAATCATGATCATTACAAAATCATAAATGATTTAAATAAGCAAATAAATACAAATAATGATTTATATCATCAAAAGGGAAGAAAAATACATATAAACAAAGTAAACACGTATTGTTAATGGTCTTTTTCCTGTCTGATCTATATCATTACCATTTTTGCAGGTATTCAAACAGGTGGTAAGTCTCTCTCTCTCTCTCTCTCTCTCTCTCTCTTTCTCTCTCTCTCTCTCTCTCTCTCTCTCTCTCTCTCTCTCATACATACAGTTAACTCCACTTATAACGAAGTGGAAGTGAGATGGATTTAAACCTCGTTATAGTAGGATTTCGTTATTTGGGTTTATGTAGTGAAATGTCAGAAATGCACGGGGAAGAGAAACGTCCTCGCTATAACCTGTATTTCGCTATGATATATATATATATATCTATCTATCTATCTATCTATCTATCTATCTATCTATCTATATATATATATATATATATATATATATATATATATATATATATATATATATATATATATATATATATATATTGAGTGTCTTATAAGTTTCAACCATAATGTCTTTACATTGAAATTGTAAAATCTAACTGTTAGATTGAATCCAATCTGTTATCATTCAATTATAAAGGTCAGATTATAACCAAAGGTCAGTTGTTTTTGCCATTAAGATGCAGACTAAACACGCATTTCAAGTTTTGTGTCAGTAGCAACAGTCATCTACAATAATGTTTCACGCGATATCACTTCAATTGTTAAAGGATTATGGGAGATATTTAAAGTAACTTATGATTCCAGAATGCAAAGACATGTTAGGTATGGCGAATGGTGGAATCACAGATAACATGTTACATGTATCATCATCTGCACCCGGAAAAGGAAAGGAAAAAGCACGATATGGCTGTTGCGAAGGTAAGCAAAATAATATACAATAAGTGTACGAAAAATGTGACAATAAACAAGAATTAACAACCGGAATATTATTGTACTTTTTTATTCGTGTCATACATACTATTAGAGTAAAACAAACAGATGGTATTATGTACGGGTAGGTGCAAGTGCAAGTCAAACCTTAGATTCAACACTTTTGACGATTTCTCAAACCTCACACTGGCCTTTGTACCATTTTTCCAATTCGGAATATATCTGTTAAAATCCCTTGGTGATCGGTATCGCATCTAATCTTGAAGAAAACGGAACATAAGGACATTTGTGAATTGTGATATCTATTTTATAATAATCCCCTATTAAGATAACGCCCTATTAAGATAAAGCATATTTATCCATTGTAGATTTTTGCTACGGTGTTGTGCATATTTTGGCAAACATATTTCATACATGTTATGTCAAATAGTAGTGCTATTTAAATATATATATGAACATGTTGGAAATTATCATATAACATACACACAGATATTAAATAAAAAATTTATATATATATATACATACTTTGCAATTGACTGTACGAGATGTTGTACATGGTTTTGTTGATATTTTTATGGTAATTATCTCCTAAATGCTATGTCAAATGGTTATTTTGATATTTGTTATTATTGGCTATAACACGTTTCTTGTTCTGTTGTAGGACAAGAGGTTGGAGCATGGTGTCCAGATCCAAGCGATAAACATCCATGGTATCAGGTTGATCTGAAATCTCCGAAAGCTGTCTCTGGATTAGCATTCCTGCACCCCGCACGACAGAATCAACAGATGTTACCAACTACATATATGAAAACGTTTGATTTAATGTATGTATCTGCCTTAGATCCACAAAAACAATGGAGGACATTTGCTGATGTAAGTATTCATGCATACACATTCACGTGTAACTGGTTGTACATAACACAGCCATGGGTAAATGCATGCAGACGTTTGTCAGATAACCATTTATAAAGCTTAGGAGAACACCAGTACGCTAAAAAGACGGACTTAAAGGCAGACATCATGATGCAGTGAATATTTTTAATTCAACGGAATAATGTTTATAGAAATTACTCTTTAATTGGGATTTTGTGTGGGTTGGAGATAAAATGTCCTATTTCATTACTCAAAGACGGAACGAACTATTGAATAATATGAAATATAAAGATGATAATGTAAAGCTTTTTCATTAGCTTTTTGTCTCTGTTCTGCATTTTTACTTGTCCAGAGACGGTCACGTGTTCTACAGTTTAAAATGAAATCGCACTGTAAACTGGATGACTTATCATATTACACTGTTATGACGTCACGAAACTGTTTTAGCTTAATTTCATTTGGCGCCAACTTCGATGACTGCATGGAAAAGTTAGACAAACCAGAGAGATTGACAGAACTTGTCATATCTCTTTCACTGGTCGCCGGTTTGTTACATCAAAATGTAATAAATATTGTAAACATAATACCATAGTTATAATACCCAAGAATATAGTTTCTGTCAATTAGACTTCATCAGTTGAACTCCAATTTTTAAAAAAGATTTTCTAAAGAGAAAGCGGTATCAGGCAGGATCAAATAATATATCTAAACGTGTAAACAAAATTCGTCTAAGAGTAACCACCGTAAAAGATGGCTATACTAGCTTTAGAAGAATTTAGAAATTTAGATGTGCTATCAGTGCCAAATAATAAAATGATTATTGCACTACTTTTAGTTCGATATGAGAATTCTTGGAGTACAAAAACAATATCAAAACAAAAATAATGCAATAATTGTATATGTCGCTGCTTTTTTATCTCCACTCTCGAACTGGAATTAATAATTAGGCTGACGATCTGCCAAAGTTACTAATTCTTCTTAAATTCAGTTTTCAATATCTTTATTCTGCCAAGATGACCGAAAATGATAGACGGAGGCCAAACCGATGATGTTAAAATTTAACACATTTAGAGACTGGACCGATTATTATGCGACAACGTTGCAAAGACGCATGTTTATCAAAATGACTCGTGAACACAGATACACGTTTGTAATATTGAGACATACGAGCCAAACAAAGACAATTCATCATGTAACGTGCTGAAACATTGAAGCATTGAACTACTGTCAGTTGGCATTCAAAGGCTTTAAAATGCAAACTGGACAAAGGGAAATTCCGTTAGCCTTTCATGATAAATTTCCTTTGTTAGTAGGCATTCATAAACCTATGCATGCCAAGTGAAAGCAGTTCAATGCCTATAGTTACTTATTTATTATGTTTTACGAGTTTTCTATTTCATTTTTTTTTTAAATTGATGGTGATGAACAATAACCTTTTTAGATAAAGATTATATACTGTCAGTGCCAATGAATGAATGATTATAGAATAAAAATCTCAGATACCATAGTATAAATATTTAGGATGTCCAGGATATAGATACAAATCCGGTAAAAATGGACAAACACAGGCCTCTGGAAACCAAGAGGTGGGATCAGGTGTCATGGAGGAGCAAGCATCCCCAGTCGACCGGTCACACACGCCGTGAGCCCAAAGTCAAGTCCTAATGAAATAATGAGGAATGAATCCTCGTCACAATTGGTACGGACGTCTCAACAACCGCCAAAGAAAAGACAACCCAACATTTCACTTAGTGAAACAGAGTAATCGCAAACAAGACTATTATACCGACCGTAAAGTTAGCGGAGCGTTAACATCAAACGCTGTTTTTGATATCCCTGTGTCAATAATTTGTCAGTGAGTAGTTTACATCTGTATATGAAATGTTCATATGTTGAACACACCCTGGCATATAGGACCATGCTGTGAAATATAAACTCCATATGCGGATGACTGTGGGATATTACTACTTAAATATGGAAAATGTTCGATGGCAAAGCAGAAATCGTCACGTTTGTCGTATAGCTTAGTCCAATTTCACGTCTTTGTCTATAGTAAGTAAAATGTCTAAGTATGAAGCGTGTGAGCTTTATTCTCTTGTGTCTTTAATTTCTATTTCGATGTGTTATATCGCATTGACATATGTATGAAAATTGTCATTATTAATTAACAAAACGTCGTCGATATATCTAAATGTCAAATTAATAGACATCGCTAGTTTTTTCTTCTTTTAATTCAGCAGTTTCTGAATGAAGTCTGTTTCGTATGAATAAAGGAATCGGTCGGCCAATAAAGGGGCGCAATTAGTTCCTACATCTTATTGTTCCAATAAAATAACGCCAAATACGCCTTACCTATAACTAGGCAACATTTTAGCATGATTTTAGGCAAGCGAAGCGAGCGCTTTATGGTAAAGGGGTAGAAAATGAGCTGTGCATACAATGGATGCAAAATTGTCTGCATCAATATAAATCATGTGGTTGTCTTAACCCGATACATTTAATGTTACATTACGATGTTACAATGACAAAGCTACAAGCTTCAAGACAATGCCTTAGTTCATATTAGAGGTTACTATGATATTGAAGTTTGTGCAGAAAAAACATAAACATTTTAAGTAACAGGGAGTAAACTTTTAATTATTTTATAATTGAAAATGGATACAACATTGCAGATCCGATCTATATTTTTTCACTGGCATCATTTTAAATTTCATAAGGGCATTCCCGCCATCTTCAACAGTACAGTGTATTACAATGTGCAACTCCAGCCATTTATAGTCACCGATAGCATCCGGATTTATCCGAAGACGTACGAAAATGCCGCTTGCTTCCGATTTGAAGTTGTGGGGTGCAATCCATCAGGTGAGATAGCTTTTAATTTAGCATATCAAACTTTGTTTGTATCACATTATCTTATGTTGAAGTGGAATTCAGAGAACCATACTTACCAAGGCAACATTTTCTATTTCAGAACTCTGTCAGTCAGATTGGTGTCAAAATGGTGGTACATGTATGGGTGACAATCTGTGTAAATGTCCAGATGGTTTTTATGGTGATCGATGTGATAAAGCAGGTAAAATATTATTTTATTCTTAAACTGTATATCAAATGAAACATATATTTTTCGTATACACTAGATACAAATATTTTAAAAATATTTTGGAGATAAACTAGGAAACGCGTCGCCAATAAACTCAATTTGCAGCATTACAATCACCGATATACGACTGTAAATATAAAATCACTGCTAGTTTATCGATGTTCTACTTCATTTACTTCCTTTTTCGAGGTTCGTGAAAGTTAAGCGGTGTTTCTCCTAAAGGGATCAGAGAGCCATTACGACCACTACATGGTTGACATATTACGCCTACACCAATGAAATAAAACAAACTCAGTTTTTTTAATGAACATGTCTTATTTATTTTACATGTAGAAAACAACAATGATAATATATTAACTGTTTGAAGAAAAAAAATAATAAAATTCGTTTTGTCCAATTTTGTATACAAGGTGTAGGAATATGGAAATATTGCAATGCGGTTGTTAGGAAAATGTTAAATCGCGATTATATAGTCAAAATATCTTTATTATACAATTATAATGTATATATATATATATATATATATATATATATATATATATATATATATATATATATATATATATATATATATATATGTATATATCAATGTTGGCCTTGTCTTCCACAGCTCAGAGTTTAAAGACGTACACTTTCAGTTTCACACAAATTGTGCAACAGGTAATTCACACATCCATCAGTGTGAACTTCCAGATAGTTGGAAATGTAAAACTAATAGGACAGACGATAGTGATCGAAGGAACTAATAGTTACATGACAATTGATAACCAAGGCTTTAACTCTTGTATAAAAGATATCGACACTTGTAATAATGGATTTGCGTTATCAGTAAAAGTCAACTTTCCCTTGGTTACGAATGGTGTCTACATAATATCTAGTGGTGGAGATCTACCAAACAGCCGTGGAATCGCCTTGTACTACAGTAATCATCAACTTCACTATGTGGTGACGACATCCACAAAAAAATGGCATCTAGCGGTTCCATACACACTGACGGCAAACAAGTGGTACACTTTAGACTTGTCGTGGAGCAAAACACTTGGAGTCGAGCTGTTGGAGAACGGACATCTTATTGGCTCCGTAAGTAGACCAGTGCCAGTTTCAGCTACGCAGGTCAGGAACATTGCTATTGGATACGGATATACGCAGACACTTTCTATATCTTTAAAAGTAAATGGATTCCAAACGTATGACGCAAGCAGAGAGGTACTGGTTAATAACGGCGTTATAAACGGTACGTTGCTCAGTATGACGGATCAGTTGGTTCACTGCTGATTATTATAACGCGGAATTACGCACACAAATGATGTATATGTTACAAAAGTGATTCTAATAGATAATGTTTCTGATAATGGTAAATTATTTGCATAAAGTTAGCTGTCATTAGTACCCAAAATAATATCAGTTTAAATATACATGTATGTTCAAAGTTTTTACAAGGCTTTACTTGAATTAAGTAAAGATGAATATAGATGAATTATGTGACGCTAGTGTCCGTTTTTCGTTTTATCTTTGCATGCTAATGATCAGTCACAACAATAATACAGACAGCAGGTATCATCTCTTCAGCGAATAAGTTCATAAATGCCATCTTTCCTCTCATTTTCGGTTATGTTTGGCTGTTTGACCTGCCTGTAGAAGCCTAATTCTAAATAGGTAAAACAGTCAAATGTTTTTCTTTGATTTATTAAAGCGACAGTATGGTGCAAATAAATTGTGTAAAGAAAAGGATAACAAAGAAATAAAAAAAACAATAAATATCATCTGATAGTCTAAAGATAAAGTACATAATGTATTGGTAATGAGTGCACAAACACCCATCATGCTTCAAAATAATATTAATATAATAATAATATAAAATTAATTTTCTTCGATTACATACATCAAATTTAAAGCATTTAAAATCACCATGATTAACTTTAGAATAACTAGGTTTAACTCATTAATTTAATTTGATCGAAGTTACATTACATGTTAGAAAATTTCAAGGAATATAAATCCAAATGATTATAAATACTAGATACTGTTCCCCCTGTGAACATAATTTTATATTGCCTGATTTCGTTTGAACTAGATATTATATTTAATTTACCAATTAAGTAATTAAAATGATAATTTGATGAATATATGTGTTTCGAGTCGTGTTAATTAATCATACCAATAAATTTATTCAGTTTTATTCATATCAACTAAAATCCATTTCGGTCCCGATCAGCTCCAAACAACGTTTGCATCTAGGTGTCCATAATTCTCATTGGTTGTTGACAAAAACTCATTCATGTGTTTATTGCACAGATGAACCTAATTTTTCTCAATTATATTAAGTTTTCCTTGAGAAAAAGTAGGTTGAAGTCAATTTTGTTATTTTGGTGCAGTGAAACGTCTAAGATAATACACATTAATAGAGGAAACTAGGTTTAATCCTTTCAACCCTATAGACCATGATAAACTGGTCTTTAACACTGGAAAAAACACACCATTTCGATATTCAGGAGTGAAAGGGTTAAATGAAAAAGTGGGATTTACTCATTAATGCGATTTTGACGTGTCAATCATTAATCAATGTTATTTTCAAACGAATTATTCCCGAAAATATTATTGACATTACATGGGATGACTTATTATATTATAAGGTTTTATATTGAATCATTTTGTAATAACCTAGTTAATTTTACAGTGACAACTCCCGCAATACAGAAAACCTCAACTACAGTGGCACCCAAAAGAACAGATAAACCTACGACACAAACAACACAGCAGCCTTCAACAACCCAAGGTAAAGTCAAATATATATATTTATATTGTGTGTCCGGTAATTAAACGCATCCAGTAGTTTAGTCCATATAATTGTTCACAAATACATCTACTTTCATAAACTTCGCTAGACGTTTTGAACACATTTTCACTTTAATTTTTTTACTTGATCACTGATCGACTTTTCTGTAAAAGTTACGTTTTCAAATGGTTAATATCCCTTACCTGCATCTAAAATCTTAAATCTTTAAATCAATTAATTCACAATTACTATCTATTAATTGACTCTCTTTAACATCTTTATGTCACGCCAAAATCACATTAATAAATTAAACCTAGTTTTTCTCAGATAAACTTAGTTTTCCTCCAGTTAAACGTAGTTTTTCTCCAGTTAATGTGGATTACGAGTTAAACCTAATTCTTTTCCACTTTATCCTAATTGTTCTCGTAACCAAAATTTACTGGACAAAAATTAAGTTTAACTGAAAAATACTCATTAATGTTATTGTGGCGCAGTTAAACATAGTTTTTCTCAGTTAAACTGTTTTTTTCTCTCGAGAACAACTAGGTTAAACTCATTTTTGTAATTTTGGTGCAGTTAAACCTAGTTTTTCTCAGTTAAACAGTTTTTCTCTTGTTAATGTAAGTTACTGAGAAAATCTAGATTTAACTGAGGAAAACCTAGGTTTAACTGAGAAAAACTAGGTTAAACTGATGAAGCACGCCGAATTTACAACAATAAGTTAATCATAGTTTTTCTCGAGATGAACCGTTTTTCTCAGTTAATGTAGTTTTTTCTGGTTAAAGTGGGTTACGAGTTCAACTTAATTTTTTTCAGTTAACACTAGTTTTTCTCGTAACCCACATTAACTGGAGAAAAACTAGATTTAACTGAGAAAAACTAAGATTAACTGAGGCAAATCATATTAATACTCATTAATGTGATTATGGCGCTGGTAAATCTAGTTTTCTCAGTTAAAATAGGTTTTTCTCGAGAAGAACTAGGTTTAGCTCATTTTTGTGATTTTGGTGCAGTTAAACCAAGTTTTTCTTAGTTAAACCTAGATTTCTCCAGTTACTGTGGATTACATCTTATATTTCTTTTATCTGAAGGTCAAACTACGACTTTGCCCACCATAGCAACAACTCCATCATGTGTGAAACAAAACAACAATTTCACTTTTGATAGCATCATTGGCAATATTTTGATCACACCATCGTATAACTTTACTGTATATGCATCACCCAAACTACAACCGGAAGAAAATGGAACAACGGTTTTGATTTTGTCAGCTGATGGACAGTATGTAGAATTACCTAATCACGGACTAGAATGTATACAAGACATGACAAAATGCGAACATGGATTCACTCTGAGTGCTGAAATAAAATTTTTAAACCTTAATTCCACTAACAAGTTATATTTGTTTTCGAGTGGTGGAGACAAGGTCAACAACTCGGGTATAGCACTTTATATTTGGCATAATGACCTGTACTGTTCTGCCAAAAAAGACAATGTGATATGGACAGCAAAAAAGAAGATTGATGTCAAAATAAATGAATGGCATACATACCAAGTGTCCTGGAACAAACACGATGGGTTCATAGTGTATATCGATGGAAATATATTTATGAAGAATTCTATTAAACTGCCAAATCCTGCACAAAACGGAATCAATCCTCTACTGATAGCTACATCACCGGGTTATAATTCAACAACACAAATGGAAATAAAAAATCTCTACACATGGTCGTCTTCACGAGACAGTCTTATCGGACAAGGTTGCATAACAGGTATTACCAATTTAAGTTTATAAACTATTCCCTTGTATAATTTGACTCAATGTGGTTAAATGATTATTTCTATTTTATTTAAAAAAAACCTCTATTGCGGTTGCGTCTTAGAAAAGAGAGATATTAAATACACAAAGACACTTAATTTAGTACAGGTACAGTAGAATTCACAATCATGGTTAGGATTAGTTTTCTGCTAATTTACATCAATCTACAGCAGGTATCAAACTCAGTGAATGTGCTATCTACAAAACATACTTAACATCATAACACACGGTGAAGCACTAATGCACCATGTGCATTGTAATCAAAATTATCTCCTTCACCAATTAAATTATCTAGGACCTTATAACTTAAAGGAGCTGTGTTTTTTCCCAAAGTTTTCTTTTTTCTTTTTTACTACTTCGATTGATACGCAATAATAAATATTATAAATAAAATAATATATAATAAATAAATATAATATATGTTATAAATGTTATATGTTTAAAACATATAAAGTTATAATGCTCAAGACGATCGTGTCTGTCAATTAGACTTTATCAGTTGAGCTACAATTTTAAATAGATTTTCTAAAGAGAAAGTGGGTTCAGACAAGGCCAGATTATATATCTAAACGTATAGCCAAAATCCATCTAAAAGTAACTACTGTAAAAAGGTGTCTATCTTAACTTTAGAAGAATTTAGAATTCTAAATGGTGCTATCAGTGTCAAATATTACTTTAGTATAAGATAATCAGCTGGTACCGAAATAGCAGGTACTAGGTTTATGTATACCCTCCGGGACTCAAACGGTCCACCAGCAGTGGCAACGACCTAGTGATTATAAATATTATAAACATAATACCAAAGTCATAATGCTCAAGACGATATTTTCTGTCAATTACACTTCATCAGTTGAGCTACAATTTTAAATAGATTTTCTAAAGAGAAAGTGGTATCAGAAAAGGCCACATAATATATCTAAATGTATAGCCAAAATCCACCTAAGAGTAACCAATGTAAAAAGATGGTTATCTTAGCTTTAGAAGAAGTTTGAATTTTGAATGGTGCTATCAATGGCACATAATACTTTAGTATATGATAATCAGTTGGTACCAAAATACTAAGTACTAAAAAGAGATATACACAGGCATAGAAATTCTTATATTCCTATATATTTCGTGAAAATTGCTTTTGAAACCATGTTTGGCACTTTTTCAATTGCAATTGGTCAACTCAACCTCACAATTTGTATCTGAATACCACAATGGACCTGACCTTAATTTCACAACAAATATAATTATATAAAATTTGTGTGCCTGTCTATAGTTCTTGTTTGTTATTGTACATCAAGTACAAGTAGCAAAAGTAGGAAAAAATCAAAATGTTGTTTTGTTTTTAAAATATAGCTAGTGACCATTTAATTAATAATGATGTTAGGTGTGGCTTAAAACTAATTCAAACAAAACATAAGCTAATGTTAATTGAACACTGCAACATCTAGTTGATCTGATGTAATTCTTTACTTACTCACCATTATTTCACATTTTGAAAGTTATTTACTAAAACATTGAATATTATTTCCTTTCTAGAGTACGCAACAACAGCTTCACCTCCAGGTAAGATAAATATTTGTTTTTATTCTAACATTATGTCGAAACCAAGATCATCATCAACAACAAAAGCATCAATATAAGAGAGACAAAATCATTACTAATACTTACATTAACAACAACAACAACAACATCAACAACAACAATAACAACAACGACAAAAAATATAAGAATAAGATCATAACTTATGCTAATGATATTATAATCATTATAATATAAATAATTGCAGTAATTATAGGCACTGGAATTTGATTACTATACTTTCCTTTTAAGTTTCATCAAAATTTCAATTTGGTTAGAATAAAATTGTATTTTTGTACATAAAGCCATGAAAAGTAAGGGAAAATTTAGCAGTATTGCACATGTCAGTTTTATATATAGCCCCTTGATACATCTGTTTCATGTAAATCGAAGTATCCATGCGAATCACGTATGTTTCATTACTTGTTATGTGTTTATTACTTTCTCGAGATTATATTTTGAAAATATTGTTGCCATGGAGAGAACACAATCCCACAAGTAGTCATGTAATATTTTCGACACAAAAATTGTGGAATTTAGAATAAACTGATCACTTCAATATTTCGTCTGATAACACATTCGGAAGGTTATTAGAGACTATATAGTTGCTAACATTCGTGGGGATTTAATTTCGCTATATTTGCGGTCAATGAAAATGTTGCAAAATTAAATGACCGTGAAAATAATACCTTATACTTATGAAGTATCAAAAAGACAGTTCGTAATTAATCTTGCGTGAAATTTAATAGCCGTGATAAGTTTCTTTCAGAAAAGCGCGAAATTTTCTCCCCATGAAATTTAACAACTATACAGTAGTCGTTGATATATATTTGTGGAAGAAGATGTGAGGTATCAAGCCTTGGTTTATTAATTTATCATTCATACAATTTGATATCACCTACATTGAATTGTTGAATAATTATTTCACTCATTATACGTTATTTGGGACGAACGGAAAATAAGAGTTTATACTCATGGTTAAAAATCTACTTGTAACACTCTAAACCTAATCTTACATTTGTGTAATAATCTACAGACACACAAATCATCAAATGATCTGGTTTTAAACACCTTTTGTAAAATTTTGTAAATTAAAGCGATATATGCTGTCACAATGATGTCGAGAATATGATAAAATGTGTGTTTAAATACATTATCGAACACGTGAAACGTTCAACTTGTAAAATATATTATTTGCGAAGTTATTTGTTTATTAGAATTTAAGTTTCCCATTACCTTAAAAAATGGCTGTATGCAACGACCTTTCAGATTAACTCTTTTGCCATATCAAAGTGCCTCGTAATTCAATCACGGGGATCTCGGTCCTTTGCGCGCTTGTTCTATCAGCAATCATGGTCCTTGAAACAATGGACACATGTTAAAATTAGCCGATTTTTATGCGTTTTATATTTACTTTTAAAATACAGGACGTGAATTTTGTTGCAAAGTACATTAATTATGTAAAACATGTGCTTTCCAGCGCCATTTTAAATATCTGAAGCAAATCGGATGAATATATGAATGAAAATATCATGTCACTAAAATAATCTTTTCAATCTTTAATGTTACTCTGAAATGAATGCTGACATTGCCAAAAATCAAAACAATATAGGCTAACCGTGAAAATTGTGCGTACCTCATGTTTTACAATCGTGTCCCCGTTAAATAACCTTCACTGCTGAATGGACGTAAGTGGCGAGCATACGCCAAATTTTGAAGCCCGGCATTCATTGAAATACAACAATCGTGCCGTCATGTCCGATGGAGTTGGGCAGCTCATATGTGTCAAGAATGATAAAGCCGAGAATGCAATGGGACGAGTTAAAATTGGGTCGATATCACCCGATATACCCGGTGCGCGGACAATTTCAGAAACGAATATTTTGAAACGGCGGAAAAGACCATCTTTGCCTGATTCAACTATAAAATGACGATGTACGAAAATAAACACAAAGGGCAATAAGAATAGAATATATATTAATTACAAAGAGCACCTGCCTATTGGACACTCGGTAATCTTAGTAAAAAATACCGAAATTAAATTTGCGATGCTCAGAATAATGGCAGACAAAAACCATGATATTACGAGTTACGTGTGGCAAGGTTACTACAATTACACGCATGCATTTGTTATTCTAACCACCAGATGGTCTCTTTGGGATATATATTAGATAAAATATTACATAAAATGGGCATGTAAAATTTTTCACTTGCGACAGCTCATATAACTTTAATATCAACCTCCTGTTAAGAATACTTATTAACACAAATATTTTGAATTATGATTTGTTGCACGTAATGTTGCTTCTACAATCACAACATCATGTCAATATATGTATGCAAGATACCATATAAATATCAAACTGTATCATTTCAAAACTTATTGTTTATTCGAAAGGTGTCACAGAAATTAAAATCCTTAGCTTGAAATTCACAACAATTATCAACAACCTGCTTGTAACACCGACTTTTAACCTAACCGTACACGGGGAACCTGTTCTTGAGAAGCACAATTCGTCCAATTTTCTGGTTTTAAACAAAACTGGACAGTATTTGGAATGGGGTAAACAAACAAACATTGGCTGTCTTAACAACTTGGTAACATGTAACAGTGGATTCACGTTTGGTATTCAAGTGATGTTCCTTGAGTCTAGTCCAAACAGGACTGTGTATCTTCTGTCTAGTACAGACGGAAACCAAACAGGAATATCTTTATCATTTTCCAATAATCATATGAACGCATTTGTTATTTCTGGAAAAAAATGGCAACTGAGTGTTCCGTATGAAATTGATATCAACAAATGGCATTCATATATGTTAACATGGAGTGTTTCGAATGGTCTAAAAGTATTTGTGGATGGGGTTGAAAAAGAAGGAGAGCCAATAGTGAAGGAAACCGAAACGTCCGTTAATGCAACTACAAAGCCATTGCTGATTGGCACACTTCATGGCGCGGCATATACAGCGCAAATGAAAATTACAGAGTTGCATGCGTGGTCTGTGTCGCATACGACTTTGTTACAGATTGGTATCATTTCTACAGGTAATAATTGAATAATAGAATGAGTTTATCATTATATATATTCAACTAGACAGAAATGTGTTTTTAGCTGAAAGCAGCACAAGCAAGCATATTCTAAGTGGATATATTAATTAGTATAGAATTTAACTGGGAATTGACAACTTAACCATATGTTCTGATAATCTATCTTCAATTAATCACCTTTAAATAGTAATACCTCTTTATCACCCACTTGTGTTAATATCCCACCTGATCCGAAATGTAAGCGATATTTTAACCAAAGATCATTTTATGCACAGATATTTTTGTCGATTTTACGTTTTAACTTCTTGTAAATGTACGGTTGATTCAATGACAATATTTCAGTAATCTGAAATATTGAAAAAACTGGTAATACGTTTTGATTTATTTTTTTATTATTATCAACGGAAATTATTCATTACTTTTTAAAATTTGATATGTATCCTGTCTCTCGGTCGATGTGATAGTTTTTGGCACCTTTTGGACACCTGTCTCAATTCACGATTTTAAAGCGACTCCTGTCTGTTTGTTGTCTTCAGGAAATCGATCCATTCAATTAATAAACAGGAAATTGTACTTTTTATATATTATATTGTAAGAAATTTAATTACGGGAGTTGTAAATATATTTCATTACAATATGCACGAATTAAGTACTTTTATGCCATGAATTTCAATCACCAAATTAAAAATGCATAGCGTGGAATAAATTACTAGTTAATGTAGGCATAACTTAAGTAATGAGAATTCTGTAAAATTCTGAATTTGTTTTCAAGCTGCAACGCATACAACACAATCATCAGAGTTCAATACCGCAAAGGTATCTGGTTCGTTGAAGACAACCATTACAACCAAAGTCACAACTCCACCTTCTGTTCCAAATACCAGTTCAACAGCGCTCATTCCTTCTACAGGTTTGCTGTTGCTATAGTTTTTTTTGATCGGAACCATATAAAGGTTGAATTACAATCATGATGTCTATAAATCCGTAATTTATTCAAGATTGAGGTAGTATAATCCTTTAGGCTTGATAAATTGAATTTGAAGCTATTATGGAATAATTAAGCTTCTCAAGATAGGGATAAATCGTTAACCTCTTGAAAGCAATACTATCAATTTACGTATTTCGTATAATATTGTGTGACACATAATGTCGCCTCTACAATTAGAACATAATGTTAATCTATGTATGCATGATGACGTTTAATTATTTTTTCTATAACTTCAAAAGTTATTCTTTATTCTAAAGGTGTCACAGAAAGTATAGGCATTAAAACCCATAGTTTCAAATTTACGACAATTATCAACAACCTGCTTGTAACACCGACACTTAACCTAACCGTACACGGGGAACCTGTTCTTGACACAATTCGTCCAATTTCTGGTTTTAAACAAAACTGGACAGTATTTGGAATGGGGTAAACAAACAAACATTGGCTGTCTTAACTACTTGATAACATGTAACAGTGGATTCACGTTTGGTATTCAAGTGATGTTCCTTGAGTCCAGTCCAAACAGGACAATTTATCTTCTGTCTAGTACAAACGGAAACCAAACAGGAATTTCTTTATCATTTTCCAATAATCATATGAACGCATTTGTTATTTTTGGGAAAAAATGGCAGTTGAGTGTTCCGTATAAATTGATATCAACAAATGGCATTCACATATGTTAACATGGAGTGTTTCGAATGGTCTAAAGATATTTGTGGATGGGGTTGAAAAAGAAGGAGAACCAATTGTGAAGGAAATCGAAACGCCCGTTAATGCAACTACAAAGCCATTGCTGATTGGCACACTTCATGGCGCGGCATATACAGCGCAAATGAAAATTACAGACTTGCATGCGTGGTCTGTGTCGCATACGACTTTGTTACAGAATGGTATCCTTTCTACAGGTAATAATTGAATAATAGAATGAGTTTATCATTACAAATATTCAACTAGCCGGAAATGTGTTTTTTAGCTGAAATCAGTACAAGCAAGTATATTTTAATTGGATATCATTAGTAAAAATTTAACTGGAAATTAACAATTTAACCATATTTCGAACGTGATGAGTTCTGATAATCTATCGTCTATTAATCACCTTTAAATAGTAATACCTCGTTATCACCCACATATGTTAGTCTCTAACCTGATCCGATATGTAACATTTCAACCAACGATCATTTTATGGTTTTAACTTCTTGGAAATGTACGGTTGATTCAATGACAATATTTCAGTAAAAATATTGAAAAAACTGGTAATACGTTTTGATTTATTTTTTTATTATTATCAACGGAAATTATTCATTACTTTTTAAAATTTGATATGTATCCTGTCTCTCGGTCGATGTGATAGTTTTTGGCACCTTTTGGACACCTGTCTCAATTCACGATTTTAAAGCGACTCCTGTCTGTTTGTTGTCTTCAGGAAATCGATCCATTCAATTAATAAACAGGAAATTGTACTTTTTTATATATTATATTGTAAGAAATTTAATTACGGGGAGTTGTAAATATATTTCATTACAATATGCGCGAATTAAGTACTTTTATGCCATGAATTTCAATCACCAAATTAAAAATGCATATTGGAATAAATTACGTTACATAACTTAAGTAACAATTCTGTAAAATTCTGAATTTGTTTTCAACTGCAACGCATACAACACAATCATCAGAGTTCAATACCGCAAAGGTATCTGGTTCGTTGAAGACAACCATTACAACCAAAGTCACAACCTTCTGTTCCAAATACCAGTTCAACAGCGATTCCTTCTACAGGTTTGCTGTTGCATAGTTTTTTTTTTCTGATCGGAACCATATTTGAATTACTCATGATGTCTATAAATCCGTAATTTATTCAAGATTGAGGTACCTTTAGGCTTGATAAATTGAATTTGAATTAGGGAATATATTAAGCTTCTCAAGATAGGGATAAATCGTTAACCTTTGAAAGCAATACTTATCAATTTACGTACGTATAATATTGTGTGACACATTGATCTACAATTAGAACATGTTAATCTATGTATGCATGGATTTAATTATTTTTTCTATAATTTCAAAAGTTATTCTTTATTCTAAAGGTGTCACAGAAAGTGGCATTAAAACCCATAGTTTCAAAATTTACGACAATTCAACAAAACACCGGACAAACCTAACCGTACACGGGGAACCTGTTCTTGAGAAGCACAATTCGTCCAATTTTCTGTTTTACAAAACTGGACAGTATTTGGAATGGGGTAAACAAACAAACATTGGCTGTCTTAATACTTGATAACATTAACAGTGGATTCATTTGGTATTCAATGATGTTCCTTGATCTATCCAAAACAGGACAATTTATCTTCTGTTAGTACAAACGGAAACCAAACAGGAATTTCTTTATCATTTTCCAATAATCATATGAACGCATTTGTTATTTTTGGGAAAAAATGGCAGTTGAGTGTTCCGTATGAAATTGATATCAACAAATGGCATTCACATATGTTAACATGGAGTGTTTCGAATGGTCTAAAGATATTTGTGGATGGGGTTGAAAAAGAAGGAGAACCAATTGTGAAGGAAATCGAAACGCCCGTTAATGCAACTACAAAGCCATTGCTGATTGGCACACTTCATGGCGCGGCATATACAGCGCAAATGAAAATTACAGACTTGCATGCGTGGTCTGTGTCGCATACGACTTTGTTACAGAATGGTATCCTTTCTACAGGTAATAATTGAATAATAGAATGAGTTTATCATTACAAATATTCAACTAGCCGGAAATGTGTTTTTTAGCTGAAATCAGTACAAGCAAGTATATTTTAATTGGATATTTTCATTAGTATAAATTTAACTGGAAATTAACAATTTAACCATATTTCGAACGTGATGAGTTCTGATAATCTATCGTCTATTAATCACCTTTAAATAGTAATACCTCGTTATCACCCACATATGTTAGTCTCTAACCTGATCCGATATGTAAGCGATATTTCAACCAACGATCATTTTATGCACAGAGATTTATCTCGTTTTCACGTTTTAACTTCTTGGAAATGTACGGTTGATTCAATGACAATATTTCAGTAATCTGAAATATTGAAAAAACTGGTAATACGTTTTGATTTATTTTTTTATTATTATCAACGGAAATTATTCATTACTTTTTAAAATTTGATATGTATCCTGTCTCTCGGTCGATGTGATAGTTTTTGGCACCTTTTGGACACCTGTCTCAATTCACGATTTTAAAGCGACTCCTGTCTGTTTGTTGTCTTCAGGAAATCGATCCATTCAATTAATAAACAGGAAATTGTACTTTTTATATATTATATTGTAAGAAATTTAATTACGGGAGTTGTAAATATATTTCATTACAATATGCACGAATTAAGTACTTTTATGCCATGAATTTCAATCACCAAATTAAAAATGCATAGCGTGGAATAAATTACTAGTTAATGTAGGCATAACTTAAGTAATGAGAATTCTGTAAAATTCTGAATTTGTTTTCAAGCTGCAACGCATACAACACAATCATCAGAGTTCAATACCGCAAAGGTATCTGGTTCGTTGAAGACAACCATTACAACCAAAGTCACAACTCCACCTTCTGTTCCAAATACCAGTTCAACAGCGCTCATTCCTTCTACAGGTTTGCTGTTGCTATAGTTTTTTTCTGATCGGAACCATATAAAGGTTGAATTACAATCATGATGTCTATAAATCCGTAATTTATTCAAGATTGAGGTAGTATAATCCTTTAGGCTTGATAAATTGAATTTGAATTAGCTATTATGGAATATATTAAGCTTCTCAAGATAGGGATAAATCGTTAACCTCTTGAAAGCAATACTTATCAATTTACGTATTTCGTATAATATTGTGTGACACATAATGTCGCCTCTACAATTAGAACATAATGTTAATCTATGTATGCATGATGACGTTTAATTATTTTTTCTATAATTTCAAAAGTTATTCTTTATTCTAAAGGTGTCACAGAAAGTATAGGCATTAAAACCCATAGTTTCAAATTTACGACAATTATCAACAACCTGCTTGTAACACCGACACTTAACCTAACCGTACACGGGGAACCTGTTCTTGAGAAGCACAATTCGTCCAATTTTCTGGTTTTAAACAAAACTGGACAGTATTTGGAATGGGGTAAACAAACAAACATTGGCTGTCTTAACTACTTGATAACATGTAACAGTGGATTCACGTTTGGTATTCAAGTGATGTTCCTTGAGTCTAGTCCAAACAGGACAATTTATCTTCTGTCTAGTACAAACGGAAACCAAACAGGAATTTCTTTATCATTTTCCAATAATCATATGAACGCATTTGTTATTTTTGGGAAAAAATGGCAGTTGAGTGTTCCGTATGAAATTGATATCAACAAATGGCATTCACATATGTTAACATGGAGTGTTTCGAATGGTCTAAAGATATTTGTGGATGGGGTTGAAAAAGAAGGAGAACCAATTGTGAAGGAAATCGAAACGCCCGTTAATGCAACTACAAAGCCATTGCTGATTGGCACACTTCATGGCGCGGCATATACAGCGCAAATGAAAATTACAGACTTGCATGCGTGGTCTGTGTCGCATACGACTTTGTTACAGAATGGTATCCTTTCTACAGGTAATAATTGAATAATAGAATGAGTTTATCATTACAAATATTCAACTAGCCGGAAATGTGTTTTTTAGCTGAAATCAGTACAAGCAAGTATATTTTAATTGGATATTTTCATTAGTATAAATTTAACTGGAAATTAATAATACCTCGTTATCACCCACATATGTTAGTCTCTAACCTGATCCGATATGTAAGCGACATTTCAACCAACGATCATTTTATGCACAGAGATTTATCTCGTTTTCACGTTTTAACTTCTTGGAAATATACTGTCAATGGAATGACAATATTTCAGTAATCTGAAATATTGAATAAACTGGTTATAAGTTTTGATTAAGTTTTACTTATTATCAACGGAAATTATTCATTACTTAATTTGAATTTGATCTGTATCCTGTCTCTCGGTCGATGTGATAGTTTGGGCACCTTTTGGACACCTGGTCTCAATTCACGATTTTAAAGCGACCCCTGTCTGTTTGTTGTCTTCAGCAAAACGACCCATTCAATTAATAAACAGGAAATTGTACATTTTATATTGTAAGAAATTTATTACGGGAGTTGTAAATATATTTCATTACAATATGCACGAATTAAGTACTTTAATGCTATAAATTTTATTCACCAAATTAAAAATGCATAGCGTGGAATAAATTACTAGTTAATGTAGGCATAACTTAAGTAATGAGAATTCTGTAAAATTCTGAATTTGTTTTCAAGCTGCAACGCATACAACACAATCATCAGAGTTCAATACCGCAAAGGTATCTGGTTCGTTGAAGACAACCATTACAACCAAAGTCACAACTCCACCTTCTGTTCCAAATACCAGTTCAACAAAGCTCATTCCTTCTACAGGTTTGCTGTTGCTATATTTTTTTTCTGATCGGAACCATATAAAGGTTGAATTACAATCATGATGTCTATAAATCCGTAATTTATTCAAGATTGAGGTAGTATAATCATTTAGGCTTGATAAATTGAATTTGAATTAGCTATTATGGAATATATTAAGCTTCTCAAGATAGGGAAAAATCGTTAACCTCTTGAAAGCAATACTTATCAATTTACGTATTTCGTATAATTTTGTGTGACACATAATGTCGCCTCTACAATTAGAACATAATGTTAATCTATGTATGCATGATGACGTTTAGTTATTATTTCTATAATTTCAAAAGTTATTCTTTATTCTAAAGGTGTCACAGAAAGTATAGGCATTAAAACCCTTAGTTTCAAATTTACGACAATTATCAACAACCTGCTTGTAACACCGACACTTAACCTAACCGTACACGGGGAACCTGTTCTTGAGAAGCACAATTCGTCCAATTTTCTGGTTTTAAACAAAACTGGACAGTATTTGGAAATGGGGTAAACAAACAAACATTGGCTGTCTTAACTACTTGATAACATGTAACAGTGGATTCACGTTTGGTATTCAAGTGATGTTCCTTGAGTCTAGTCCAAACAGGACAATTTATCTTCTGTCTAGTACAAACGGAAACCAAACAGGAATTTCTTTATCATTTTCCAATAATCATATGAACGCATTTGTTATTTTTGGGAAAAAATGGCAGTTGAGTGTTCCGTATGAAATTGATATCAACAAATGGCATTCATATATGTTAACATGGAGTGTTTCGAATGGTCTAAAGATATTTGTGGATGGGGTTGAAAAAGAAGGAGAACCAATTGTGAAGGAAATCGAAACGCCCGTTAATGCAACTACAAAGCCATTGCTGATTGGCACACTTCATGGCGCGGCATATACAGCGCAAATGAAAATTACAGACTTGCATGCGTGGTCTGTGTCGCATACGACTTTGTTACAGAATGGTATCCTTTCTACAGGTAATAATTGAATAATAGAATGAGTTTATCATTACAAATATTCAACTAGCCGGACATGTGTTTTTTAGCTGAAATCAGTACAAGCAAGTTTATTTTAATTGGATATTTTAATTAGTATAAATTTAACTGGAAATTAACAATTTAACCATATTTCGAACGTGATGAGTTCTGATAATCTATCGTCTATTAATCACCTTTAAATAGTAATACCTCGTTGCGTGGTCTGTGTCGCATACGACTTTGTTACAGAATGGTATCATTTCTAGAGGTAATAATTGAATAATAAAAGGAGTTTATCATTATAAAATTGATAAAATAATTAATAAATTTATAAATATATACATTTTATATCATATTATATTTATATATTATATCTTATATTGATATTAATCAATTTTGCATAACATACAACTAGAAATGCTTTAAAGACCGCAGGTACCTCTTCCATCACCCTTTATACTTTAAAAACTAAAAGAACAACAACAACAACAACAAGAAAAATAACAAACATAACAAGATAAAAAACAACACATCACATCAAAGAAAGTAAACAGGAAATAATAATATAACAGTTCTATCACAATCACAATTTTTACATTTCTACTTCTACTACTACTACTACTGTTGCTGCTGCTACTACTACTACTACTACTACTGCTAATGCTACTACTACTACTACTTCTACTACTACTACTACTGTTATTGCTACTGCCATTACTAAAATTATTACCATTTCTTTAACAATCATAATTTCTACCACTATGACTCATGCTATTACTGCAACAACTGCTATATCACTTCTAATCTTGTTATCTAATTTTCTGGATTTTGCATATTAGATATTCGAATAAAAATATTTAGCCATTATTTTGTTTTGCTCACACTGTTTGCAATCGTTTATCATCTTTTGTAGTGTTCGTTTATACAGAAACCTCCAACGCCATATATTAAATGGTTCAGCATTTAATATTTGTCTCATTTCAGCTACAACAACAACAGCAACAACAACAACAACAACACTACCCACAACAACAGAATTCCAAATACCAACTTATCAGTGGAATTTTGTTAATTTGCACAGCAACACTCTTACTGTGAACAATATAAAAGCTACTGTCATGGGCGGAGTGGATACAAACCACACTGGGTCTGGCCTTCATCTCGACCATTCCAATCAATACATTGATTTTGGTTCTCATGCTAACCTATGCCTTGGTAACATAAACATGTGTCATCATGGAATTACGATATCAATCACGATAATGTTTCAGGCTCTGGAAGAAAACACGATTATAATTTCCAATGGCGGAGAAAACCCTGAAGGCACCGGTATAGCATTACTTTATAAGTTTGGACAAATCCAATGTGTTATATCAAACACCATGCACTCATGGTTTGGGTCAATACCAAGAGAAAAAATTGAGTTGAACAAATTCCAGACAATTATCATGTCCTGGTCACAGAATAATGGACTAAAAATAATTGTCAATGGACACGTCGTCACCACCTCGACGCATGCTGTACTACACCACAACACAACCACCACCACAGATAACTTGTATATAGGGAAACCACCAACAATGACTTCGACAACGGAGGTTCATTTTTACGTGAAGACCATCATCATCTATCATGTCTGGATTGGAATGTGTATCGACAATGGTCTAATACCCCCACCGATTGAAGGTAAAATAACTGTATAGATAAGTAACTAATGGAAGATGTGGATTTTGTGATACAGTGGACCACCTCGCTCAGAGCATCTTAGTCACTTTTGACCCTTTAAATCATGCAGGCCATAATAGACTGGTCTAAACAATTGAAAGAGCATACCACTTAGATACTAAGAGTTGAAAGGATTAAGACTGCAATTATTCAATTTCGAAAACATTTTGATAAGTCCAAACCCTGATATAAGAGACCAATTCAATAATTAGACCACTTTGAGTCAGTAGGTTAGGTTGACTTAATAGCGAAATTTCACTGTATTTGAAATCTGAAATGACTTTCACAGCACATACATAAAGATTATATATCGTGTTCATGAATGTCTCATGTATTATCATATTATGTAAGTGTTTTTGAAGTTATTACATCGTATACATTTCATAAGGAAATATGATAACACATGAATCTTTTATCATTACAGTAACGACAACCACACCAATAGCAACACAACCTGCCACAACCAAAATCCCTTCTACAACGGACTACTGTAAATCTGGTTACATATGTAAAGGTATATTTGATTTTGAATGTTGTTTT
This sequence comes from Atrina japonica, assembly GCA_030159075.1. Classification (NCBI taxonomy): domain Eukaryota; kingdom Metazoa; phylum Mollusca; class Bivalvia; order Pterioida; family Pinnidae; genus Atrina; species Atrina japonica. The sequence goes on from BROG01000643.1 coordinate 360,005, forward strand.
AAGCCACACTCAACAATTTTTCAGTTATATGGTGACGATCAGTTTTTATTGGTAGTGGAGAGAAAACCCGGTTACAATGTACCCGGGAAGAGATTGCCGACTTTCCGCAAGTAAACTAGCAAGGTTACACACAAAATCACGTTAGGTTCCTGTGGACTTGAATCAGAAGTGAGTGAGCTCTATGCTCTAACAACTCGACTCGGGAGGCCCCTTAAAAGTACTACGTATATCAAGTTTATGCATTGATATGATATCATGATATATGTTGCAGCAAAATTTAATGTCAAAACTTTTTTTGTAATTTTTCGATTCCTTATTACCAAATTATAAATCTTCAGTATGTCCAGGATAGATGACTACATAAACGATAAACTTTAAATAATAAACTTTGAATAAGTGAAGTGATTCATATTTGTTCAGATAGTAGAAATAAATCATGATAGAAATATGAAAACGCTTTAATATTCCTTGATATGGACATTGTCAACTGGAACAATGAAATGGTACTGAAAAATGCATAAAAATCATCAAGATCAATATATTTGACAGTCTGTTGAATAATGCCAGTCGTTCTATTCCGCCGATCTCCGATTGCTCCATTACCGTCTGGATGCATTTACTGCAAAAGTGTGTTAACCGAAAATTACTGATCCTAGAGCATCATGAGATTTGTTTATCTTAACATGTGGCGCGAAAAGAAGGAGGAGTTATGAATTGTTTGTAAACATATGCAATGGAACACGTTATTTTACAATTTTAAAGTCATATTTATCTTCTAATCGCCGAAGGTATTTGGAAACGTTCTTTTTAAAATTGTGGTTCTTTTCCGGAAGTATTGACTGCGCATTCTTAATTTGAGATAATCGTCTCTGATTGGTCTGTGCAATTTGTACAGAGCTGACGAGTCCAGTGAACATGTTGTCGTCAAGCCCTCGAGAAACGATAGTGGATAGAGGGCGCTGCAATTATTCGAGTTAGTAATTTATGTAAATATTATGATGCGTTTTATTTCAGATTGGTTGACTACTACTAAATCATCTACAACATCAACAGCGAAACCTACAGCTACTCCACAACCGACGACAACAGCAAAACTGACTACCACTCAAAAACCTACCACCACACCCAAACCTACTACCACAACCAAACCTACAACCACACCCAAACCTACCACCACAGCCAAACCTACAACCACACCCAAACCTACTACCACACCCAAACCCACAACAACTACGTCTCGCCCAACTTTACCAACTTATACAAGCAGGCCCACAATCAGTCCAGGAACAGATAACAGATGCGTTTCTTTCCTTAGCTGCAAATTCGAAAGAGCACGTGAAAATAATGTTGAATTTATAGTGTGCTTAAATGTTGGAGCTCAGTCTTGCTTTCTTAGAAGTATTGTACAAGGAAACAGAGAAGAACATAAGTTCCTTGCGACTCAGATCAACAAAAACTTATTCAATCAACGGGTAATAATAACACACAAATAAAACATCATTATATATATTTATAATCTTCACTCACAACAGTTCTGCATAAGTTTGCCTTTGCGTACCGAAAAAAATATGTAACAGTTTTTATTTGTAAAATATGTCATATAAGTGATGCAGGAGATTTAAAGATTTAAACATAATAATCATAATACATTTACAATAGCCACTTGATTTTGATTAAAGAAGACTATATAAAGTAATTGCCGTGACAAAATCTTTTCAGGAACTAACTATATATATATATATATATATATATATATATATATATATATATATATATATATATATATATATATATATATATATATATATATATATATATATATATATATATATATATATATATATATATGAATGAACCGGAATGCTCGATTAGTGATAGTTTGATCTTTGTTATGTTGTTTCGAAAATGAATGATGTATTTTTTTATTTTCAAATATTTCTAAAATTTTGTAGGTAACATGTTCCGTTCAGGCCAGATTCAAAGGGCAATCTATGCTAACAAGTATCAAAACCAGCGTTGAATTTCGTCCAAGCATTACGGTAATTTAACTACAACTTTCTTTATTTCTGTCATCACATTCTTTCTGTGGTATGCACTTTTAGATACATTGTATCTAGTTATGATTTCGGTGTATTCAATAAGTTCTAATTATTTGTTTTGAACAGCTTCAAACAGTTAACAAAATGCAACTAGTCGAAGGACAAGTACAGCAATTCATACTGGCTAAGCTGACAGCTCCACCCGCAATGTTTTGCTGTGAAGGTTGCTTTGGTCGATGTGAAGTTCAAATTGGTGCAATGTTGGAAAATAGATATGCAGTGAAAACGTGTAGCAGAAATAAAGTTATTCCTCAAGTATTAGTCGGATGGAGGGGAGAAAGACAATCAAGTAGACCGGAATCATGTGGTTCGATAGTTCCCTGTTCCACATGGAAAGACACTGTTGAAATCCCTGTCAAAGCCACTGTTGACGGTATTTACGATAGGGATAGAGAGGTGAAATATACGGTACAGGCAAACGTACTGAACGTCAAACATCCACCAGGTCAATCTATAACTACAACGACACAAGTGTTGAATGTCGGACATGTATCAGTAAGTTATTAGTGTATTTATTTATATATTCAGTGTAATTTAAGGATTACCTTCCGTTGTCCATTGCTAGATATTCAATCTTTGATTGCTCTAAGTAGCTCTTTAACAATTATCTTTGTAATTGACAGTGTTATGGAAAATATTTGAATTCAGTACAGGAATGTACTTTTTTAGTATCAGAAATTATGTATTTTAGGTGGTAGCTGTAGACAATGACCATAAATCCATGTGTAGTTCCGTCAATGACCCACATATGACGACATTTGATGGCAGGTAAGTGCCATTAAATATGAAAATTCATTTTTAATGCTTGGGTAACATTGAATTGATGAATTCAAGCCAGGATAAAAACATGATCGTTTCTGAAAAAACTCTTTTCTATAACGATGTATTTTTAGTTGCACTGACGTTAGGTATCTTTAGAATACTTATCACCAAAAGTCTGACACGTGGCTCTCCATGTGTTTTTGACGTCATAATCATACAACTGTTTGACGGGTCATCTAATTGTGACGTCATAATGGAAAAGTTTGTCAAAAGTGAGGTGTCGGGCATTTGATGGTTGGTCACTTCGTTACTTGATGGAAATCACATGTATCTTCAGTTGTCGGTTAATAGAATAATTTCGAGTTCTTACGTAATCCGTTTTTTGGATCAGGATTTTTCATTCGACGAGTCAACTTCGTTAGCCCTAGCGATTTCCGGTTTGTGTCTTTGCAGTGATCAGGAAATTTGAAATTTAGTAGCACTTTATAGTAATACGATGAAATATACACATATATTATAAGTATCATTATCATCATCACCATTATCATCATCATCATTATTATTTTTCTTCTTCTTTTTCTTCTTCTTCTTCTTCTTCTTCTTGTTATTATTATTATTATTATTACTATTATTATTATTATTATTATTATTATTATCAATATTATTATTATTATTATTATTATTATTATTATTATTATTATTATATAATTTTCTTGATATTTACAACAAGCGCGTTGCATAGACATTATATCTTGGAATATTTTGCATGTTTTGCAGACGATACAACAATTTCAATGTGGGAGAATTCATTTTGTACCGTCACAAATCCCTGCCATTTGAGGTAACACTTTTTCCATTGATAAATAAATCCACAACTAGACTATATTTTTCAATTTCCTATACATCGTATATTGATTCTGTAACCCGGTAACCAATGGATACGAGGTACAATGGAAAGTACATGTATCAGTGTTGTATTTGTCAAGTCGTGTTTTAATTTACCGTCCGCTTTTTATGAAACCCGGTCACGATGTGTCATGGAAAAAATATATTCCGTATAAAATCTGCTAGGGTTCTAGGGATAAATGTCGATTTCAGCGTTATGAGATAACTACTCGGTAACTACGGGACGTCGTACATATATACATTAATGTATATTAAAATGTATGGTCAATCAACAGTACAAGAATTGTTATATTTTCCTCTCATCGTTAAAAGATATCACTTGGATTAATTGCGTCGCATCTTTGATGTAGTCATAACTGATACACTAAAACAAACACTTCTTTGACAAATTGTAAATGAAAATTTTGTCATTGTTATTTCAGACTTTCTATAACTTATCGATGTTGGATGACAAAGATTTTTTCTTGTAAGTGTATGGATTATAAAGACATGTTACTTCTACCATTTCTCTAACTGATCTTTGCAGGTCCGAGCCATTTATAAGAAATGTAGTAGTCGGTCAAGAGCTACGTGTAACTGTGCTGCTGCCGTAAAATCGGGAGATGACGTCATCACATTTACAGCATGTGGTGGGAGCGTTAGCAGCAATGGTCATGGCCATGGTCATGGTATAAGCATATTGGCACTGCTAGCGCACGGACATGGTCACTCACATGGACACTCGTCAGTTATTACAGTTTCTATGTTCAAAAATGGAGAACTGACCCCAGGTACACAGATTCGACGATACGGATGTGGACAAAAATACGAAGTAAGTAGTAATGTTCTCACCGTATGGAATCTATACAAATAATATAAATAAAGCTAAGTTTTTCCAGAACTATCGCAGACATAGTTCAATTTTAATGTACTCTGCAAGGTACTTAATACATATATACTGCAATCAACCTACTGTTTTGCAAGATCTAGAAAGTATTTAGATATTTTAAAAGCACGAATATTCGATTCTGACACTTCATGTAACCATGGCAATCTGAATTGGCTACAGCAAATAATGCGTTCTATTTAAGGTTGTTCTTCCCACCGGTACAGTGGTTACTATTCAAAGTAGTTCCAGAAATTTTATCAACATATGGGTGAAGCCATCGAGTGTAGACAGACGACAGACAGAAGGTAACAGTGATGTGTCTGTCTGTCTATCTATCTATCTATCTATCTATCTATCTATCTATCTATCTGTCTGTCTGTCTGTCTGTCTGTCTATCTATCTATCTATCCGCATCTCTCTCTCTATCTATCTATCTATCTATCTATCTATCTATCTATCTATCTGCATCTCTCTATCTATCTATCGATCGATCGATCTTCTATCTATCTATCGCTCTACCAATGATTTGTAATTGTGAACATTTGTTTTCCCGTCATGTTTTATCATTTCCCTTTTCTCTAATAATTTGAGGTCTTTGTGGAAACTTTGACGGAAACAGGAACAATGATATACCTGGTGTTTCGATAAGAGAAGTATATCCTAACGCATTTTGTAACCATTGGAGGTAAGCATGTATATCCAATGAATCATAAGATGGCTTTAAAATAAGTAGTGAAAAGATACAAAAATGTTTGAAAATAGAAAATCTTGATGAATGTATTTATTTTCTGATTTGAAAGAAATTGAAAGAAAATAGAAAGCATTTTATATCTACAATTTATTATACATGTATGACCTAGTCCATGCATTTTCCATTTAATAAAGTGGGCATTAACTCTCTTTACCAAAGCAAATTATTTCGATTTTTTATGCTTTTACAGCTTGTACTTAATGTAATATAACAAATAGGATCTATACACAGGCATAAAAATCTTATATTCCTATATATTATGTGAAAATAAAGTCAAATGTGATGTTCATAAACTAGTACTTTGGTATAGTTAATCAGTTGCCAAACCTAGGTTTCCCAATAAATTTTAACAAACATTATTACAAAATAAAAATGTAATATTCATTCGCGCTATAATGATGACACGTTTACGCAAATTTTTCATGTTCTTGCGATTTGTTTTGAATTAAAAAAATATATTTTAGATTATGATAATTGTTTCATTGATAAGGATATATAATGAAAGAGTTAATGAATGTATATATTGAAATACTTTCAACACCGTTCTTGGCGATAAGAAGGGTGTAAATATTATAGCATGTTAGTAGGAATATAATTAACAAAAAATATCTCTCTTCTCAGTACAGATGAAATTTGTCAAATATGGAATTTATTTATATGGACTTAACTTCCATTTTATATGGACCTAACTTCCATTTTATAATTTGTTCCCTAGGCCCAGTAAGAGTATATTTACTGGAGTGGCAGCCAGTCATGTTAACGGCATGTCCACCTACTGTAGCTGTGTACAAGGGAAAGAAGTATTTTGTGCTAAAGGTTATGGTGTTCTTCAATGTGACAAATCTCGTAAGTATATTTTGTATATCTACATTTTATATTTTCTGTATGTATATAATCTAGCCATCACGCATATATATATTTTAATATTGGGTATATGCCACTAATAAACACAGCAATTCAATATAGCCTGGCGGGTAGGAGTCTTGTGAACCCTTTCTTGACATGGACGAGTTTAATTTTTAGGTAGTAAAGCATAACATCAAATTACACTGCCTTAGGTTATCGTTCCTAATTGTCAAAATACATAAATGAGTATCCAGTGAGGAATAAAACCCTTTTTTTTCGTGCAGCTTGACATAGCCGAAAAATGAGTGGAATCATCCGTATGATAATCAAAATGCTATTCCGCCCCGCTATCTTATGTGAATCGCACAATATAAAGCAAAATTGCACTTGAATGAGAATCATTCAAAACATAATAGTTTGAGAAAACACAAATTTATAGTAGTAAACAAAGTCTGGCTGGAATATTGAGCTATTTAAAACTGTTGATAGAACCAGATTTTGATTCTTGTATCACAGACGCTTTTGTGAAAACAAATTACATGTAGATCTATTTGTTTTTACCAGTGATAAACATGATTTAAATTTGTATGCCTCTGATTGTTACACAAATAGACTCTTCAAATTATTTTTTTTCTGCAATCTAAAATTTTCATTTTAGACAGAATGAAGATTTCAGTTGTATTCCCAATACCTTCTTGAAATTCTTTTTCCCATGCATAGGTTTAAACATAATCAATGCAAGATGTAATGACACACAATATGAATACATGTACATGTATTTATTTTATTTGGCCATTAGAAGAAAACACATTCAAACAACAAGCACTATTTAGATAAACAAACCAGGTGGTACGTTGTATCATTTTATTTGAAGGTTATGATATTACCAGTACAGTTGTAAGACAAGCCATGACCCCACGACCTGACTCTGGACGTCATAAGCGCCAGGCTGAAGTAGATAATACTGTACCAGTTCTTGACGTAACAGAGGTTAGTTATGTATATTTTTGGTTCCATAAGATATATTTACATCTTGTTCTTCTTTAGCTTAGGTAATAAACAACATTGAGTAAAAATTACCTCAAGGCTAGTCGGGGTGATGCGCAAAGAACATGGCGTCAATACACTTCTCGTTTACATCACGGTTTGGCGAGATGCATCAACATAACTCTTACTTGTAACATCGCGTATTCAGATACTATAATAGCAAGTGAAAAAGAACTGTAACTATAAAACATTTTATTGATAACCACGTATGTCGTATTTACTATTGTAGCAACTCAATGCACCATATCTTTATGATGTATCGTTTGGATTATCAGGATGTTGTAAATATGGAAGATGTAAATCATTTTCATTGTGTATACGAGAGTATGAAGGGGGTTGGAAAGGAACATATTCTTTATTGAGCGCAGTCAAAATGATAACCAAACCTTTTATATCCCTTATATTTCGTATTCGATTTAAATGATATACATTAACATAAATTTTTAAAACATATATTTGTCTACCATCGATTTTTTATGCATTTGTGCGTCTGTTCCTCCGGTTAAGATTTTGATTTAGTATTTATTTTAATTAACGTTATATCGGATTCATTGGTAGGGAATTGTTATTATTATTATCATTAACCAGACACTTTGTTATATCTCTTCTATCTCTTTGACTATATGTGTATTTCTTTACCCTGGTTTTTATCTGTAACTTTAATACCACTCTGTACTGTTTTGTTTTACTAAGACACTATGTTCTTCTATCTCTTTGCTTATATGAGTACCTGCTATTGTCTTATTTAGGATGGTAATTATACATTGGCGTATGCTAGAGAATACTGCACAGAGTACATTGAAAACAGCACAGCGGCGAAACATTGCGACACAATATTAAGCACTTCAAACTACAGTGCCACTATTGAAAATTGTGCAGTTGATATGGAGGTAACTTTTTATAATTTTAGAGGTCATGTATCTGATTGTATTTAACTATGAGATTAGCTGTTCAATATTTTTGTGTATGATCTATTCCACTAAAGTGACAGAAAGCTTTGTTTATGCTAAATCATAGAACATCATCGGATTTGTCGGCGTTGATATGACACTTAAAGCAATACAAATATTTGCGATGTATACTGTATAATTGCTTTTACTCGCCTAGGATTTAATTTCGCTCAATTTACGGTCAAAATAAATGTCGCGAAATTAGATAGCCGTAAATATTTAGAGATTATAACATGTGTTTTTCCATATCGGGCAGCTATTATCCCGAGACCTCCATATCAGTACCAGGGCTTTTTGACCCGAGGGCAGATAGGGGTATCGGGATAATATCGGGCCGATATTGAAAAACACATTTTATAATATTTTTATCGCATTTTAAACAGATTTAACGAAAATGTTTTGTAAAAATAAAAAATAATTGTATTATGTCAACACTTAATAATTTATTCCATGCTGTTTGTAAACATGCAATAATACAGAACTGTTTACGGTTACCATTGTTGGTTTTAATAGTAATATTTCCAGTAATATGAGTCTATGACAGGAACCAAACTGAGACGGCAGAACTGACGTAGCCAAGTCAATAAGGAGGTGAAAAGTTTTCTTGTTTCAGATTGTTGTATAACCTGCATAATCCAGTCGTTATATTTTGCTCACTTCGATCACTACATTAACGCCTGCACTCATACACACTCAGAATGCTTCAATCGGAAGAATTTTAAAAAGTGCTAGATTGTGACGTCACAGTAATTCACGTCAGAATTTTGTTTTGCAACACTCAAAATTTATTTTTCAAATTACTGGTAAAAGAAAGTTCTAATTTATCGTATAATGGAACTAATTCATGTACCACGTGGTACCCGATAACGTTTGTGTGGGACTATTGTTTCTATCGGTGATGGAATAACATTAGAAGACCACATCCTGCGCTTACGTCATTTCAGCGGGACGATTACGTAGAGTTACGTTCCATCACCAAAAGAAACAATAGTCCCACACTAACGTTATCGGGTATCACGTGGTACATGAATTAGTTCCATTACAACTGTAAACATATCATTCATTGGCAGTATACGTTCACTATATTTTCTTTGTTTTTTTTATTTATCTTTGATTTATCCTTAATTTTGAAATGGAAATCAAAACTCCGCAGAATCATAAACGTCTCTGATTGGGTTCCCGTTTTTTCGAGAGCGGCGATAAACATTTTAAATGGTTAGCTTTCACGCCCATTCGGAAGAGTTCCGATCAAGTGCGTTAATCATTCACGTTAGTTGTTGTAATGCATTTGATGCATGCGATTCAAACTGTTAAATACTTTGAACAACGTCATTTGCTTACAGGAAGTGACGCGCTTAGCTCATGATGACGTCAGGACCAAAATCAGCATCAGGACTAATAACCGATAATAGTCCGGGGCAATATGGATTTCTGCCTCCATATAGTCAATACGGTGATAGGGCCTGTGAACCATATCTGGTGTTATCACATATGCAAAATCGCGGTTATCACTGCCAAATTTGTGATAAAATAACATACTTATAAAATTTAAAAGACAATATGTAACCGATCAAAAGTATAAATGTTATTGTCAATCAAAACTTGTTCACGTAGACATTGTATACACGAATCACAGAATCTTTGTAAGTTTTGCTTCCAAATTATATACAATACACTCGTGAATTTCTTGTTTGTTTCGGAAACCGCTTGAGCGATATTTCATTCCCGTGAATAAGTCCATTTCAGAAAAACGAGAAATTTTTCTTTCGGTAAAATTTAACTACTATTCAGTACATCATTATTGATGATTACAACATATAAGTATGTTAAGACCTCACGCCAGGTATTCAGTATAGCTAAAACAACAGATATAAAATTTCTATGCATTCTTGTTTAAGCTTACTGGTGACAAAGCATGGGCACAAGACTCCGTGGCTGATATTATTTCGGAGTGTCTGGCAGAGGCAGAAAGAAGCGAGCCATTTCAGAATTCATCATCGGAAAATATTACAGCATCAATATCTGATAAACTTTGTGATCAAAACTGTGGTGAACATGGATCCTGTTCTCAAGGTATGTTACTGCAATGTTAAAGAATATTACTCTGAAAACTTACTTGATGCTCCATCAAGTTTTTCCATTGACTATCTAGTCTCGTTTCTTGCGTGATTATTTGAGATTATGGGGGAAATATTGTTGACAAAAGTAAATAAATCATTAAGTGTTAAGTCTTATCATTTAGTGTTAGAGGAATGAATTGCAGCATTGTTAATATTCATTATTTAGCAGGATATTAAAAGGCATTTGAGAGAGAGAGAGAGAGAGAGAGAGAGAGAGAGAGAGAGAGAGAGAGAGAGAGAGAGAGAGAGAGAGAGCATCGTAACTTGATTAACAAAGAAATTCGCACACGTTGCCATAAAAACAACAGAAATACTTATGTCTTTTACATAAGAGAGACAAATATGACATAACATGAATCATCCATATCAAAATGAAGCTAGACATCTACGTGTAACACGTAGAGGACATAATGTATTTAGACTATCAATAAGATAATTCTAAAACAATTCTTTCCCAGGAAATAATAATGTAATTCACTTGAATTTAACTGTGGGCTTGCAGCGGGTGTGACCGCTCAACAGGGGATGCTTACTCCTCCATCACACCTGATCCCACCTCTTGATCTCAAGAGGTCCGTTTTTGTCCAATATTCATCAGATTGATATATGTATCCTGAATATCCGTATCTGAGTTCTTTTATATTTAGTTGGTTACTAAATCCCCTTAATTTGTTTTAACATGTTTGTCGATTCATTTGTACATTTTAAATCTCAATAATTATTTTCTATGGTGGACATATATTTAGTTTGCTGAGTTCTATCGAAATGAAACAAATATTCACAAAATGTTTTACAGTGAACTTTTGTATTTACAGGTATCTGTCAGTGTAACGATGGGTATTCTGGGGAGTTATGTGATATTTCTAAGACCACAAAGCCATATGTAATATCAGTTCTCTTCAACGGAACAAGTTGTGATACCTGTGGCTGTGATAGACAAGAGCGGGACGATTGTTCAACAGCGGTTATTTATGGATCCAATTTTGTTGAATCCCAAACTCTGACTTGTCATTACCGTTATATTGAGGTTAGTGATGGTGAAACAAGAGCGATAAAACGATAAAACTCGCTGCTAGGTATAAAAATGCATATTTGCACGATTTAACACGATTAGCAGACGATCTTTACAATGAGAATGTAGAGGGCGTTGTTTGGTAGCCAATATCTCTCTCTCTCTCTCTCTCTCTCTCTCTCTCTCTCTCTCTCTCTCTCTCTCTCTCTCTCTCTCTCTCTCTCTGTGTTAGAGAATCATTGTCGGGTTAGCAGCTGACAAACTTTTTTTTTGTATTTTTGATGTCGATTTAATGGATTTATAAAATCGATGTACATTTATTTGTAATGAATTATTTACGAATATAATTTTTTGAACATTTACTAGATATTTATTTTCGTGATCAATGACTATAAATCATGTGGTACTAAAATGACATTTCTTTAGGTCTACCAAGGAAAAGTGGCACATCAGGGTTGAGTCAAAATCCAAAACAAAAGGATCTACTTTCTAAAAATAGGTTATACAGGTAAAACATATTGCCATGCACGGACTCCATGCATTACTGAATCTCTAATACTTTTGTGACGACAAGTAGCTTGTCACCCCTATTATGATTTGATTTAGACTCATTGTGTTTGTAAACATGTGCATATTTTCCTTGGCAGACCTATACATGTATTTGTGATTTTTATATTGGTTATATCAAATGAAATTGGATTAATTCTGTTCTTTGAAACTTACATATCAGACATATTCAAGTTTTTTTTAAAACTTTTATCTAAAATTCCTGAAATATGATTAGGTGACAAAAATGATATCAACAACAAATAAATTGGACAAAAGTATATCTCAATGATAAACCGCTTATTTTACAGATGTCTAATAAGGTTGAGATCGTCACAGAAATAAGAACAGTTTCAGCCGTTTTTATAAGTTTGAACCAAGTGTCCTGCAAGCTACCAGAAACACGTAATGGAGCGTTAATACAAATAAGCAATGATGGCCAGAGGCTTAGTGATAATTCATATCTACACCTAGTGTACGATTCTAATTGTTTTGATTGCACAATTCAGAATAACTCTATGGATTCGTCATGTCGAAGAAGGGTAAATGTTTATTTCGTTTATTCTATTAAAATCTCCAATGTTTATTTTTCAGATCTTGTTATTAAAAGTTATTATCAATAATGTAAACATAATGGAAATAATAATAAACGTTGCAAGTAAAACAAGTGAAAATGTTAAAAAGAAATATAAACATTAATTCCTTTTTTCATAAATGATATTTTTTATATGTCCATTCAAGGAAAATACGTGCATCATAAACGACCAGTGCTACAGATATAACGACAAAAAGGGGACAAACCCGTGCAAAATATGCGATCCATCCGAAAGTAAATCTTCTTGGACGGACAGTGACAGTGAGTAGCCACGACCTACCAGAATGTAGCTAATTTACATAGCCTAGATAAAAGTTTTTAAAATAGTTTTTTTTGTTTTATTTTGTTTTTATCCACTGTCAGTATCAATGACAAAAACTAAACTGACAAATTAATATAATTTAAGATTTTAGATTTATTAGTATAGTTAAAGATACCAAAGTTAAAGTTTTAGAAAAATGTTTCTGTCGAAAAAAACCGTCAACATTTAAATACCATTGTATACATGTATGTCCGAAAGAATAAACAATAAGACTGAAGAAATATGTAAATAACTGAAAGGATTTTGTTACATTCTTTGAATATATTATTTGTTTGTCTGTATTCAATATTTCTGTATTTATCATCAAAACAGGCGCGAACTGTACAAAGCATACGGATGTACAATTTACAAAAGCTGATAATGAAGGAAGTGGCATCAGTCAGACGACAGTGATTATACTTGCTGTATTGGCAGGCGTTCTCGGCTTCCTGCTCGTCCTGGCTTTGTTTTATATATGCAATTTGAAGTAAGTTTGTCATTTTCTTTCCTTTTCTTATATGTTTTATCCAGAGTTCGTTATTGTTTATGTGGGATACATTAGTACGTAATACAAGAGTGTATAACAATAATCTAGAAAGTTCAATCGATAACTGTGGGGTGTTATTGAATTCCTGAAGGTCATAGTGGAGTCATAATTTAACTACGAAAGCCTAAAAATAAATATCTTGAGTGGAATAATTCATTTTATTTCATAGGAAAAAAATATTTTAACTTTCAGGGAGAAGGTATACAACAAAGAGTCTGGAAATTATAAAATAAACAAGGAACTGGAATTCCAGAAAGCACCACAGAGGACCAGCCCTAATGACTATACGTTTGATAATGCGATGTACGAAGAAAAAGAAAATCTTTGAATACATCCACATACAACTTAATTTATTATCTGTGTATTAAACAAATTGCCTTTTCAATTGTTCATAGGATTGGATTTAAAGTTACATGAATAGAACTGTTAAATTGACTTCTACTACATATATATATATAACCCACTGACTTGTTGACAAGCACTGTGATAAAACAGAAAAGTTAGACACTGTGTACAAAGGACACTGGAAAAAACTTATCTTGGAAATAAAAGATTTGAAGCAATTTTTATTGTATTTTTTTAATTGTATCACTCGTCAAACCATGAGATAAAATTATTCTGGTTAGAATTGACTTACTGAATAATTAATTTTAAATTCAACACAGAATAGTATAAGTAATAGTAATAGTTCTGCACAAAGGTTATCGGGTATCACATGGTACATGAATTAGTCCCATTAGAGTACAGTTATCGTAACAGTATCCAAATTGGCACAGTATCTAAATTGGCCAGTCCTGTTGTTTACTTCCAAGATATTTCCGTTAAGTACTTCAAGAACTGATATATTATCTGATTAACAGTAATATTTTTCTGTGTCAGAGTAGTTTGAGATTAAATATAACACTTTTCCCTGTCTTTGTATCCAAAAATATAGGTATGTATCTATCGTGGGTCAATTTAAGCTCTGTGCAAAATAATCGGGAGAAGGGAAAATTTTCTATCAAGAAATTGCTGAAAAAATTGATCATTTATTTGTATAAATAGTTACATACTTTCATAATATCTACATTCATACAACCATTATGAATAAATGCAGTTGAAAAATCTCATTTAATTTGTTTATGCAATTGTATTTCCTGTGTACTGGCCAATGGGACTGATCCATGTACCACATGATAACCGATAGTGTTTGTGCGGTACTAGTATCTCCAATGGTGGTGGAAAGTACCTCTACGTAATATTCCAGCTGAAATGACGTTAGCGCGGGATATCGTCTTCTAGCATTATCCCATCACTAATAGAAACAATTGTCCCGCACAAACGTTATCGGGTATCACGTGGTACATGAATCAATCCTATTAGAGTACTGACAATGTGAGATTCACAGCCATATTTTCAATGTGAACTGCGCAATATTTCATTTTTATCTTGCAACTGTTGATCGATTTTGTACCAGCAATTTAAAGAAGGATCCCAGTATCAGAGAATTTAACAAATGCACAGGCATCACAAACACCAGATAATTTTACAGCAAAAGAAAAACATTTAAAAACAGGCCAATTTAGGTGCTTATACGATAAATGCTTATTGCAAGCTGTATGTTTAATGGCGGGTACCAGTACATTGAATTACCATCGTATATCTTTAGTCGTCATCGGTATCTGTTTTGTCGTCATCGTGTCGTCAACGATTATTGTTATTGTCACCATTCTTACTCCTCAAAGTGGTCGTCGTGTTAAGATCTATTAATATGTTTTAAGAGCCACAAATGAATGGGTTCTCCTCTCAGGGGGGGGGGGGCATTGTTCTCAAAATTATCATTAACTGCATTAAATGTGACGAAAATGCAATTCAAAGATGGATAGAAAATTTAACATGTCGGAGAGATCAGAAAGCAAACTTCTACAAAACAGCAGTAAGACGGTTAGCTCCGTTTGAGACAGTGGATTTGAATATTTCATTATTTCAAGTTTCTCACACGAAATTTGATTAGATACGGCAAATGAATAATTTCAAATTAACGTATAATAATTTCGTGTTTGTGTGTTGTTGTTTTTTTGTACTTGACGTAGGCGTATCAAAACATCCGTAAATCTGAGTAACTAAGATAATTGCTTAATGTTCCTTACAAAATAACGGTACACATAAATGTGGCGGGGTCTTGTTCGACTGCAAAATGTTTGTTCTTATATCTTGTTCAAATTTTGAGTGTAATATATGCCGATGTAATAATTTATTGCTTAACAGAAGATACGACTGTAGTTCTTGTCAATTAATTTGAAAAAATGTCTAACGATGGCATCAGAAAAATACAGACAACAACACTTAGATTTTACGGAGGCATTTCTTTTTAAACTAATTGTAGCGGAACGTAAGTACGGACGATCCAACACAAAACATAAAAATACAATGCTGTACAAAGATGATGGATTTTCATGAGGTACTATACACGTAGTGTTTGGAGACCATGTATTTCAGCATTCCAATGGGACTTAATTGTGCCCATTTATAAGCCGGCCTGTTCTTTTATTCATATGACGCAAATGTCATTCAGAAGCTTTTGAGGCCTTTTATTTGATCGATAAATACGTTTTGTTATATAATAATAACATTTCGCATAGGGATATGTGACACAGACGCTTTCTACTAGGACATTTTATTTACTATAGCCACAGATGGCAAATTAACAACCAAGCTATACTGCAAATTTAATTGCTTTGCCATTCCTATCGTCAGCTTTCCACATCTAGGTAGTAATATCCCCTTTTCGTCTGCTCCTGGTCTTTATATATCACAGATAATTCTATATGTTAGTACGTGTATATTTTATATACAACGGCAAACCATTTACTGATAATGTGTAGTCACAATTATTGCAACGTGCAAACAAAATCAATGTTATAAAAATCTCAAATACCAATGTATAAATCTTCAGGATGTCCATGACATCGGACAGGTAAATCAACAGTTCAGTTAGTGAAATAGAGTAATCACAAACTATTATTTCGACCGTAAAAATTTGCGGAGCGCCATTTTCGATATCCCTGTGCCAATAACTTGACAGTAAATAGTTTTAATTTACTTTATATATAAATTGCTCTTGTGTTGAACACGTCGTGGCATAGTGGATAATTTGTGATATTTAAACACCATATGTAGGGGATGGCAGGGTATTGTTACTTATATATTGAAAATTTGAAGTTTAAAAATCCGATATCGTCACGTTTGTCTTTCAACAAACTATCGGCATTTCTATGGGAACCAATAGTGCCCCTTTATTGTCTAATCTATTCCTTTATTCACACAAAGCAGACTTCATTCAGAAACTGTTAAATCAAAAGAATATATAAAAATTCTCAGATTCACAAAATTCTCTCCTGGAATGTCCGAAACATAGATACAAATCCGGTAAAAATAGACAAACACGGACCTCTGAAAACCAAGAGGTGGGATAAGGTGCAATGGAGAAGTAAGCATCCCCTGTCGACCGGTCACACCCGCCGTGAATCCACAGTCAAGTCCAATGAAATATATGAGGAGTGAATCCTCGTTACAATTGGTACAGACGTCTCAACAACCACCAACGAAAAGTCAAGAAGAAGAAGAATTTAATTTGACATTTAAATATATGAACGACTTTTTGTCAATTGTGAATGACAATTTTCATACATATGTCAATGCAATATATCCCAGAAATTAGAAATTAGAAACTAGAAATTAAAGATACAACAGAATCAAGCACACACCCTTCATACTTAGACATTTTACTTGCTAAAGACACATACGGGGAAAAAACTAAGCTATACGACAAACGCGACGACTTCGGCTTTTCGATTTTAAGTAATAATATTCCACAATCACCAACATATGTAGTTTATATTTCAGTGATCCGATACGCCAGGCTTGTTCAACATATGAAAATTTCATATACAGAGGTAAAATAGATCAAATAGATAACTGACTTGATTAAATAATCATTTGAA
The DNA here is from genome assembly GCA_030159075.1 of Atrina japonica. Taxonomy (NCBI): domain Eukaryota; kingdom Metazoa; phylum Mollusca; class Bivalvia; order Pterioida; family Pinnidae; genus Atrina; species Atrina japonica. The sequence continues at coordinate 377,338 of BROG01000643.1, forward strand.
CAAATTATCATCATAAATTCATTTTTCGGTACCAGCTGTTCATCTTATATTGAAGTAATATTTGGCAATGTTAACACCATTTCAATTTTAAAAGATTCTAAAGCTAAGAAAGTCATTTTTACAGTGGTTACTTTGAGACGGATTTCGGCTATAATTTTAGAGGTATTATTTGGCATTGTATAATACCACTTTCTCTTGAAAAATACACATTTTTTAAATTGGAGCTCAACTAATGAAGTCTAATTGACAAAAACGATATCGTCTTGAGCATTATAACTTTGGTATTATGTTTATGATATAAATATTTATAACCACTAGCTCGTTGCCACTGCTGGTGGACTGTTTAATCTCCGACGGTATACATAAACCTAGTACCTGGTGTTTCGGTACCAGCTGTTCATCTTATACTAAAGTAAAATTTTGCAATGTTAACACCATTTAAATTCAAAAAACAAAACTCTATAGCTAAGATAGTCATTTTTTACAGTGGGTACTCTGAGAGGATTTCGACCATTATTTTAGAGATATTATTTTTTGGACTTGTATGAAATACCATCTCTCTTAAAAAATACACATTTTTTAAATTGGAGCACAACTGATGAAGTTTAATTGACAGAAACGAAATCATCTTGAGCATTATAACTTTGGTATTATGTTTATGATATTTATTACCACTAGGTCGTTACCACTGCTGGTGGACCCTTTGAGTCCCCGAGGGTATACATAAACCTAGTACCTGGTATTTCGGTACCAGCTGTTCAGCTTATACTAAAATAATATTTGGCAATGTTAACACCATTTAAATTAAAAAAAAAAATTCTAAAGCTAAGATAGTCATTTTTTACAGTGGTTACTCTGAGACGGATATCGGCTTTACTTTTAGAGATATTATTTTTTGGCCTTGTATAATACCACTTTTTCTTGAAAAATACACATTTTTTAAATTGGAGCTCAACTGAGGAAGTTTAATTAACAGAAACGATATCGTTTTGAGCATTATAACTTTGGTATTATGTTTATGATATTTATTACCACTAGGTCGTTACCACTGCTGGTGGACCCTTTGAGTCCCCGAGGGTATACATAAACCTAGTACCTGGTATTTCGGTACCAGCTGTTCATCTTATACTAAAATAATATTTGGCAATGTTAACACCATTTAAATTAAAAAAAAAATTCTAAAGCTAAGATAGTCATTTTTACAGTGGTTACTCTGAGACGGATTTCGGCTTTACTTTTAGAGATATTATTTTTTGGCCTTGTATAATACCACTTTCTCTTGAAAAATACACATTTTTTAAATTGGAGCTCAACTGATGAAGTTTAATTAACAGAAACGATATCGTTTTGAGCATTATAATTTTGGTATTATGTTTATGATATTTATTACCACTAGGTCGTTACCACTGCTGGTGGACCCTTTGAGTCCCCGAGGGTATACATAAACCTAGTACCTGGTATTTCGGTACCAGCTGTTCATCTTATACTAAAATAATATTTGGCAATGTTAACACCATTTAAATTAAAACAAAAATTCTAAAGCTAAGATAGTCATTTTTTACAGTGGTTACTCTGAGACGGATTTCGGCTTTACTTTTAGAGATATTATTTTTTGGCCTTGTATAATACCACTTTCTCTTGAAAAATACACATTTGTTAAGTTGGAGCTCAACTGATGAAGTCTAATTGACAGAAACGATATTGTCTAGAGCATTATAACTTTGGTATTATGTTGACGATATTTGTAAAATTAATGTTATATTGCGTGAAACGCGTTGTACAACTTACAACATTTTAAAAACACCTGTCAAACAATACGATCATTATGAAACCTACAAGAGTTCAATAATTATAGTTTCCTTATATATTATCTACAAGTATATGTGCCTAAGATATAAGCTACTTTAAGTTCCAGATTGAAGCACAAACATTCATTCGGTAATATTGAATAATGGTATTAAAGTCACCAAAGAAATTGTCTGAAAATATTAACAGACTAATAATTAATTTATAATTATGTAAATATTTCTTTTTATCATAGTATACCTCTTTATAAATTATAGCGATTTCATTGGACAGTAAGCGTTGAGTATTTTCCAGTGTCTCTGTCGTTCCAGGGTGATATTCAACGGGGTGATATTCAATAAAAATATCACATGCGCAGAAATTGATGCGCTTACGGTTCGTTTGTTTTTCCTATGTCGTAATTAGGTGTAACCTCTATCGAAATATGAGTTGTGTAATATACAACTGGAACCGAAAGAAACAACAACCGAAATTAAATGCTTTGACAGAATTGATATATCATTATCAAATATATTTGCTGAAGTCAGCCAAACAGACATGCTCGCTTCAAAATCGAGACTAAGAATGTTTGGGTATCGAAGGCAGTTTGCATTACGAACGTGATGAACTTACGTACATGACGTGTCTAGTTTTGCATAAATAAAATATAAAAATCATACTTGGCATACTGTTGCAGTTTATTTTGTATTTTAAGTAATTCAATGGATAATATATGCTTCAATACAGTGGATTGGTATAATATAATAAATATAACATTCCTGAGAGGGTGGTAATGGAAATTGTCACCCTTGAAAAGCATTGTCAACCGAGGCTTCGCAATGTCCAATATGTTCATCTATTCTCAAAAATAAATTTTCGTAATATTTGACTCTGAAGTACGTAGAAATACAAGAAATAAGAATAATAAAGATACATGTATACAATAATATTATAAACCAATATACATGTAGCTGTTACGATAAAAATGTATTTGCTTTATTTGTTAGTGAAGCAAATCCATGAGATGATTGTTTTTTTTTTTTAAATACGATTATAAATGTTAAGAGTTGTGTCCCTTAAGTGAAAATAATCAACTTTGCCAGCAAAGTAAATAAAATTTTATTCTCTATAAAAATAAATCAGATTAGTTAAAATGAAGAATGCAATAAATATTACCATTGCATGGTGGCACAAAGTCAATTGCTAATGATGTTTTAGTGAATTTGTGCTATTGTACTAATAATAGTAATAATGTATGCACTGTATCTATATTTTCATAGACGAGTTGTATGAAATTGACATTTATTTCTGTTCTTATTAATGACAGTCTTCATCTCCTATAATACATTAGGTATTGATACATGATTTAGAAAATAAGGATATCATTATTGAATAATATAAAATATTAATAAAAGGATAATATTTGACAGAAAGGTCTTGGCCCAAGACCATAAACATAGAAAATTCTGAGACAAATTTTATTCTCAAAAGTTAAGAATTTACTCATCTGAGTAAAAAGTGAAAACACGCGGATTATAAAACGACTTTAGAATTTTCTCAACTGAGATAAGATTGTCAAGGGGCAATGTAAACCTGGTCCAGGACATATGTCCCAATTTATGTTCCTATTCACTTACCTTCGCTGTTTGAACATTATTCTTACCTTAATCTATAATTAATTATTTAATAACCAACCAAAATGTATAAAATGCTTTAAAAAGCAAGTAGGCAGCACGTTTTGTGACATTAAAAGGGAAATAGATATATACCTTTTTAAAAACATTAAAAACGTCTCGTAAAATGCCAATACATGACCGAATTCAGTAATTTAAACAGTTAATATGTAAAATGTACATAATACACGATATTCAAGATACAACTAAATTAGTATAAGTACATTACTTAAGATAAATGACGCAGAACATACACTGGAACATATGTATCAGACTAAATTTACACCGTCCCTATTGTTAATGTAAACAAACGTTGTATGGCCAAAACAAGACATCAGAGAAAGAAGTGTTTGTCTCCTAAACCTATTTCGCTCAAATAATACCTTGTTTTCGAAAGTCAAAGGGTTAAACATGTCCCAAAATACTTTAAGGTGTCAATAACAATGATATTCGTGTTTATTTATCTCGAGGCGAACATAGGGACAGCCATTTTCGCCGTTAAGAATTACTTAAGTCAAGTACATGCCGTACTTAAGTATTTTATCACTTGAGAAAGAAATTTGTCTAAGGATTTCTTTATGGTCCACAACTTTACCCAAGTTGAGAAATTTCTCAAAATTTGAGTAAAATCTTGAAGTTGAGTAAAACATTTGTCTGAGAGTAGTTGTATGGCCCTGCGCCCTGATCTTAGAATATGTCTTGTCGATTTTAACAACAAAACAATTAAGTGGGTAAAATCTCCTCAGAACTTCACGCAAAAGGAACGAGAGGGAAATTTAAAACCAATAGGAAAAAAGTTTATAAAAGTGTTGTAACCAAAATCTCCTCGGAACTCCACGCAAAAAGAACGAGAGGGAAATTTAAAACCAATAGGATAAAAGTTTATAAAAGTGTTGTAAACAATAATGTATGTTGCTGTTTAATGATCTGTGATGTCATCCAAGTAAATGTTTTCAAACACTTTATGTTCAGGTGCATGTAAGGTATTGTTGCTATTGTGCTACACAATGTGTGTTATTTTTATTCTAATAAAACAAGTAATTTATTAAATTTAAAAACATGATAAAAAGTTTGATTATATTATAATTGATTTATATCACCGGGTATATTATACCCTGTGACAACTCGGCAAACGGCACAATACATGTTTGACCGCCAGGTTCGTTGTGATATAATTCTATAAAATCTACACTTTCGTCGCAAAATTCACATGTACCCAACAAGTATTACATCATGACACCTGACCCCACCTCTTCATTTCCAAAGGTTCGTGCTTGTCAAATTTTTGCTTGATTTGTATCTGTATCCTGGTCATCCTAAAGATTTATACTTTGGTATCCGATATTTTTATATCATTACATGCGATAACTAAATATTCATAACATCAAAAATATAATCCCATCAGATTGAGATAAGAACATCTTATAAATTCCGATTGAAAAACAATTATCCAAGAGTGAATGATTATACATTTGGGGTTAAAAAGTACTTTATCAATATCTACAAAACTCAACATTTGTATTATCAAAATAAAATGTTATGTTGTAAAAACAGAACCTCGAGATGTTAAAGTACTCTGGATAATTCTGTGATAGTGAAATATCTTTTACATATATTACTGTTAATATGTGTTTTAAATTTTTGTTCTAAGATAAATATAAATTGAATTCTAGATAGACACTTGATATTGCATAATTAAAATTTACTACCAATCCCTTTTTTGGTTTGTAATTGAAGAATTCTCCTTTTTAAAATTATTCATTCTTTGGTATTATGTTCATAATAGTTTTTTTCTAAATAAAAATGAGCCTTTTTAACCAAATATGACACTGTAAGGGTATATAGTACACACAGAGTACATGTACAACTGATGTATATCATTTTCATTCTCTCATCTACCAATCTGTTAACAGATGTTTCCTCAATTAATCAACTCCAGTTACAGAACTGCTGTCAAATGGACGTGGAGAATCCTATGAAATTCATGATGATGTGGAAACCAAGACATTTTCAAATGAAAAGTAAACGAAATTCCTGTCTTACTTTATTACAACTTCACAAGATCCTAGTTATATCGGAATTAATCATTGTCGAAATTATATTTGTGTACCTTTAATAAAAAAATAAGTGACAGATCACCCGCTATAATTATGTATTTAACGTCCATTAGTTTGTTATCTCCAATTCCCTGTGGTGGATAGGGAAAACTATCCGATAAATTATAACGATTATACTGTAACTTAACATTCAGAAACAATCTTCAGATCTGCTATGGCTAAAGGTATGTAGAACCCAATACTTTGTATTCTCTGTGTTTTAATCCCTTCTCAACATGGTACAGTCATATTGTAGATTGAATGATAAAATATAGTAACTCGGATAAGAAATCATCCACGTATGTAAATATCTAAAAGGAATATATATTTGTACATGTATTTTATAACATATTTCTTTCGATGACACAGATTAAATTGTTGTTAAAGTAATTGCGGATGAAAATACAATTTTAACTTCTCAAATTCCACATAATAAATTATGTTTATTTTTGTTTTGAGAAATTTTTATATATATATATATATTCTGTGTGGGTTAAAAACGTCATTTCAGGTTTCAAATATATATTTTTCAAGCCATGAACACACAACACATACATAAATAAATAAATACTTAAATGAATAAATCTATGGATCATGAACCTTATATATATATATATATATATATATATATATATATATATATATATATATATATATATATAATATATATATATATATATATATATAAATTTAAATTGTTTATTAATTATATAAGCCCATTTTACAATTCATCTTACCCCGGGTCAGTATAAGATGATAACGTGATATGGTATATGGTATATACCCTAATTGTCATCATAATGTTCATGATACACATTATAATAATGATACAGATCTGTTTTGCTTTTTTGTTTTTTGTATTTCCAAAACCCGGAATTACAGACATAGAGTTATGTACGTCTTTCAAAGATGTAAAGTTTTTATGATAAGTGTGATCATTATTATATACATTATGACAAAAGTACAAATATGTCTGTTTGTATTTCCAAAGCTGAAACCTATTAGGATGTGTTTCCATTTTATTTCAAAAAATCAATATCATACACAGTATATTCCAGATATTTTGTAACCGTAAGAACCATTCAACATCACAGTTATCAAGTTATACAGAAGATACATACATGTACTATATAAAATATGGATGACTGCCTATAAAATGTCTAAATTATTAAAGGATAAGTTATACAGAAGATACATACATGTACCATATAAAAAAGGATGAATGTTTATATAATGTTGGATATTTTTTTTAATAGTAGGAATAAATATTTTTATGTCTCTGTTTGTAACTTCCACATAAAATTCTAAGTCTGTGAAGGATTTCTTCATGTAAAGTAATAAATCATATTGTTTTCCTGTTTTTTCATATCTACAAATTATTTTATATTTATAAACTTTAAATGCGATATAAGATATCAGTTCATTAAGAAATAAAGTTTTGTTATGAGTATCAGAAAATAATCCTATTACAATATGCTTCCACTTTAAGCTATAATCTAAAATTACAGATATTTTATACCATAATTCTTTAACATCATGACACTCAAAGATAAAATGTTTTATGTTTTCTATATTGTTTTGACAGTAGTCACAATATTGTGAAAATCGCAATTTATATCTACACAAAAATAAATTACAACTTAATAAATAGATTATTCAGAAGTTTATAATTGAATTCGCTTACTTTTGGTATCATAAATTAGTTTTATTTTGCTTTTGTAAATGTTTCCCCAATGTTCTTTTTCAAGGGAATATTCCCGATTCAAAACGCTTTGATAACTTGGTTTTTCAAATTTCTTACACAAAATGTTTTCGTTAACAAATTTACACCTTTTACCTACAATGGAAAGATGGAATTTAATACCATCTCTTTTGCCCCAAATGAAGTCAAATATAGAACTTCTGACGTTTTAAATAAAAACATTGTCGGGCAAACGTAATACAGATGCTACAAACATAAATTTTGACATTACTAGAGAATTAACTATGCAGAGTTTTTCAAATAATGTGAGTTTACTTTTTTCCAAGATTTAAAAAGTTTTTTTATTTCGTCGTATTTTTTAACCAGTTTGTATTGTAACATTGTATCACATTATGTCCTAAATAAATACCAAGCATCTAACAGCATTATTTTATGTTTTTATACCATATAATTCCTCATTCCACTCGGTGGGTGTGACCGGTCAACAGGGGATGCTTACTCCTCCATGGCACCTGATCCCACCTCTTGGTTTCCAGAGGTCCGTGTTTGTCCATTTTCGCCGGATTTGTATCTGTGTCCTGGACATCCTTAGGATTTATACTTAGGTATCTGAGATGTTTTACATGAAACATCTCAGATACCAAAGTATAAATCAACAGAATGTCCAGGACACAGATAAAAATCCGGTAAAAATGGACAAACACGGACCTCTGGAAACCAAGAGGTGGGATCAGGTGCCATGGAGGAGTAAGCATCCCCTGTCGACCGGTCACACCTATTTTCAGGTTTCCTAATAAAATACATTCTGTTTTACTTAGATTTACTTTTGAACCAGGGCAATTACAAAACATGTTTACAGTTTCTAAAGCTTGGATACTGAAAGTTCATCTTTTATCACCAATGTCAAGTCGTTAGCATGCTGTACATTGTAATATCATTTATTTTCTTGTTACCTCATACATTCCTCTTGATGCATGTTTTGAATAACCATCCATTATTTATAATTTTAAAAACTGGGTTTTGATATATCATTGCCATCCATTATATGAAAGATTCGCCAAAATTAAATTTATATAGAACATTAAAACGAAATTTCCATTCAACGGAGTCGAAAGATTTTTCGAAATCCATAAATAATAAAACTCCATTTTCATTATTATCAGTACAATGGTAAAAACGTCTAATACCAACCTAGCATTTTAATGTAAGCAAATTGTTCTGTACTAATTAGTTTATTTACCACTTTAGTATAGTATAACTAAACGTGACATTTTCACGTTTAGTAAAGTCGGAGGCGGCTTGCTTTTCTTGTCCTTCGGATGAGATAGTAAAAACCGAGGTCCCTTGTCACTGTAGGTGTTCGCACGTTCCAGAACCCTTACTACTCAATGGCCGTATGTGCCGAGCATAGGCCAATATTTGAAGTCCTTCAACGGCATTTGCTGACGTCTCCACGTGAGTGAAAGATTCTTGAGTGAGATGTTATACTACAATACAAGCACAAAAACAAGACATTTTCAGCTTTGCTTAAGGCGCTTGAAATTACTCGGTTAACCAGATCCAGAGATTTTCTTTGTTTTGACAAGAACTGAAAAATAAATTGAGTTTACGAATTCACGAATACATCATCAAGATGAATCAGTGTTTTAGCAATAAATGTAGACACTGGTTTACAGTCGTGTTTGCGATTACTCTGTTTCATTAAGTGAAATGTTGAGTTGCCTTTTCCTTAGCGGTTGTTGAGACGTCTGTACCAATTGTGACGAGGATTCGTTCCTCACGTATTTTCATTGGACTTGTGGACTCACGGCGGGTATGACCGGTCTACAGAAGATGCTTACTACTCCATGGCACATGATCCCACCTCTTGGTTTCCAGAGGTCTGTATTTGTCCGTATTTTTTTTTTACCAGATCTGTCGCCTGCAAGATGAAAAAAAAACCATATAAATACAAGAAAATGATGCTAAACACAAAACATAGACATAAGTTTTTAATTGCTGATGGGAAAAATGATCAAGTTCATAATATTTCATCGAAAATGTGTTGTTTTCTGTTTAAAGTTCAGAAAACTATTCCTAAGAAGTAAGTACGTGTAGAATGAATTTTTAAATATTTACGGGTATTAATGTCTAATGGTCCTAAAAGTACAGTTTTAATGCGTCTCGAAAATAACAGGAACTTCAAACTTTCAAATGCTAAATATACGTACTGTAGTTTTGTCTCTTTTTTGATAGAAATATACACTCCATATTTAATATTTGTAGGTATGAGTTTTTGTTTATTGATTGCACTGGTACTGTATCCGTTATCAAATGCTGTTGATCCTTTACCTAACTCTGGTAAGTAGTCCTTACTATCAAATTTGTTTAGATTGATAATTAAAGATGAAAGACAAAATTGAAAACGATGAATTCACCATTTATATGAACAGACACCACCAAACATTTCCCCATAGGTCTCAATTCTAATTTACAAATCTTCAGGTCAATGCCATGATTATTAAATCTGGGTCAAATCTTTACCCTGTGCTGAAAGGTAAATATTATATTTCTGATACCAAAATATGCAATAAAAAGTAAAGGTTGCCGTTGCATTCTTACTTCGAATGTGTCCGCACCAAAAATATCTATTTTCATCCTTCTCTTTAAATTTTCAATCGTCAACCCTATAATTTGCAAAGTACTACTAATATTTATATATCATTATACCACCGTAATTTCACTTATTAATGGCAAAACCATTTTTTTTCATTTAATGACCAATCAGATCACCGGTCTCATTTTACCCTCGGGACAACTTTGGGTGTCCAGTGTTTTAAAGAAAACAGGCTTTTTCCCATATACACCAGCCAGAAAATGACATTAATGTCAAAATGTTTTATCAACTAGTTTTGACAGTTTACATCAATAAATCTCACAAACACAGACAGTGTAAGTAAATGTAGTTCTTCTCTATAGCCAGGAACTTACATACTAAAGCTTTAAATCAACCCAACCACGTAAAAATGAAATAATTCCGCACCCACGGAAAAGATCAAACCCATATTTTCGGTTTCAAAATTAAATACAACTAAACAAAAGGCTGGTCATGTTTAATACGAGGTAGCCAAAACCTTTTTTCTTGTATAAATGATATCGTCTGAAAATAGAGTAAATAGGATTAATCAACCAAATTTTACATTGGAATGAAAACAAATGTCCAACAACTGATAATTTTTTATAATTTTTCATGTAAATGTGAAATCATTATTGGTATTGATTCCTTTTCATATCAGAATGAAAACTTAAATGTGAAATAAGTAAAACAGTTAACAGAATTTTTTGTTGAATTAATCCTGAAACTGATGCGAATTAAAAAATAATATCAAATCAATTATTCTACCTGAAATTCCATAATCAAAATTAGTGTGTGTAAATATTCACACTTTATACATTAATCTCATAAACATATATAATAATAATAATAATAATAATAATAATAATAACAATAATAATAATAGTAATGATGATGATGATGATGATGATGATGATAATGATGATAATGATGATGATAATGACGACGATGATAATTCTACATATATTTTACAGCACTGTCATCTATTCTCTTGCAGTTTGTATGACGTCATTATGGGGCAGCGTAATAAAGCAATCGATGATCAAAGTGTCAACTAATTCACGGGATTTGCCTCTAGCTAAAGTTAACTGCTGTTCTGGTAAGATTTTATATCATGATAAGATATATTTGCATCTCTTACATCAACATAGATTTAGTAAATATCGTTATAAGTAGAACATGGATCAGATATGGATTTCCTACATTGTATTTTGACATTTTCAAATGTTAATCCGAATTTTATAACTCGATTTACTGGTACATTTATTCATTTTGATTTATAGTGAATGTATCAACAATTTAGTGACGACAAAATCCATTCAACAGTAAAATATGGTAAACCTCACCAAACAATATTATTCATACTTATATGTTTCAATCAGACAATCGCAGAGGAGGATGGTGTGGAAATAAGAGGAGTTCAGATAACTGGATCGAAGTTGACTTTCCACACCCTACCGGACTACGTGGGATTATATTACAGAAAAACGAAGGAAATTCTGCTTATGCAAAAACAATACAGTTACAGTATATGCAAGATGGACAAACAACATGGAGCGAGTTTTCAAATGATCCTGCCATACCTCGGGTAATTTAAGTTTCTAGCAGTTTTAGCATTATGTTAATGATTGACTAGTGTTCTGTCCAATTATGAAATATGAATTTAATGAGAACACTGTACATTTTATTATACATCTTTACATGGTTTAAATAAATATGTCTCCTAGTACTTGATATAGTTAAATGTTTTATTACATGGTGACAATTATAATTTTAATTCTTAAAAAATATCATTGCTACATTAGTTAAAAAGTTGTTTTTCTATTTAACCGACACTACTCATTTATCGGCGACATACATGAATTGTGTTGTATTGAAATTACGTTTCTCTGTATTGAACCAGTGACTTCTAACGCATTGAAATAATGTCTCTCTATATCAAATCAGTGATTTGTGATGTTAAAATAGTATATATGATACATCTTTCTATATTTAAGTAGCGGAATGTAAGGTATTGTAAAATATATCTCACTATACTGTACCAGAGAACTGTTAAACATTGTAAAGATACATCTCACTATACCACAACAGCGAAATGTAAAATATTATAAAATAAATCTCATAAATCTCCCCATACTTAAGTACCGAACTGTAAAATATTGTAAAAAAATACCTCACTATACTGTAAAAGCGAAAAAATTAAAATATTATAAAATAAATAAATCTCGCCATTCTTAAGTAGCGAAATGTAAAACATTGTAAAGAAATCTCGCTATATTGAAGCATCGAAATGTAAAATATTATAAAACATCTTGCTATATGTATGCAGCGAATAATGAAAACAATATACAAATTCACTAGCAATTATCAGTTCACTTTTTGTACCCAGTGCCTTAACAAACGGATGTTTTTCAACACGGCAAGTGTAGAATATTTGAGAACTGTCAATGCATTGACAGACGTCTATAGTACACGTCAAACGTTCTGCTATAGCTAGTGATTAAACATAAAAGTGTAAAAGAAATGTAAACTGCCACAAAAAAAACCTACCGGAATGATGGAATCTACCCTCTAAGTCCTCGAGATAACATTCTAGAATGACAAACCATCAGCAAGCCTCGGGTTTGTCATTTAAGAATAGTACCCTCGGATTGCGATTCCCTCTATTATCAAGATAGGGGTTGATTATTTTACGCCCATATTTTGAGTACATGTATATTTAGATCTATTGTGAATAAAATATGACATTATGCACTGCATTCTAAATGCCGCAGACCACCCCACATCATAAATTGTATTGTGACGACATAACACGTGCAGCTTGTCAATACCCCAGGCACTTGACAAGGAAATCATTCTCCATTAAAATGAAGCAAAATCTGTGACCAATGGGAAAATAATAAATATCATTTACAATGTTCAGACGTTCAAAATGAATGGTCAGAAGTAATACTAATTCTATTTTCTGATATGTTACATATATTATATGCTGATATGTTTTACGTCGTGTAAAACTGTACACTTGACGATCGAATAAACCCTTTCACGATAACTGCGATCCTGTAATTTTGGGTGGCAACGATACAGATACCCGGAAAATAATAACGACGTCTATGTTTTTGCGGGTATCTGAATCATTTTGCCCCCCGAATCACAGGGCCGTTGTTAACATGAAAGTATGTATTAGTGTGTGTGTGTGTGTGTACTGAAGTACGTACTGAAACACAAATCCTAAGAGATAAAACTTGTACATATAAGTATACCCTAATAAATGAATCGTAATATCCAATATTCATACAAAGTTAATATAATTTCATTGTCTGATATTTCCACAAACAGGACATTAATGCTTTGAATAACAGCATTGATCAGCTGACGTTGTCTATGACCGGATTAGTTGTGACCAAACTAAAAATAAAAATTGCATCATACCAAAGAGAGCCATGTCTACGATTCGATCTTCTAGGATGTAGCAATGGCGATGGTGAGTGGTATCGGTTTTAATGTTTAATAGAATTGGTTGCACACCAAACTTTTTGTTGTTATTTTAATTCTATCGTGCTTTCTTTCATCCCGCTCAGTGGACAATATCCTCAAGTTTAAAATCCTATAAAATGACTGTCATATCTACGAACTCCTCTGTATTTCGCCGTATGAATTGTTACTTTAAGAAAACAGTATATCACTAGAAATTTGAAATATAAGAATAAATTGTTTGGTCAAATACTAAGTTACATGGATACTTTCAAACATGCATACGTATGTAAATATTTCGGATGACTTTAATTTACCATTTCAGATCTGTGTCCACAATCTTGTCAAAATAACGGTGTTTGCTCTTCAGAAAACCACTGCAAGTGCCAATCTGGATTCACTGGCGACCTTTGTCAGAGCAGAAGTAAGATATCTTGATTCTATTTTAATGTACACAATGAGAGTAACCTTTTTGTCATACGATTGGTGGTGAAATTTCTAAATCTATTTAAATTGGAGCTCAACTGAGGAAGTCTAATTGACAGAAACAATCGTCTTGAGCATTAAAACTTTGGTATTATGTTTATAATTATTTCTAACAAACAAATCATCCAAGACTTAAAGATATCTGGATGACAACTACATGTATGTGCATTACCAAAAGGCCTAACCTCATTAATATAAGTAAACTAGTCGGTTGTAACCTGCAATAATCATGATCATTACAAAATCATAAATGATTTAAATAAGCAAATAAATACAAATAATGATTTATATCATCAAAAGGGAGAAAAATACATATAAACAAAGTAAACACGTATTGTTAATGGTCTTTTTCCTGTCTGACCTATATCATTTACCATTTTTGCAGGTATTCAAAAGAGGTGGTAAGTCTCTCTCTCTCTCTCTCTCTCTCGTCTCTCTCTCTCTCTCTCTCTCTCTCTCTCTCTCTCTCTCTCATACATACAGTTAACTCCACTTATAACGAAGTGGAAGTGAGATGGATTTAAACCTCGTTATAGTAGGATTTCGTTATTTGGGTTTATGTAGTGAAATGTCAGAAATGCACTGGGGAAGAGAAATGTCCTCGCTATAACCTGTATTTTATTACTATGATATATATATATATATATATATATATAATATATATATATATATATATATATATATATATATATATTATATATATATATATATATTGAGTGTCTTATAAGTTTTCAACCATAATGTCTTTACATTGAAATTGTAAAATCTAACTGTTAGATTGAATCCAATCTGTTATCATTCAATTATAAAGGTCAGATTATAACCAAAGGTCAGTTGTTTTTGCCATTAAGATGCAGACTAAACACGCATTTCAAGTTTTGTGTCAGTAGCAACAGTCATATAAATGATGTTTCACGCGATATCATTTCAATTGTTAAAGGATTATGGGAGATATTTAAAGTAACTTATGATTCCAGAATGCAAAGACATGTTAGGTATGGCGAATGGTGGAATCACAGATAACATGTTACACGTATCATCATCTGCACCCGGAAAAGGAAAGGAAAAAGCACGATATGGCTGTTGCGAAGGTAAGCAAAATAATATACAATAAGTGTACGAAAAATGTGACAATAAACAAGAATTAACAACCGGAATATTATTGTACTTTTTTATTCGTGTCATACATACTATTAGAGTAAAACAAACAGATGGTATTATGTACGGGTAGGTGCAAGTGCAAGTCAAACCTTAGATTCAACACTTTTGACGATTTCTCAAACCTCACAGTGGCCTTTCTACCATTTTTCCAATTCGGAATATATATGTTAAAATCCCTTGGTGATCGGTATCGCATCTAATCTTGAAGAAAACGGAACATAAGGACATTTGTGAATTGTGATATCTATTTTATAATAATCCCCTATTAAGATAACGCCTTATTAAAATAAAGCATATTTACTCTATTGTAGATTTTTGCTACGGTGTTGTGCATATTTTGGCAAACATATTTCATACATGTTATGTCAAATAGTAGTGCTATTTAAATATATATATGAACATGTTGGAAATTATCATATAACACACACACACACAGTCATTAAATCAAAATTTATATATATATACATATTTGCAATTGACTGTACGAGATGTTGTACATGGTTTTGTGGATATTTTTATGGTAATTATCTCCTAAATGCTATGTCAAATGGTTATTTTGATATTTGTTATTATTGGCTATGAAACGTTTCTTGTTCTGTTGTAGGACAAGAGGTTGGAGCATGGTGTCCAGATCAAAGCGATAAACATCCATGGTATCAGGTTGATCTGAAATCTCCGAAAGCTGTCTCTGGATTAGCATTCCTGCACCCCGCACGACAGAATCAACAGATGTTACCAACTACATACATGAAAACGTTTGATTTAATGTATGTATCTGCCTTAGATCCACAAAAACAATGGAGGACATATGCTGATGTAAGTATTCATGCATACACATTCACGTGTAACTGGTTGTACATAACACAGACATAGGTAAATGCATGCAGACGTTTGTCAGATAACCATTTATAAAGCTTATGAGAACACCAGTACGCTAAAAAGGTGGACTTAAAGGCAGACATCATGATGCAGTGAATATTTTTAATTCAACGGAATAATGTTTATACAAATTACTCTTTAATTGGGATTTTGTGGGGGTTAGAGATCAATTCATGTCCTATTTCATTCCTCAGATAGGGAAAGAACTATTGAATAATATGAAATATAAAGATGATAATGTAAAGCTTTTTTATTAGCTTTTTGTCTCTGTTCTGCATTTTTACTTGTCCAGAGACGGTCACGTGTTCTACAGTTTAAAACGAAATCGTACTGTAAACTGGATGACTTATCATATTACACTGTTATGACGTCACGAAACTGTTTTAGCTTAATTTCATTTAGTGCCAACTTCTATGACTGCATGGAAAAGTGAGACAAACCAGAGCGATTGACAGAACTTGTTATATCTCTTTCACTGGTCGACGGTTTGTTACATCAAAATGTAATAAATATTATAAACATAATACCATAGTTATAATACCCAAGAATATAGTTTCTGTCAATTAGACTTCATCAGTTGAACTCCAATTTTTAAAAAAGATTTTCTAAAGAGAAAGCGGTATCAGGCAGGACCAAATAATATATCTAAACGTATAAACAAAATCCGTCTAAGAGTAACCACCGTAAAAAATGGCTATCCTAGCTTTAGACGAATTTAGAAATTTAGATGTGCTATCAGTGCCAAATAATAAAATGATCATTGCACTACTTTTAGTTCGATATGAGAATTTTTGGAGTACAAAAACAATATCAAAACAAAAATAATGCAATAATTGTATAATATGTCGCTGCTTTTTTAACTCGAATCTCGAACTGGAATTGATAATTAGGCTGACGATCTGCCAAAGTTACTAATTCTTCTTAAATTCAGTTTTTAATATCTTTATTCTGCCAAGATGACCGAAAATTATAGACGGAGGCCACACCGATGATGTTAAAATTTTAACACATTTAGAGACTGGACCGATTATTATGCGACAACGTTGCAAAGACACATGTTTATCAAATTGACTCGTGAACACAGATACACGTTTGTAATATTGAGACATACGAGCCAAACAAGGACAATTCATCATGTAACGTGCTGAAACATTGAAGCATTGAACTACTGTCAGTTGGCATTCAAAAGCTTTGAAATACAAACTGGACAAAGGGAAATTCCGTTAGCCTTTCATGATAAATTTCCTTTGTTAGTAGGCATTCATAAACCTATGCACGCCAAGTGAAAGCAGTTCAATGCTTATAGTTACTTATTTATTATGTTTTACGAGTTTCCTTTTTCATTTTTGAATTGAAGGTGATGAACAATAACCTTTTTAAATAAAGATTACATAGTATCAGTGCCAATGAATGAATGATTATAGAATAAAAATCTCAGATACCATAGTATAAATATTTAGGATGTCCAGGATATAGATACAAATCCGGTAAAAATGGACAAACACAGGCCTCTGGAAACCAAGAGGTGGGATCAGGTGTCATGGAGGAGCAAGCATCCCCAGTCGACCGGTCACACCCGCCGTGAGTCCACAGTCAAGTCCTAATGAAATAATGAGGAATGAATCCTCGTCATAATTGGTACAGACGTCTCAACAACCGCCAAAGAAAAGACAACCCAACATTTCACTTAGTGAAACAGAGTAATCGCAAACAAGACTATTATACCGACCGTAAAATTAGCGGAGCGTTAACATCAAACGCTGTTTTCGATATCCCTGTGTCAATAATTTGTCAGTGAGTAGCTAACATCTGTATATGAAATGTTCATATGTTGAACACACCCTGGCATATAGGACCATGTTGTGAAATATAAACTCCATATGCGGATGACTGTGGGATATTATTACTTAAATATGGAAAATGTTCGATGGCAAAGCAGAAATCGTCACGGTTGTCGTATAGCTTAGTCCAATTTCAGGTCTTTGTCTATAGTAAGTAAAATGTCTAAGTATGAAGCGTGTGAGCTTTTTCTCTTGTGTCTTTAATTTCTATTTCGATACGTTATATCGCATTGACATATGTATGAAAATTGTAATTATTAATTAACAAAACGTCGTCGATATATCTAAATGTCAAATTAATAGACATCGCTAGTTTTTTCTTCTTTTAATTCAGCAGTTTCTGAATGAAGTCTGTTTCGTATGAATAAAAGGAAATTGATCGGCCAATAAAGGGGGCGCAATTAGTTCCTACATCTTATTGTTCCAATAAAATAACGCCAAATACGCCTTACCTATAACTAGGCAACATTTTAGCATGATTTTAGGCAAGCGAAGCGAGCGCTTTATGGTAAAGGGGTCGAAAATTAGCTGTGCATACATTGTATGCAAAATTGTCTGCATCAATATAAATCATGTGGTTGTCCTAACCCGATGCATTTAATGTTACATTACGATGTTACAATGACAAAGCTACAAGCTTCAAGACAATGCCTTAGTTCATATTAGAGGTTACTATGATATTGAAGTTTGTGCAGAAAAAATATAAACATTTTAAGTAACAGGGAGTAAACTTTTAATTATTTTATAATTGAAAATGGATACAACATTGAAGATCTGATATATATTTCTTCACTGGCATCATTTTAAATTTCATAAGGGCATTCCTGCCATCTTCAACAGTACAGTGTATTACAATGTGCAACTCCAGCCATTTATAGTCACCGATAGCATCCGGATTTATCCGAAGACGTACGAAAATGCCGCTTGCTTCCGATTTGAAGTTGTGGGGTGCAATCCATCAGGTGAGATAGGATAGCTTTTAATTTAGCATATCAAACTTTGTTTGTATCACATTATCTTATGTTGAAGTGGAATTCAGAGAACCATACTTACCAAGGCAACATTTTCTATTTCAGAACTCTGTCAGTCAGATTGGTGTCAAAATGGTGGTACATGTATGGGTGACAATCTGTGTAAATGTCCAAATGGTTTTTATGGTGATCGATGTGATAAAGCAGGTAAAATATTATTTTATTCTTTAACTGTATATCAAATGAAACATATATTTCTTGTATACACTAGATACAAATATTTTAAAAATATTTTGGAGATAAACTAGGAAACGCGTCGCCAATAAACTCAATTACAATCACCGATATACGACTGTAAATGTAAAATCACTGCTAGTTTATCGATATTCTACTTCATTTACTTTCTTTTTCGAGGTTCATGAAATTTAAGCGGTGTTTCTCCTAAAGGGATCAGAGAGCCATTACGACCACTGCATGGTTGACATATTACGCCTACACCAATGAAATAAAACAAAAACAACAAACTCAGTTTTTTTAATGAACATGTCTTATTTAATTTTACATGTATAAAACAACATTGATAATATATTAACTGTTTGAAGAAAAAAATAATAAGATTCGTTTTGTCCATTTTTTGTATACAAGGTGTAGGAATATGGAAATATTGCAATGCGGTTGTTAGGAGAATGTATCAAGTAAATCGCGATTATATTGTAAGAATATCTTTATTATACAATTATAATATGTATATATCAATGTTGGACTTGTCTTCCACAGCTCAGAGTTTAAAGACGTACACTTTCAGTTTCACACAAATTGTGCAACAGGTCATTCACACACCCATCAGTGTGAACTTCCAGATAGTTGGAAATGTAAAACTAATAGGGCAGACGATAGTGATCGAAGGAACTAATAGTTACATGACAATTGATAACCAAGGCTTTAACTCCTGTATAAAAGATATCGACACTTGTAATAATGGATTTGCGTTATCAGTAAAAGTCAACTTTCCCTCGGTTACGAATGGTGTCTACATAATATCTAGTGGTGGAGATCTACCAAACAGCCGTGGAATCGCCTTGTACTACAGTAATCATCAACTTCACTATGTGGTGACGACATCCACAAAAAGATGGCATCTAGCGGTTCCATACACACTGACGGCAAACAAGTGGTACACTTTAGACTTGTCGTGGAGCAAAACACTTGGAGTCGAGCTGTTGGAGAACGGACATCTTATTGGCTCCGTAAGTAGACCAGCGCCAGTTTCAGCTACGCAGGTCAGGAACATTGCTATTGGATACGGATATACGCAGACACTTCCTATATCTTTAAAAGTAAATGGATTCCAAACGTATGACGCAAACAGAGAGGTACTGGTTAATAACGGCGTTATAAACGGTACGTTGCTCAGTATGACGGATCAGTTGGTTCACTGCTGATTATTATAACGCGGAATTACGCACACAAATGATGTACATGTTACAAAAGTGATTCTAATAGATAATGTTTCTGATAATGGTAAATTATTTGCATAAAGTTAGCTGTCATTAGTACCCAAAATAATATCATTTTAAATATACATGTATGTTCAAAGTTTTTACAAGGCTTTACTTGAATTAAGTAAAGATGAATATAGATGAATTATGTGACGCTAGTGTCCGTTTTTCGTTTTATCTTTGCATGCTAATGATCAGTCACAACAATAATACAGACAGCAGGTATCATCTCTTCAGCGAATAAGTTCATAAATGCCATCTTTCCTCTCATTTTCGGTTATGTTTGGCTGTTTGACCTGCCTGTAGAAGCCTAATTCTAAATAGGTTAAACAGTCAAATGTTTTTCTTTGATTTATTAAAGTGACAGTATGGTGCAAATAAATTGTATAAAGAAATGGATAACAAAGAAATAAAAAAATCCAATAAATATCATCTGATAGTCTAAAGATTTAGTACATAATGGTGCAAATAAATTGTATAAAGAAATGGATAACAAAGATAAAAAAAACAATAAATATCATCTGATAGTCTAAAGATTAAGTACATAATGTATTGGTAATGAGTACACAAACACCCACTATACTTCAAAATAATATTAGTTTTCTTCGATTACAAACATCAAATTTAAAGCATTTATAAATCACCATGATAAACTTTGGAATAACTAGGTTTAACTCATTAATTTAATTTGATCGAAGTTAAAACTAGTTTAATTCGCTGGAATCAAGTGGAAACCCCAAAAGTAAGACCATTTTCAATAGAAATATGTCGTCCATTTTGTTTATGTGATATAAAATGAATAAATAAGTTGAACTAGACCAAATCACTGCTGGCACCCAAGAGATTTTACATGTTAGAAAATTTCAAGGAATATATATCTAAATGATTATAGATATTAGATACTGTTACCCGTGTGTACATAATTTTATATTGCCTGATTTCGTTTGAACTAGATATTATATTTAATTTACCAATTCCAATTAAGTAATTAACTTGATAAATTGATAAATATATGTGTTTCGAGTCGTGTTAATTAATCATACCAATAAATTTCTTCATTTTTATTCATATCAACTAAAATCCATTTCGGTCCCGATCAGCTCCAAACAACGTTTGCATCTAGGTGTCCATCATTCTCATTGGTTGTTGACAAAAACTCATTTATGCGTTTATTGCACAGATGAACCTAATTATTCTCAATTACATTAAGTTTTCCTTGAGAAAAAGTAGGTTTAAGTCAATTTTGTTATTTTGGTGCAGTGAAACGTCTAAGATAATACACATTAATAGAGGAAACTAGGTTTAACCCTTTCAACCCTATAGACCATAATAAACTAGTCTTTAACACTGGAAAAAGCATACCATTTCGATATTCAGGAGTGAAAGGGTTAACTGAAAAAGTGGGATTTACTTATTAATGCGATTTTGACGTGTCAATTATTAATCAATGTTATTTTCAAACGAATGATTCCCGAAAATATTATTGACATTACATGGGATGACTTATTATATTATTATGTTTAATATTGAATCATTTTGTAATAACCTAGTTAATTTTACAGTGACAATCCCCGCAATACAGAAAACCTCAACTACAGGGGCACCCAAAACAACAGATAAACCTACGACACAAACAACACAGCAGCCTTCAACAACCCAAGGTAAAGTCAAATATATATATATATGTGTCTTAAGTTAAAGTTATGCTTGGTACAGATTATTATATATCTAGAAAGAGTTCAAAACGTCACATTTAATAAATTTTTTCTTTAATTTCTGTAAGCGCTTTCGCCTTTACAGGCTCTTCAGACAGATTACATGTTGTTAAGATACTATTGTTAACTATGACGTCATAGTGACGTTACAAGATAGTGGTTATAAAAATTAGTATTAATAGGAAAAAAACGAATATTTTCTATTAAGTTTTGGATTGAGCAGTCTTATAAAGAAATCTTCTTTGGCTATTCTCACTGCTTGTTCTTCAGTCCACATTTTGAAGAAGGGAAATTTAAAGAAAAATATTATGAAATGTGACGTTTTGAACTCTTTCTCTCTCTCTCTCTCTCTCTCTCTCTCTCTCTCTCTCTCTCTCTATATATATATATATATATATATATATATATATATATATATATTGTGTCCGGTAATTAAACACATCCAGTAGTTTAGTTCTTATGGTAGTTCACAAATACATCTACTTTCATAAACTTCGCTAGACGTTTTAAACACATTTTCACTTTAATTTTTGACGCAAGCAGAGAGGTACTGGTAAATAACGGCCTTATGCTCTTTATGACGGATCTATAAAACAATATATGCTATATATTTAATTAAAAATAATGTGACTGTTTCTAGTACTATATGAAGTTATGATAGAGATGGTTTCACCACGCATTGTTTCAGCAAGCTGAAGCTATACATGCATTTCGGTTTCTGATGCACACAGCTATAGTGTCTTCTAACCGAGGTGGCTTCAGCATGCTATGGGGAAATCTAGGGTAACTACAATTCCAGATGGCTTCAGATCTAGTTAATTCTCCGTTGCTGACACTGTCTGGAGTTGTGGCCATCCAAGGTGAAATGCGGAAACTGTATGGAATTCTGTATCTATGCGGACACTACATTTTATGCACCCAGTTGTTAGATACAAGCAAGTGTAATTCCATTTGTTTAACAGAATGATTCGCACATCATGTAATCATATAATTATATTCATTTTGTACTTCGATATAACTATTACATACGGGTATTTCAAATGTAAAGAGACAAAAATGAAAAAAAAAAACCATGGTTGACCACACATTTGTAAGCACAAAAGAAAATATCACAATTACGATAAAAATTCTAGGTTTCAAACTTTAAAAACCTGTGGTTACTTATAACTGCATATATTTCAGGGAGTATACCTACTACGTATCAAGTGTCTTCAATCAACTTCGTTGCTACACAACAATCTCGGACTGAAAACCTGTGTAAGTTTGATGTAGTGAATTATTCCTTCGGAGTTATTATTTCTGTGTTTGTTTATTGTTGTTTAACGTCCTACTCAAGAATCTTTCACTCATATGAAGACGTCACCAAATGCCGGTGAAGGGCTTCAAATTTTGGCCTATGCTCGGCACTTACAACCATTGAGCAGTGAGGGTTTTTTTAACGTGCCAGCACCTACTGTGACACGGGACTTTGGTTTTTACTGTCTCATCCGAAGGACAGGAAACCAACCTGCTGCCTGCTGAACTCACGACCTCACGATCAAGAGTTGAGCCAGGTTGGTTTCTGAGTTATTATTTAATTTATTATATAGCTGTATGGGAATATTATATTGAATTATGTCGTTCTCCACTTTTCAATTTCTTTTTTTAAATAGTCTACTTGCATGTTTGATTTGATAGAATGTGGGATGTTATACACATCTTATTTGATACAATATGATGAAGAAACTGGTAGAAACCGTAGACCATTTTCTAGTAAATATACGCAATTGATATTTTCATCATGAAATGTATTCCAACACTTGTCCATGAGATTTCAGTCTCAAATTTTCACAGTATCTATTATCAAAATGTTAATCAATTTGATACCTATCTTATAGTGCTATTTGTTAAACAAAAGATATAACAGCAGTTATAATGACGGGTTCATATAGAAAATAGTTTTAAATGACATAATTAGCATGCATACTTGTATAAACACCTGCATATATTTATAATAATAATAATAATAATAATAATAATAATAATAATAATAATAATATTAATATCTGGTATAAGTATCATGTTATGTTTTACAGACTTTTACATTATTCCACAAAACGAAAATTTATGAATTCTCCCACTGGTATTGTGCCATGATAATATTTACTTAGTGTATAAAATATATATTGCGCGCGTGATTTGCGTGGTGTTTCGCACTTTACATCCTCGAGCCAAGGACTTGATTGATTCAACTAGGTAAGTTATTGAAGGTAAGTGTTGTTTTGTATAGTTCTAAGAGACCTGGCATGTTTTATCTCAAAAGATACAAAAGGTTATATATAATTAAATCTTAAATTCTGTAAAAAAAAAATCACAAAAATAGACTAGAATTCATTTCTATTTACGTGATTCCGTATTTTTATGTATTATCACCTTATAATTCTCTGTAAACTTCATGGTTTTATTATTTTAAGATTTGCGATAACTAGTAACTTGTTTGAAAGGTTCTGCATAATTTATATATCTTATCAATATCATAATACAGTAATATTAAATTAAACTAACATGCAAATTTTTTAATCAAACCATTTATCTGCTATATACCAATACGATTTCTGATAATTAAAGGTGCGCCTTGACAACTCCAATCGCTTGTTACACGTCAGAGCCCGAAGTCACCAGATTTACTCAGTACTCAAGCTCAACTGACTTTTCATGATTTTAAGGTAAAAACACGCAGAATTGATTATGTAACTGGTCATGTTTATATTTTTACGGTATACAATTGTAAATAAGGATCAAAATTATTGTTCATTTGAGGAAAACTTCAGAGATATTTAAAAATTGTTTGAGTACGTACTCAAATTTTTAGTACCATACTCAACGCATTTATTCATTTTTACGAGAAAATCATAAATGTGACGCAAAACATTTTATGTGAATGATGAAAATTAGTAATATGTTTCCTAATCACTCAAACCTAAAACTTTTACAAACGTTAATATAGTCAAAATAATGAAATATTGAGCTCGAGTATTGAGTAAACTTGGTAACTTGGGCCCAGAGCTAACCCAGTAGCTCTCTATTGTCTGTTATAACAAAACTGTGTTGACATCTATGAGATGTGGTACGCCTTTACGGTCGCTCTCATTAAGATTGATTTAATATATTGACATTTAAATATCTGAAAAGTTTTCTTACCTTTAATGGCCATTTTAAATCAAAATATTTCAAATGTTCTATGTAGCAAGTCTCGTATTATTGAATTCGCATGTTCCTGATAATTTCGTGTTACACTGATATATATTCTGTAACTTTAACTTATGTCTTACAGTTTATGCGTCGTTCCCATTTGTTTGACATTTCCTGTGTGTAAACCAAACGATAACGAGTCTGGATCATCTTTAATACCATTATATCCTGCTTCCGACAAGCTATCTTTCAAAGTGCGTATTGTATTCAAATGGTATCCCAATGCTGCTGGAAAAATAAGGTGAATATTTTATCTATCTAAAGAAATTTAACCCATAACATATTTCGAATTTCTTGTCCCAAACCTGTGACAGAGTTTTACTCCTTTTTTTTTTTATTAATTTGAGATTCCCTTGTGTAACCCTAGTTCAGCTCATAATCTGACGTCATGTGAATAAACTGCAGCCCAATGTTTTGCTAGAGTGTTACACACAAATGTTAAAAGATGTACCAAGATACTATTCATGAATAATGTACCTATACAGGAAGTTTCAGAACATAAGCATCTCGGACTTATATTTAACAAATGTTGCCAATGGGGCGACCATATTGATTATATCTTCGCAAAAGCATCAGATAAAATTAAATTACTACGAACCCTGAAATTCAAAATTGACAGAAAATCTCCCAGTTAAAGTATTTTTCATTCATTCGAACGGTATTAGAATACTCCGATATTATCTGGGATAACTGTACCCAAGCTTTAAAAGAAAAAAATGAAAAACTTAATGTTGAAGCTGCTCGGATAGTAACCGGTGCCACTAAATTAACAAGTTTAAGATTATTATATGAGGAATCAGTTTAACTCCAGAATATCTTTCATCATTAGTTCCTGATCAGCATTATAATATTCACAATTATAACACACGTAATGCTAAAAATTTCGTAGGTATTTATACAAATAGTACTCACTATTACAACAGTTTTCTCCCTTCTTGCATACGCCTCTGGAATACCCTCCCCCATCACATAAAAGAAATTAATTCAATTGATGCTTTCAAAAAAGCCATTTCAACTCAGAAATTCCAAATTATTATTATGATGGTAGTCGACTTGGACAAATTTTACATGCTTTACTCCGTATGAAATGCAGCACTCTCAAACAACATCTTTTTGATAAGATTATCGAACCTGATCCTTTTTGTGTGTGTAGTCAAATAGAGTCAAATTCTCATTTTTTGCTTTCATGTAAACAATATACAATCCAAAGAAACTTACTAGGAAATAAGATAAGTCATCCCTTAACTATTGATCTATTGTTATACGGAAATAGTAGTCTTTCATTTTTGGAAAATAAACATATTTTAATTGTGTCCAAGAATACATAATTAGTACTAAGCGATTCACATAGATATTTTCTCTCCGATTATTATGTCGAGTTTTATTAGGAAATTGTCATCACATTCTACATCTCAACTCATTTATTATTGTATGATTATTATTGTTATAGGACTTATGTACACCTTTTTTTGATGGTTTGCTTTTGCCTCATTGTTTTTATGGGCATGAGCAAACTTACCTTGGTACACCTGTACCTGATACCTGACTTAATCTGTCTTATCATCGACCTCTTGATGTTTACTTTATTGTCTTTAAATATCATTACATGCAATGTTCGCCATTTGTTTTCAATCTTTGATGAATCATCTTGAAATAATATTCTGCATCTTCAAATTTCTTGTCTCCTTTTCTGCCTATACCTTCATTTCTAACACATTCTCTCCTGGCCATCTTGAAGATTTTATAGTGCATTGAATACAGGGAGATGAATTAATATAAGCAGACTTGCTTTTTTCAAATCCCTAATTGTATTGCATAGTTTGTTTATATGTAACAATTTCATTCTCGAATAAAATACTGTTTAAACCAACGAGTCTATGTTAGGTCATAACAGGGTTTACAAGACATTAGAATATTAGAGCTAGAACAACGTGTGGTATCAGATGTTATATCTGGACACTTGTATTTTGGAACAGTATTGTTCTGGTTTCTGTCAGATTCCGGAGGTTATATAGAATTGTGGGTAAAATAACCAATCACTACAGAGGAATGTAGAAAATATAAACATCGACGGTTTTAAATTTAGTCCTGTTGTCGGAAAGCATCGTCCTGGATTAAAACTCTAAACATTGTGTATGACATTTTTATACATCGCTCCAGAACGATTAGATCTATTAGTGTCCCTCAAAAGAATGATTTAAAGCGATGTCATATGTTTGTGGTCCGTATATTTTCATATGTTCCAGGAATTCAATCGACCATTAAATTGCTTCATTAAATCGGTTCCTATGAATTAATACTCTATGTAAGTCAGTCGAGAGTTAGCATGTTTGTTTGTAATAGTTGTACAAATGAACTCTAGCTAAAAAAACCCAGCCCATTATTGTGATGTGCAATAATTTTAAGACATCTTGTCAAATATTATCAATTATCAGACTATTCATAAAAACTGTGTGAAAACTAAATGTATATGTAAGGGAGGAAAAAAGTGTTTATTTTATTCTTATTTTCATGTAACAACTATTTCTATCAACGCTCCAAAACATTCAATCGGACCATAATAACATTATAAAAACGTACACGAGCCAATAGAATCTTTAAAATCATTGCTGACATTCGTTTTCCATTAGGAATACAAACAATAATAAATCAATGACGTCAAACGAGTGGCACGGGCTTTAGAAGTAGTCCCGCCGCTCGTGAAATCAGGCCAAAACAATCAATGACGTCACAGTTGTACTCTAATCAATCCCAATGCTTACATTATTTTATTGTCTTTTATTGTTATGTTTATTTACAGATTGTCTGGCTAGGTTGCAGTTTCTACGGATTTTGTTTTATTGAACTTCAATGGCAGATAATATATTGGATACGATAAAGAGATATTTGAAATACACTTTCCTGATCAGGACTACAAAAGTGGAATTTGATTATAACGATATGCATTCTTATCACATGTACAATAAATGCACAAGTTATGTTTGTCAGTGATCTTTCCCCATGTTTCCGGTGAGTTACTGTGAAAAATGCTAAATACCATCGGTTATATGTGAATAATCAAATTCCACCATCAAAGCAAATCAAAATATTTCAGGAAAGGTTGAACTGTATAGTAAAAATATCGAAAATTCTTGAATCAATTTTCAATTTATAGATTTCATAAATAAAGTTCAGTTCCACTCTCCTTTTCCGTCTAGTTTGTTTACACTGCCAGAAGTCAATGTACTGTTTGCTCGTATAGGTAAATAATCCATGATAATGTCCTTTCTGTTCCTATGACATTTGTATCCCTTGGACTGGTGATTGCAATGGTAAGAAATTTCAAGTCCAGCAGTCCTAGTCTCACCATTTCGTACATAAAATAACAAGGATCTTTCCAACTTAATTTTTCACTTATCCCATCTGGTAAAGATTATAGAAATTTAGAAAAATCCTATTAATTTGTCCAATATTACCATATTTGTATATGTATCCTGGATATCCTAATATAACCACTAGGTCATTGACACTGCTGGTGGACCGTTTCAGTCCCAGAGGGTATACATAAACCTAGTACCTGGTATTTCGGTACTAGCTGATAATCTTATACTAATGTAATATTTAGCACTGATAGCACCATTTAAAATTTTAAATTCTGCTAAAACTAAGATAGTCATCTTGGTTAGTGGTTACTCTTGGACGGATTTTGGCTATACGTTTAGATTTATTATTTGACCTTGTCTGATACCACTTTCTTTTTAGAAAATCTATTTAAAATTGGAGCTCAGCTGATGAAGTCTTGTTGACAGAAACGATCGTCTTAAGCATTATAACTTTGGTATTATGTTTATAATAATCATAAACATAATACCAAAGTTAAAATGGTCAAGACGATCGTTTTTGTCAATTAAACTTTATCATTTGAGCACCAATTTAAAAAAGATGCATATTTTATAAAGAGAAAGTGTTATTATACAAGGTCAAATAATAGATCCAAATGTATAGCAAAATCCGTCTAAAGGTAACCAATGTAAAAAGATGAGTGCCTTAGTTTTTAACTCACCTCAGGTGAGCTTTTCTGATCGCCTGCTGTCCGTCGTCCGTCCGATTGTTCGTCTGTCTGTAAACTTTTCACATTTTGAGTTCTTCTCCAGAATTACTGAGCCAAGTTCAAATGGTTGTCGCCGGGGTCAGGATGGGGCCAAAGTTTAACACAGCTTTAAATAGGGATATGTCTTTAAAAATCCCCTTCTCAAGAACTGTAAGTGTACAATTTATGAAATTGATATGGAAGCATCATTATACAATGATGGCCCCCGGAGTCAGAATTGGACCACAATAGGGGGCTTAATTTGAGAAAATTCAAAATTGAGAAAAGATGTATACAAATTAAGAGAAACTGAGTCACAATCTGTTAAAAGTATCTTGAATGAGTGAAATATGATATTTTCTTTGTTTTATAACCCCCCTGGGACAAAAAAGGGACACAGGAAATGACTGGAGTGTCTACCTTCAAACCATATATTTCCTTGTGTCGAGAAAAGTTCATACCTGACCCCACCCTATCATATATGGTCTTATAATTTATTTTGTTATTGATGAAAGTTTATTCATAGGCACTGCAAGATGAAGAGGTAACTTTCGTCCATATCTTTATGGTAGTGATACATTATAAATCCCAAATTTCTGCTTTTCTCTGTGAAAAAAGTGTTCAGGTCAGCGATGTTGCCCATGGGACTCTTGTTGAAGAATTTCGAATTTAGATGGTGTTATCAGTGCGAAATATCACTTTAGTATAAGATTATCATCTGGTATCGAGATTTTATATTTCAAAGTTACTAGGATTTTTTTTTTAAATGTCCCATCAAGAGGAATACCTCGGAAGCGTATTAGGGCCACCTTATTTTTTATTATTTCTCGTTTTGCCAACTTAAAGTTGGTTGTTCCAACTTTTTTCTTGGTATTTTTAACTTTTTTTCTTGAAATTTCCCACTTTTTTCTTGACTGTTTCAACTTCATTTCTCGTTTTGCCAACTTTAAAGTTGGTATTTTCAACTTTTTTCTAGGAATTTCCAACTTTAAAGATTATTTTTGCAACTTTTCCCTTGGCATATCCAACTTTTTTCTTGGCTTTTCTAAATATTTTCTGGACATGTCAGATTAAATATAAATGTGGCCTTCATTTGTAAACAGGCACTCGGACAGTGTATTGAATAATTTTGAACATTTTGAGACTGGCAGTGACTCATATTAGCAAACATTGTGCATATTTTCGATGAAATGTTGCATTGATACAAATGAATTAAACATTTGGAACATAATGAATTATTTAAAACTGTAGCTTATTAAATGATGCATTTTAAGTTTCTTTTCGGTATGATTCTTAAATCTACATTGTTCAAAGCCTTTTATTATTTCAGGGGACGACATTTTGAGGACAGCATTGCAAATTTTGTCGTCAGATTATTTATTTTCAGTGCGTCACAAGACAGAATATATATTTTGAATCTTTTTAGGGACAGATGTTTTTCGGTTTCTTTGCCTTTGTGATGAAGATTGTAGTATAACGTAGTGGCAAATCTAGACATGTTCAAACTGCGCATTAGATTAATTAACACGTATCTTTTAGTTGTTTTATCAGCACCCAGAAATGAAACTAAGCCTTCAACTGCTAATATGTTGCATTGATTATACATCTCAGCAAACATATGCATATGAAAAAAAATTTAGAAAGTCTTTTTATTTATATTTTACAAGGCATAAAAAGGTTATTTTTGACTTGCAGACACTAAATTGTGGCAAAGAGAAATTTAGCAGACATAAGCTGAATGCTCCATTGTTTCTTTATGGAATGCTTAAGATTTAACTAGTAGAAAATTGGAAAAGCCAAGAATTAAGTTGGAAAAGTTCAGAAAAAAAGTTGGAAATTCTAAGAAAAAAGTTGGGAAAAACCTGAAAAAGTTGGGAAAGCCAATTTTAAAGTAGGAATTCCAAGAAAAAAGTTCGAAAAGCCATGAAAAAAGTTGGAAATTCCAAGAAAATAGTAGTAAAAACAACTTTAAAGTCGACAAAATGAGAAAAAAAGTTGGAAAAGCTAACTTTAAAGTTCGAAAAACGAGATATAAAAAAATAGTTTAGGTGGCCCTAATACGCTTCCGTAGAATCCATATAAGAACTATAAGAGCATTTTACTATCATGGCGCAGTTTCAATCAATGACAACATGTGCACAGACCCATCAATAAAACCGTATAAAACCGTAAATACATACAATAGTACACTTACAATCACTCTTATACATTTGCATTGCACAGGTCTAACTTACTTAAACAAACCCGAGAGTGTGAGAAGAGAACACTTTGACAGTAAAACAAGTTAGTAAAAGGAAGTAAAAAAAAGCAAAGAATTGAAAGGCAAAACCAGTTGGAATAGCTTTAGGTTGAAACCCAATTCAGTTGTTGGCGGTGACCTATTTTTAAAACAAATCAACTAAAACTACCTCGGTAGTCAAATAAAATACCTCTCTGGACTTCAATATCCTTCAATTTAAAAATACCCCGTTAGACTTCAATATCATTTAATCTAAATATACCTCGCTAGACTTCAATATCCTTTACCTTCAAAATACCTCGCTTGATTTGCATCTCTAGCTGTATCCAAATTCTGTTATCAAATTAACTGATTTTGAATTCACTCGATTTATAAAAATCTCAGATCCATGAAGACATTCAATTCGTTTTTGTTATTGCATTGTTGTCTAAGGTCGCACTCAAGAATCTTTCACTCATATGTAAACGTCACCAAACGCCGGTGAAGGGCTTCAAATTTTGCTCGGCACTGACGGTCAATGAGCAGCAGTGTTTTTAATGTGCCGACACACCTACTGTGACATGGGACTTCGGGTTTTACTGTCTCATCCGAAGGACAGGAAACCCAGTCGCCTCCAACGATACTCGAACCCGATACCCTCGGGTTGCGAATTTCGTTGTCAGACATGAATTGTTTATAGTCAAAGTCGCAATCTGCTCGGCCAGATGTTGGTTCTTATTAAAAAAAAATACAAGGAACTATTGCCATTTAGCAATTTAGCAATACTCTTGACAAATGAAATAAACATTTTGGTTTTTCAATGATAGCATTTCTAATGGTTTATTTCGATAATTGATTGCTTTACATATAATCCCTTTTTAATTTAAATAATAAACAAAATATAGATTATTATTCTGTTTTCTGAAGCTCATTCCCTTGTCTGCTGAGAGTGATATTAAAAGTTTTATAACAATAAAATACGTCTATCGACCGTACGCGTAACATTAAAGCTATTTAAGAGATGTTGACTGTCCACGCTTTTCTCCATATTTTATGGAAATCCTTATCATTGGGTGATTTACTATGTTTATGAAATGATTGTTTGCGGTGCAATCATTGGTTTATCAGGTCTATTTTAAAGTTGCCATATCATATGCAGATTAACGACATGCGAATTACAACTCATAGCAAATGGGTGAATTTTTAGCCGAAGTCTTAAATTCATGACCTAAAGGACAGTTTTGCAACGGTTTCCACGCTTTGTAAATTTCTGACGTACGAAGTACATGTTGTTGTTCTTGGTTTTGCGGTAGCTCGATATAATATCAATGTCGTTTCCTCACAAGTATGAAAACTTGTTCAGTTAAATACATCTGCGATATATCTTAAAATGACAGTCAACGAATGAAAGAATTTAAAAAAAGTCATTGATGCTTTCATCTGTAACAACAGTTATGTACCCCGTGATGTAACAGTTAATTTATTGTGATACATTCTGCGCTCCCACCTTCCCAAAAGTCAAGTCAATACTTTTGTCCACATTGAGTAATTTTGTTTTTGGATATAAGGAATCAATATATTTAATGTAGAATCTAATTTCATATCATACAATTTTCTATATAGAATTCATTGGCTGTTGGAACCCAGACAACAATATATAGTAACGCTGTCAATATGTATCAACACAAATCTATATCAAGGTATATGGCTGATCAATATTCGGTAGAATGAATCGTTTGGTGTTTGATGTCAATATATAACAAGATACATTTGCTAAACACTGTGTAGACTTATATACGCTGGATAGCTATGAAGTCATTAAAGTCAATTTATCCTAGCAAATACCACTAAATATTGGTTATAATCGAACTTATCCAAAATATTATCAATGCAAAGCAATAAAAGATATGAGAAAGGAATTCAAACTATTTGACGCAAACATTAATGTCGCAAGCAGGCAAACAAACGGACCAGAAACCGATCCAGCTTCAATTTGGGGGGAAATAGATATAATGTTCTGAGTCTCTGTGTCTGTATATCTGATTACTTTAATTTGAGACTTTAATGCAGGTCCTAGTAGGGACATACATTTGTATTTTTGTAATTTCGTCTTTAGCGGGCTTTGGACATTCATTGGTTACATATACTACTGGTAATTTGCACTAAGCATTTGTTTACTTAAAAAAGTCTTGTACTTTTCAGCGATTCAACAAATGAAGTCTGCACTGGTAGCATCAGCGATATATTCCGCGCGACATTTCTCTTTTCTTTTTAACAATGCCAAGCCATGTGTTTTAGATTTATTTTGCTTTCATGTAGAATGCTGGTCAAACCATTGTATAGATGATACATTGTATAGTTAGGTTTTATCATAATATGGTCCTGTAAATTAAAAAAAAAATTATTTAAATCGTTTTCTTCTAGATTTATACTGTTCTCTATTTGTAATACATACATAGCTGAGGTTTCAATGAAATACTTCGCTTTAACCCTGTATACCGGCAGGTATTCTGAGATACAGGGTTGATGGTACACCGTATTAACCAAAGCCTTAGCATTCCCATTGCAATTCATTTATAGCTGAAAAGCCAATCAAAACAGCTGTTACATTCTGGTATTCAGAGATATAGGTTTCTGTTACCCCATAGATAACAGCCTGTTATCCCATAGATTCCTTCTGCTACCTATAGATAGCAGGGTTTTGGTTAAAATTGCTGTTGTCATTCTAATGATAAATATTACATTTTGTTTACATCAAATGAAAAGCTTATCATTTTAAATCATATTTCACGATACCGGTACAGATTTTGAACACAGTGGTCAGTTTAGGAACCATTAAGGTGATCAGATAGAGAATTCAAAAACAGCCTGTAATATATCCAGTGTCAGAAGTGATACATAATATCAGAATGGCCCTACATAAGCGCAACGTCTCTGCAACATACATAATATCTTGTTATAACGATATAATGTCTTGTTGTAATAAGACAATACATATCTTGTTATAACGACATATTTTATAGAAGTCGTTTTAACAAGATACATGTCATTATAACGTCATATTTTTATTACTACATGTGGCACGTTCCGGCTTCCGTAGTTTGTTATACATTTTATACAGTCAGATTGGACATAATGTCGTCACTAGCGGCACCTCCCTATATGGTTAAAGAATACACTGGCTGAGATCAAATGTCATTGAATTTACTGGCTGGGTGTAAATTTATACAAAATTTGTTGTCATGTTATAAATTTTGTATTTACACCCACCCAGTAAATTCAGAATTTACAACCAATGACAAAACTCCGGAAGCACAACGACTTCGATATTGACGAATTTTGCAGAAAAATGGCATATATATATATATATATATATATATATATATATATATATATATATATATATATATATATATATATATATATATATATATATATATACATATGTGTATAAAGATGCATTTTGATGGATTTTTATTAATTAAAAGATAGAAATATTTTAAGATATGGTTATTCTGGTATTACGAGTATAATTCAATGTTAGATTTTATAAAGCTCGGTCCAAATAAAAGTTTTGGAGAGGTCAGCGATATTTATCATAAAAGCCTAATCGCTGGAGAGGTCAAAGTGTTGATACTGTCAGAATGTATTTCGTGGTGTTTTCGTATTAAGAATTTGATGACACATGTTACGAAAGTTTCAGTTGCTATGGTAACAAAATGAAGACGACTGATTGGCCAAAATTGGAAGATTTTCGTATTTTGCTGAAAATTGGTATTTAAGGATATTTCGACATTGCAAATTAAATGGTTATTTTACGAAAGCATTATTGCCACAGCATAATTCATATTTGAGTATGGGTTAAGGCCTAACTACGCCGACTATGAATATGCATGCATTGATATCTTTAATCAGCGATATATAAAGTGCAAAATATAAAAAAAATAAAACTTGATGATACGATCAAAAGATGTATTTATAAATATTATTAGATATAACTAATTATTAAAATATAGATAAATTTATGATAATTAAGAAGTCTTTTAAATGTAAGCAGCGAAATATAAAGCTAACAATTTGAAACTGGGGAAAGAATAGCCGGCACAATTATTCCATGTTGCAATAGATCTATAGATTTTTATAGCAGTTCTCTAGATTTCTTTTGGCGCTCTCTCTTGTTTATCAAATTATTTAAAACTGTTGTTGTAAATGTCCTATATTGATAATGAAATATCTCATTTTATATCAAATATAAATCTTATACTTCTGTATGAACCGTTAATGTAATTTTTATTGTCATGCGTTGTAATTTTTTCTTTCGTGTATCTCGGGATTTACTAAAACAGCCGAGTACTCGTCATTTGTTGTCACTCGGGGCACCTGCCCAAACAATATGGCGTATTCTGAAGATTAAACATATACGCTAGAAGAAAAGTATGAGTGTATGTTTCTGCTATAGAGAAATTATCGACACATAATATAGTATTTTATAATCATAAAATAATGTCGGAAAACGGAGCTACTAACACAGGTTCTGAATCGGCGAAACCTTTAAGAAAACGCCGAACTAAACTCGCAAATGATAAAAGGATAGCTGACGATGAATTCATGGCAGCAGCGATAGGAGATGCCGAATGGTTAAGGCAGAGTCTACGGGAACAAAAGGGCAAAATTAATTATGATAAAAATGTAAGTATTTGTTTGAATTAATTGTATGTTATCAAAACATCTAAAAGCATTAATGGGGGATAGTAATGTCGAGATAAATCTACAATCACTGATCATAATTCATATGATTCCGTTTTTAATTTAAGTACTGTGTATGAATGAGCGAAGTCTTATAACTTACTGAAGTTTAGTAAATTATTAATTCATAATTTCATAAACACACATGCAAACTTATAGTACGGGAATATCATATCTTGTACTGCTTAGTTATGACTTATAAAAAAAATGAATCCATATATTATAAACACACCTTCACATACAACATGTATTCACATATGTACCTCCACCCCACCCACCCAGGTACATACTCACACACATGCACACATACCAGAAAGTGGTTGGTCTATTCCCAGGTTACATTGCAACCAGGTTCTGTCCTCCACCATTAAAACCTGGCTGTCACCATATTAGGCCCTAACTGAAAAATTGATGAGTGTGGCATAAAACACTTTTCAAAATTCAAAATTCACATGTGTGCTCACACACACACACACACACACTATAGGGCCTATAAATTCTATATTGACCAATTGTAAACATGATCATTTCATTGCTGCGCTATGTCTTTATGTAAATATCAGATATAATCAATTGATTATTTTATATGTACATAAAAACATGTTAAATTTATAGGCTCCTATATTGTAGTTAAACTAACTGAATCCTGAGTACAGATTACAAATCAATGCTTGACTTATAAACAGGACCTATCCTGATGCAATCAATAGCACTTTTATACCACAGTTTAGTATGAATTCCGTCTGATGGTAGTTAACAGAGAAAAGACACTAGAGTGGCTTTTATGTATATAATAAATATATTACATTTAACAAAGTGCTTTCCCTTCAGGTCTGAATTGTTTACATAGTTGCTAGGTATTTAGTATTGTATTAAAGCTACTGAGAGGTGACAAAAACTTTTACATACGTTTGTAGTTTAAACCTTGTTGAGGTCATTTAATTTTCTATCAAGTTAATGCATGAAAAAATATAATGGTATTAATAGTATTATTCAAAGGTAAAGTATATTTTAGTGAGTGAAATAATATGTAGGCTAGACTGTAGATCGCCCCAATTACTTCGATATATCCAGAATTCTAGATAACCAAAACGTTCAATTGATATATTATTCTATCTATGAATATTGGGACAGGACTGACAGATTTGACATATCCAGAATTTCGACTTAACTGTTTGACGTAATGAGATTCCAATATATATATGTAACAGAGACAAATACTGCTTCTGCTTGGATTCGAACCTAGGACCCCTGGTTTACAATCTGGTGCTCTACCGATCGAGCTAAAGGGGAAACCCCACTAGCTCAAGCTAATAGGAACACCATATAACTAACCCTGCCACATATATATATATATGTATGCATTTGATGTGTCGTTCTTTAAAATTAAATAAAAATCACATTTAAAAAATAAATTGGTGAGATAAGGCCTTACTACTTACAGTACACTAAAGTAATCTAGATATTTTATGGAATGTATACAGCATGCATTATAAAATATGTTTTTTTTATTTGAATGTATTTTTTAAAAATTAATGTTATTTTAAATCAGTTATAGTAGTTACTTGCATGATGTGGTCAAGCCATAGCTAAAAATGAAACATACAAATTTTATACCCAGGTCCTATATACATGTATGTGTTTGTGTGTGTGTGTGCTTGAGTGTGTGCATACACATCTGCAATTGTGTGTTTGTGTACACATACATTTTCAAGAAAAATGGGAAAATATATATACTTCAGTTGTGTGGAAAACAAAATTTTACATAATCTGCTTATCAATAACTAAAAACCAATCATTTGGATTTAATGCTGAGTTCAGTCTCCATTGCTATAACTCATTATTGAATTTTATACCTGTATCCAAAAATCAGAAAAATCTTTTTCTATAGTCTATATGTAATCAAAAAACAAGTTATGAAAAATGATAAAGCACTGCATGTACAATCAAAATCCCCTTGACTAATTTAGACTAAATTGGACTAATTTGAAGTTATCAAGTTGATTACCTTGGTACATGTATTTATTTTTCCCAAATCTTGCTTTCAAGATCCACATGTATCTGTTCTTAACTTATTTACCCCTAAAGACACATTTGGGCTAGTCTAATTCATTGATTTATAGAAGAGTCCAATATTTTTCGGGGGTAGATTAGTTAATTATAGTTTGTGTTGTTGATATTGATTTTATCTGATTTAACCCTTTCACCCCTGAATATCTGAATGTTATGCTCTTTCTGTTGTATATGACCAGTCTACTTTCATGTACAAAGAAAAGCCTGTTATTTTTTTTTTTTAATATTATGAATTGGCATTGCATTATAAAATTGGTCAATGTAAACTGAAATTTTAGCAGAGTCAAGTAAAGTTGAAATTGCAACATGATATATATATATATATATATATATATATATATATATATATATATATATATATATATATATATATATATATATATATATATATATATATATATAATGCAGTGGCTGTGTCTAACTTTATCAATGAAAAATTTTTATCAGAAAAAGATATATAACTATGAAATTTGTGATTTGAACATCTGTAGATGTTGAGAGGATTGATTACATGTAAATATGCTAATATTGGACATTGTAAATCACAACTTGGTCTGGAAAAAAAAGTGAAAAGTTTGGAAATTACCTTTAGCTGTATCTATACTCATGACAATTTGAAATATATTGAACTGATAAAAATCAATTTTATAGTTTACTTTAAATAATGGTAAAAAAAAAATTACCACTGTGATGACGTAAATTTACAAATCATAACTCATATATTATCTATCCTTCCCTCTGACATTCCACTGAACATCCTGCGCCCCTGAAATGGATAAAAATTATGCTGAAATTTGAACTTGCTGGATTAATTATCCATTGAGAGTAAAATTGTGCAAGTAAAGTTTGAAAGAAAGCTGATATGCATACTTGAAAAAATAGGATTACCTCCCCTTTGTACTATATTATTGTAATAATGGAAAAAACTTTAAATGGAATCAAAAAGGCCAATCTGAATTATAACTGAACATTGTTGACTAGATTTAAGCTGTGATAAACAAATTAGCAGGTTCATTTGTTTGTATTTAACGACTGATAAGGTTAATAATTTTATCAATATCATGAATCTCAAGTTGATCTGGCATAAAGAATTAGAACTCTGAGAATGTCATTGAGATATTAGACAGACACATTTGATTTTTTTGTTCGTCTCGTTAGTTTAATGAGTTCAATCTTAAACAATAACTTTAACTGCCAACTCAACATTTTAATTACACAAAATTTTTATCATTAGATATTCATATGTTCGTCAACTGAATATGTCATGTGTACATATACACATGTATAAAACTCCCCATTAAAAAATAAGAGTACTGGTATCATTGTCTTGTTATTAAGATTCTGAAATTTGAACAGTTTGTATAATGTTAATTACATGTTTGTGTGCCTAATGTCGGCTTAACATTAGATATGACATACATGTTTATAAATCAAGATATTTGGCAGTCAAGAAAACATTTATAGTAGGCTATACATGTATATTGTTAACTCATCAACCCCTGAAAAATAATGGTCTCTTCTTTAAAACAATGACTTAGATCAGTCCAAATGTGTCTTTAGGGGTGAATTGGTTAATATTCTCAGTCTTTATTAACTGTTTTTCTCACTTTAAAGCTGTATGTCCCAACTTGTACTCTGAGAAACACTCTTATAATCTTTTATTTTGTGTTTTTGCTTGATATTTATTTCCTAGCATTGTATCGAAACACTTGATAACGAGAAAGGTTGTGTTTTATGCGTATGAATGTTTGAGTAGTAAATGATCATCCGTCAACAGACACATCTCTATAATGGACAGTTTGATTTGTCCCACAACTGTCCGCTGAACACAGTTTTTACTGTGTATACATGTATATATACAGTGGAATCTTGTTACCGCGAAATTGACAGCCAGATATCTGAAATTTGAGATAACTAAAATGTTCAATTCACATATTTTCTATTCTTCTTGGGCAAGGAATAGACATACTCAAGGGATCGATCAGTTCAAATTGGTTTTAAACAATTATTAATTACCCAGTCACCTGGACTCATTAATAGAAGTTCATTATCCCATGTTTTGCAGATAAACAAGTAAATAAATACAATGTATTCTGCATGCAAAATGTAAACTTCGATAACAGAAGCTAATTTTGAGATACAAGTGAAAATTATATAATATTCCGATAAAGCGAAATTTCAAGATAAAAACTTTGAGATCGGGAATAAAAGTAGTATAATTATATAGTAAAATAATCGGGACCAGACATTCGACTTTGACATAATTGGAATTTCGACTCATCCGATTTTGACATAGCAAGATTCCACTGTATATACCAGATTTAGTCATTTTAACTTTTGATTCATGGCTTTGTATATATTGACAGGGTTTAGCTGCCATTCATCTCAGTGCCATTCATGGGCGGTTAGATTGCCTGAAATTGTTGATAGAGAAACACAAAGTTAACATAAATCTACCAAGTACAACAGGATGGAGAGCCATCCATCTGTGTATTAGCAACCAGACAGG
Organism: Atrina japonica; assembly: GCA_030159075.1. Classification (NCBI taxonomy): domain Eukaryota; kingdom Metazoa; phylum Mollusca; class Bivalvia; order Pterioida; family Pinnidae; genus Atrina; species Atrina japonica. The sequence continues at coordinate 418,080 of BROG01000643.1, forward strand.
AAAGAGAGCTCTACAATGTTTACAGTACCTACTGGACAAAAATGCTGATACATCAGTGTAGGTTGATCTCTTACATTGTACATATACTTGCTAACCTACAGGCAAACCCAGATATATTGAAGCCAAAGGGGAATTAATTTTTCTTTCAAATAATCAGGATTTTCAAAATTATCCGAGTAATAAAGGTTATACAGTGAGTGATTTGGCAGGGAATCTCAAAATTGTTTTCAATAAAGCAGGATTTATCTGTATATGTAATTGGGTTCAGTATAGGTGGGTTTGACTGTAGTTAGTTATGAAAGTATCAAGATTATAAGAGATAAATTTTTTTAGAGTGACATGTTTATAACTCTTACAGACTTCAATTTAATAAAAACTTGCACTACAGACCTTTTTCTGTCAATTGTAGGAAAATGCCTTTGGCAACACAATTGGGAATTTTAATGTGAATTTAATGTGTCAGATTGGGAAAATAGTTTGCATAAATGAAAATCTAAATGGAATGGAATCATTTCCCCTTACGTTAATCTACTTTACATTACGCTCATGGACTAAATACCAAAGTGGGAATTTTTTTCATCAAATTGGTAAAAAACAGGTATTTTTTGTAGTGGGAATGAGGCCGAATTTCGGCCCTGTGGAAATTACAGAAAAATACCTGCGCTGACTAGGGGTGAGAGACTTCATGGTTTAAAGCACAATCTTCTTACCACTCAACCACAAAAGTGTATTAGGTCAAACTTTAGAATGTAAAAAGTGTAATGGGTCAACATTTTACAATTTCTCTGTTTGTTCAGTTTGTTTGTTTGTTTATTGTTGTTTAACGTCCCACTCGAGAATCTTTCACTCATATGGAGATGTCACCAAATGCCAGTGAAGGGTTTCAAATTTTGGACTATGCTTGGCACGTACAGCCATTGAACAGTGACGGTTCTTTAACATGCCAACAACTATTGTGACACAGAACCTCTGTTTTTACTCTCTCATCCAAAGGACAGGAAACCAACCTGCCACCGTCTGAACTCGAACTCACGACCTCACAATCAAGAGTCGAGTGCACTACCGACTGAGCCAGGTTGGCTCGTCTTATTGTTCAGCACAAGAGTGATATAGTCTTAAGTCTACCTGAAAACAGAGGTCTCATCTCTATGATGTCATACATGTCATACCTGTTAAGGCCGGTTGAACTCATCAACAATTGCAGTCACATTTGACTCACCATCATCAATATATAGTATGGTCTAGCTACTGTCTTAATTCCAGAGTGAGCAAGTTCACATTGCATATAAAATTATTACAATAATTATATTCAATATCATACACCCCTGAATTCTGACAGTGCATTTAACCAATCTTTGAAATGGGCAGGTTCAAATGTGACTTCAGGGATTGATGAGTTAAGTTGCCTCATTAGCTTTGCATTTCAAAAAGTAAAAATAAAAACAACATGTGTTGGCATTTTAAGGGGCTTTTTAGCAGAGTGGCCTTTGTAGGGTCATAATATGACCTTCATGCTCTTGGCACAAATGTAAATAATTGATGAGGTTAATTTAAATGCAATGACAAAAGAAAATCATGAATAATTAGAAGGCCTGTAATTTTGCTGTTTAAGTCATTGGTTTTATATACTGTAGAATCAGAAAATTTTGTGGGGTTAAAATTTCATCTTTTAAAAATGAAAAAAATTTGTTGATATTAAAACTCGTTGAAATAAAAACATGTTTGTAGATGGGCCTATTAGCATTATACTATAGGTAATTCATTCAAAATTCAATCATGGTTTTAATTTCATTGATATATGAAAATAATAAAATCAAATGAAATCAAAACCACAACAAAATTTTCTGATTCAACAGTAATTGATGTAAGGAACTTGCTAAATATCTTTAAGACGCATTAGCTGTGATTTTCTTTTCAATTTTTTCTTCTTCTCAGTTTTACTTCTTAGATTGATATATAAAAAGAAAAAGTGATATACACCCTGTAGGCATAAAAATTCTTAAATTCCTATATAGTTTGTGAAGATTGCTTGAGAAACCCAGGTTAGGCATTTTGTCAATTGCAGTTGATTAACTCAACCTTACTAGTTGTATATGAATACCACACTGGACCTGACCTTATTTTCACAAAATATATAGGAATATAAGATGTTTTATGCCTTTGTATAGCTCTAAATCTTATTTTTTTTATTGTACATCAAGTACAAGTAGTAACAGTAAAAATAAAAATTGAAATAATTTTTTTGGTAAACACAGCTAGTGTCCCTTTAACAAACAGCCCCCTTCCCTAATCTGAGTGCTAGTGTTATTAATTAATCAATGCATTGAATGACATCTGTATTTCAAATATAGAATTATTTCATGCTGGAAGAAAACATAGAATTTTGTTTAAAAAAAAAAATTGTGAAAATACTCCTTTCTTGGTAAAGGAACAGTTAGCAAACAAATACAAACATTTTATGAAAATTAAGTTTTCAGGCTTATATGTTTTAAAGGTTAAAACTGAGGGATGTGTATTTTTTTTCACAAGAAAGTAATATAACATTTCAGTTCTAACAGTGATGGGATCACCCCAGTACACCAGGCTGCTTCTGAAGGACATGTGCAGTGTCTAAAGCTGTTGATTGATGTTGGTGCTAAAATTGATGGAAAGGATTGTAGAGGACACACCCCTCTGGATCTTGCCAAACTTTGGGGTCATAAGAAATGTGCAAGGTAATTCAAAATTTGATGCAATTATATATCAGAGTGGAAATACAAATGTATAAGGAAACATTGAGGGAAGTATGTAGTCAGGGGTTTGTCTGAAGTACGTCTACTTGTAAGTACAGCACATATGTTCATAAAGGGACTACAATGTGTGATTCTGAATGCACTTAAACCTGTAAGGAGTATATCTTAAAAATTAACAAGTAAGATACGTGGATTTCTAGACAGTGGAATCTCATTATCTCGAAATGTATGGGAACATCCCGTTTACTTCAAGATGTCCAGAAATCAAGATAACAAAAATTTTTAATTTATATATTTTCCAAGCATTTTGGACAACAAATAGACCTTATAGACAAATGACCTTATTTTCACAAAATATCTAGGAATATAAGATGTTTTATGCCTGTGTATAGCTCTAGATCTTATTTTTTATTGTACATCAAGTACAAGTAATTAAAGTAAAAAAAAAATTGAAATAATTTTTCGGGTAAACACAGCTAATGTCCCTTTAACAAACAGACCTACACAGGGTAGTGTCAATTAAAAATGGTTTTAGGCAGTTGTTAATTACACTTTTCCCTTGGCTCGTTAATGGGAGTTGATTGTCCCGTGTTTTTGCAGGTAAACAATTAATCTTGCACAATGATTTTTGCATATAGTATGTAAATCTTCAATGGCAGGGAGTAATTTCAAGATGGTAAGTGGCAAATCTATAATACCGTACTTTGAAATGTCAGACCAAAAAAATAATTTGAGATAAGTGAAATTTTGCAATATAAACTTAGAGATCTCTGTATCCATAAGTAGTATAAATATATAGTAAAATAATCAGGACCGAACGTTTGACTTTGACATGACCGGAATTTCGACTCATCCGATTTTGACAAAATGAGATTATCTGGTGTATATATTCAAAACATATTTTGCAAGAAAAATATCAGCTTGATAGCAGAAATGTAAAAGGTCTGTGTAGTGTAAACATAAATTTGTTTGATACATGTACATACAATAGGTTATATCAAGAAAGGTGTTCTTATTTTGTCTATGTTAACTTGACTACTGGCTAATGTGATCAAAATCTGTAGTTCCCCTTGACAGTCACATTATAAGACAGTCTCCATTACACATTAAAGGTTTTGTCTTATGTAAATTTTTTATTCACTCCCCTTGCTCCGAATAAGTGGGTACTCTAAACAACACTCCATTAGTTAATTCTTTCTAGTGACATCACTACAAAGTATAATATATATATATATATATATATATATATATATATATATATATATATATATATATATATATATATATATATATATATATATATATATATAATTAGTGATGTGAAAATACAGTCAGGCAGTTACAAAAAATGTTCACCAACCTCTGCATCATCATGCATGTAATATACAGAAATAACGTACAAATATATGTGCACAAGTTCATCCGATAAGTCAATCTGGCCCATCTCCAGCTGATATACAGACCATTAAGCAGGAATGTTTAATCAGGCGTGTATAGCTGTTTTAAATTTACCTATTGTATTTCCGAATAGCTGGATACTGAAAAAAGAGTTGAGAAACTTTTAAGCGTTGTCATGATCTAGGTGTTGTCACCACTGTACTCTTGAAAATGTAGAAATCTTAAACCAGGTACTGATGCGTGTCCACCTTAATATACTTGATTGTTAGATTCTCCAGGCACACACACAATGAACTGATTTATAACGATATCACAGATGTTTTTTGCCTTTATGTGTCTTGGTCTCGTAGAAATGCAAAAACATTGTATAGGCCAACAGACTTTGTAAATTTTCCAAGGCTCATTGAGGCCATTCAGTCCTTTACTGTTTATTTCAGCTCTCTCATAGATCTACAGTAGACTGAACCTTATCTCGTATTGTTGGGAACTGTTTCATACTCAAAGATCTTGGGGATGGTTTGGGTCCATATGTTTGCCTGTGTCCTTTTGGTTTGCATCATATACATTTGTTAATTTCGTTTTTTTACTAATAATTTAATCACTTTTTGTATGTTGCCCTATATCAGTATGATCTACAAAGATTTTAATTATTGTCCAAAGGACAATATTCCAAATTGATTATTTTCTGGACAGAATTTTCAAAAATTTCTTGAATTTATCTAATTTTATTGACACCAAATTTATACCAAATATAAGTAAAGTTGGACCCATTTATGAGAGCCGGCATTGCTCTATGGTAGAGCTCTTGATTTGCCACCAGAGGGTCGCAGGTTGGAGCCCCGGCAGAGGTGGCTGGCTTTTCCTGTCCAAAGGATGAGATGATAAAAACCAAGGTCCCTGTCACAGTAGATGTCGGGACGTTAAAGAATTCTCACCAAGAGTCAACAATAATGAAAATTTCCACTTGTCCTAAAGGACATGTAGTTTTCAAGTCTACTTGTCCGAGTGCAAAAACTGTCTGAATGTCCGAAAATCAAGTGTAAAATTCAAAGATATTATTTTGTATTTAAACAAATTAATCTTTATTGCATTAATTTTTGTTTTCATCAGTTTCACTTGTCTTTTTGGACAGGTGAGATGTAACATCTACTTGTTCGAACACAAAATGGACTTGTTCCAGATAACCAGACATTACTTTCATGTTGAACCCTGCTTACTGCTCAATGGCAGTAAGTGCCAAGCATACATGTAGGTCAAAATTTGAAGCCTTTCACCAGCATTTGGTGATGTATCCATATGAGTCAAGGATTCTTGAGTGGAACATTAAACAACAATACAACAATCAAACAATCTAACAATACAACAAACAAATTTATAATAAACCCTTTTATATTAAAATCCTGCTATTTTTGAAATGATTATGATTCCTGGTCAGGAGTGAGAAAAATGTAAAAATCACAACTCATGGAATTAAACCCTTGTACTGTATTGTCATACATTGTTGATATGTAAAGCATAATATATTATATTTATATGAGTGTTATCTCTTATAATCCACAGAATTTTGGCAGCTGAGATGTGGCACCAAGACAAAGATAATGTGGCAAGAGAACTTGGCCACCTGAAGAAACTGAAAATGCAGCAGATATTGCGTGAAATGGAGCACGAAGAGGAACTCAAAGCTGAGCAGGAAAAAAATGGTGGAAAGGCTTTTGACGAATGGTTACAGAAACGGAATATACCAAAACAAGCTGTTGGTCCTAAGAGCAAAGGAAGAGAACAGGATCAAGCAACAAAGAAAACAGATAGAGAACCACTAATGAAACCAAATAGTGTAGCAATTAGTAATAAAACTTCTATCAGAAAGAAAAGTGAAAGAGACACTCCAAGAATTCATGTTGCTTTCCGGGAACAGAGGTCACCATCCCCGTTTGGCTCACGCAGAATAACAGATTTGTCTGATGATCAAGGTTTGTATGGGAATGATGAAACGGACAAAGAAAACAAGGAGAGAGCCAATAGTTCAAATGAAAAGTCAAAATCTCTTGGGTTTTATAATCCAGAAAATTGGAAATTAGCTTTACATCCTCCTAAAATGGACTACATTCCAAATCTAAAGGATGATTATCCCAGAGATATGTATACACGTATGCCAAAAGTTAAGTCCGCTCCCATGTATTTTGATGGAAGACATGGACCTAGAATTTATGTTACAGATGAAAAACTGAAGAGCAAACGTATAGAAAAGAATATAAAATCACCGCGCCTGCCTCAAGAGACAATTGATGAATTTATGTCTAAAGATCCAACGAAAAATGAAAGGCCAGTCTTGTTCAAACCGGTTCATATCCAGGATATAAACAAAAAGAAGAAATATAGTGATGATATTAAAGGAAAGAGTGAGGTCTCACTTCATGTTTGTGATGATTTCTCATCTTTCCTCTATAAAAATAGCTTATCAAGAGGAGTGACATTTGCAAATGGTGAAAATCTTGATTATCCACCACTGACCAATTACGATTGGTCAAGTGCAAGATTTCCAAAAGAAAAAGTAATAAATACTTTAAAAATGATGTCAAAGCCATCAACATTTCCGAATATTACAGGTGAAAATTATGATATAAACTTTGGAGATATAGCATCTATGTAGACTATGGTGATAACCATAGATGGGACAAGCATCAGTACATTGTGATTATCACCACTGCCATAAGGTGCACAAAGGCACAATATATTGATCAGACTTATGTAATATAAGTTAGCACTGGGTTAGGGACTTTGGTCATTGGTTGAAAAAAAGTGTAAAAAGCTACCTTTTTAATTTTTTTTCCACTAGTAATTTCTTATAATTTTACTTATTGTGTATTATCATATAATAATTTTTGAAATATTGAAGAGAAAAATTTGCAATTATTTAATTTTTCTGTTGATTTGAAAATACCCAAACTAATATTAACTGTCCATTGCACATGTGACAAAGAAATGGAAGGGAATTTGAGTTTACTGGCAGAAAACCAGTGGTTTCTTCCCAGCTACATTGTGATCAAGTTCTCTCCTCCTCCATTAAAAAGTACCTGCCACCATATCACTGTAAAATTATTGAATGTGGCATAAAAAACAAACAAATAAAGCTTGATTTTCATGGCAACTTAATATCAAAATGTGAGACATATTTTGGTCACATTGGATAATGTTTTGTGTTCTTCACATACTGCATTTTACTGTACAAAGTATCTAAGAGGTAACTTAGATATAATATTGAAATATTGATTATGTATTTATAACTATTTCATTATCACTGATATATATGGGTCAAGAGTATAAGATACCTTTAGAGTCTAGAAATATTTTTGTTCTAGTCGAATGATATGACTCATGCCTTACAGATTTGTCAGTGTTAAAAGTCACAAAAATGAAAATTATTGAACATTTTCATTATCGTATCAATGGTTTGGAAGTAGAAGGCAAAACTTATTCAAAATGTCTTACATTTGCAGTATTTTAGTTTGTAGTGATCCTGTTCTTTGATTATGTTGTCATGCAGTAAAGTTAGTCTTTGATGTAAACAAATTTGTTTTAAACTATATAGTCCATGAATTTAAAAAAAAAACATGAAGCTGTTCATCAAAATGTTAATAAGTCAATTCTCATGCAAAGAAATAATTTTTGAAAATTATGTACGTTACTGGTCGTGGAACAGTAGTCGGCTAGCCCCAGTTGTTAGCTAGGACGATAGCCGGCTATTGTATCATTTCTGCTATATAAAACACAATTTTCTGAGATTTACTTAGATCAATCATCTGCTGTTGAACAATTTTTTCTCAAACAGAATGAAAACAATATTATCGTAGTACATATTGAAAACGAAACGACATGTAGCCAACTTCTAATCTTAGACGACTACTGGTCCTTGACCAGAACAGATGCTTTTTTCAGTGAATGCACGTGTGGGGGTCAAAGTTTATTTTTGCTTACACTGATGTCTATTCATTAATAATGTTCATTTAATTCGACATTTTCCTTGGATGGAATTAATATAGCTTATATATTACAAAAGGAACTCTCGAAACGTCTTAAGTGGTATATCTCTTTTTCACCAAAGCATGTATTAATTGATTATGCAAATTTTAAACAAAATGCAGTGAGTGATTTTTTTCAGTAAATATAAATCATTTATGACCAAAAAAGGAATAATTCTTAATTTTGTGAATTTCAGCAAAAAGCACCTTCAATAAACTACACGTTCCAGTACTTCTATAAAAATAACACTAGATCACTAGATTCTACTTCTAAATGCAATAACTTCTAAGATGAACACTTTCAGTACAAGCCTTTACCATCGGTTTTTTATTTGTTGACAAAAGTAAAGGAACCGCCTCAAAGCAGGAATGAGTTCTGTCCTGTCATAATGTGAAATAATTTTGGCATAATTATATAATAAAAGAATCTACCAACATATCAAGTTGATTTTAAACTACACTTTAATTGTACCTCTTTTGTCTACATGGTAGATGAATTTCTCTACTCATAATATTTCGTTTGACTTCATCATCTCTATATGCAAGAAGCTACCTCTTTCTTATTTTCAAAAGTCTTTGAAAGAATCGTTAGCAGATGGTGAGTGTGGTGAACATGGGAAGTGGACTCTATTAAAATTATTTGTATGAGTAAATTTTTGTTATCATCCAATTTTTACTTGAATATTGCAATACTTCTATCCACTAAGATTTTACTGATTGTAAGGCAAGTATTGCTTTAAACTGTTGTGTTTCTGCCGGAGCGGTTACTTTTGTTCTTTGATATTGTTGCAGTTAAATCAAAAACTTTATTTCTGACTTCAAATTATTTGTTATTTAGTGAAATATGTTAGACTGCAGTCCGGATTAAAGTTGGACTATGCCATGCCTTTGTTTTGTAGCATGCCTATACTGTGCTTTTGTCTTGAAGCACGTCTATACAGTGCCTTTGTTTTGTAGCATGCCTATACTGTGCTTTTGTCTTGAAGCACGTCTATACAGTGCCTTTGTTTTGAAGCAAGTCTATACCGTGCCTTTGCTTTGTAGCATAGGTGCTTTTTATAGCTGATTTTAATTTTTCATGAAGTGATTGATTTAATTATAATTGTTCTACTTCAAGCTTTTTGAATCAAAATGATTTATTAATTAAAGGGAGAAATAATTATTTTATAATTTTCAAAAGTGCTTTTACAGTCCAATTAAAAGTATTTAAACAGTATGAGTGTTTCTGTCATTTTTAAATACCAAACTTTGTTTCTTTGCAAGCAAATAGGCCAATTTCACCTAACATTGGCATTATTTGGTTATCCATGGTTCAGTTGGATTAAGAACTAACTACTAGAAGATGACTAACCTCTTCAAAGACACATAATCAGGATGTTTGATTTGTTCTTCCTTTTCTACTAAAGTTGGAAAGATCAAAATCTTGAATTAAAAACTCCATTTAGTGTTGCATCAAGGTTTTCATCAAAAGAAATCCAATTTTCACATCTC